>CM077034.1:130443072-130766048 GCA_039090855.1 Macrothele yani
GATACCTACCTGGGACAATGACAATATGTGCAGTACGGAGACTGTGTTTACTTTATCAAATATCAAAAAAAAAAAAAAAAAAAAAAAAAAAAAGGTACTGAAAACCAAAGTAGGAAAAGGACGAAAAAACTATTGATGCAAGAAGAATAAAAATGCTGTGCCTCAAGGCCTCAAGGACAGAAGTATGTAAGCTGAGAGCATCAGTGGTGAACTGGTTGCAACTGGTGTTTCTGTCAGTTCAAAAACGATAAGGAGAAGACTATCAGGCACAGGAATTGCAAAAACATTCGTGGGCCTCCGGCCCGATTCTACCAAATTGGAAAAATCTACTTTCACTGGTTTCATCTGTTGGCGACTGACAGTTGGACAGACAAGAGAATTCTATTATTTTAAATAAGGATTAAATTTAAATGAAGAAATAGCAAAACCAAGGAAGCATTGAACTCGTGAAATATTATTTTGCGAAACCAAAATCAAAAAGCATTGACATTTATCATTAAAAAATTTTCCTCCAAAAAACAAAATGCGTTACCCAAGGACAGAAAGTTTTTCTGCTCCGGGAGAGATGACGCAACCTAGGTAAGGAGGTGAATGAGACAAAAGAATGTAATCTGGGAGCATCTGTGGTGAACTGGTTGCTACTGGTGTTTTGTCAGTTCAAAAATGATAAGGAGAAGACTATCAGGCACGGGTATTGCAAAAACATTTGTGGGCTTCCGGCCCGATTCTACCAAATTGGAAAAATCTACTTTCACTGGTTTCATCTGTTGGCGAATGACAGTTGGACAGACAAAATAATTCTATTATTTTAAATAAGGACTAAATTTAAATGAAGAAATAGCAAAACCAAGGAAGCAATGAACTCGTGAAATATTATTTTGCGAAACCAAAATCGAAAAAGCATTGAAAATTATCATTAAAAAACCTTCTTCCTCCAAAAAAAAGGCGTTACCCAAGGACAGAAAGTTTTTCTGCTCCGGCAGAGATGGCGCAATCTAGGTAAGGAGGTGAATGAGACAGAAGAATGTAATTTGATGGCATCAGTGGTGAACTGGTTGCAACTGGTGTTTCTGTCAGTTCCAAAACGATAAGGAGAAGACTATCAGGCATGGGAATAAGATGTGGGAATTCCAAGAAAAATGAACATGTGAACATGGGAATTCCAAGAAAAAACATATCTTAATTTACCGCTGCACAAGAAACGACTAAAAAGACTAAAATAACACACTGAATGGACAGAAGATCTGTGGAAGCAAGGTCTTTGGAGTAATGAAAGATATCCTTATTTGGTATTGAATGAAGAAAATATGTGAATTTCGAGTGGGAGTAGAGCTACATCATGATTGCATGGATTCAAATGAAAAGCAGCAGACAAGAGTTATGATTTCGGCATGTATTTCAGAAGAATGTATTGGCCGCCTTCATGTAATCAACAAAACTGTGAATGCAAGAAAATGCATTGCCAGCATCCTGGATCTAAACCTTCAACATTCCATCAGGGATCTTTTTCCCAAGCAAGCACCATTTCTTTTTCAGCAGTTTTAATGACCTGTCACACACGACAAATATGCAAACAGTGTTTAACAGCAAAGGTTAACAATCGTTGACCTGGCTAAAAATAGCCCTGAGTTGAACCCGGCCGAAAATATGTGTCACTGTTTGAAAAACCTTGTACGAATGAAGCGTCTATCAAATGAAAGGTATATTATTGAGGCTATAATTGCTTCCTGGCAGCACGTAATAGCGAAGGCAGAGCTTCAAATACATGTTGATTGAACGAAACGTCGCTGTGGTGCTATTTTAAATAATAAAGGCTACTGTACTAAATACTGATAGTACATTGCAATCGTAAGTATCTGATATTTAGTCGGAGTGTAGTGCAGATTTATCAGGACTGCAGTATTCGTAACATAACGCGTTTTTGTACTGGATATATTTGAATTCTGTTTTCTGTATTGAATTTACGATTATATTATCTTTTTATTATATATAAACTTTTGCATTTAGTAAAACAAAACATTTCTATACGCCTGCAAAACAGAAAGTTTTTAAAAAGTGCCCACAACTTTGGCCACCACTGTAGGGGGTTCCAAGCCTTTCTTAAGAAGTTAGTGGAAAGTTTGTGGTCTAAACTCCATAGAAAATACGAGATTAAAAGACACAAATTTTAGTCCGACAAACGGCTTTCATCGCAAACGGCCACAAGAGACCGCCGACGTGCGTGATAAAGGATTAAATTCACGTCAACTTTAAAATTACAAAGATTTTCAATCGATATACTAATATTTTATTTTTAGAATAAAAAAGTGAAGCCTGACATTGTGAATTCTAGTTGTTCAGGGTCTTAAGAAAAGCTAACTAATTCAATATCGGCTTTTACAGCTTATTTCACAGAATAAACTTCGTCACCCTGGAAGTTCCTCTTTTACGAAATCGTTAGCCTCATTTGATGTTCGGGCAGTTCACTAAAGATAAGGCTTGCAGTTTACTTTGTTCTGCCTAATAAAATGTTATCAATTAAGTCTGTATATCCCATTTGCACTGTGATTTTTGGTATGTAAAAGAGAAGTGGCCCCCGACCCGCATTTTTTATTTGATTGAAGGTTTAACGAGCACCGTATGCAACTCAATGGGCTATAAGCCGTCGCCCGTACCAAACTGAGGGTCACTGCCTCGAGGGAAGGGAGAGAGCCAGGGCCGTAAGACAAACACAACATCCATGCATCACCGGGATTTGAGCTGGGACCCATCTCGGACGAATGATCAGAAGTCTTCACTTAGACCACTGCGACACAGGGGTGGCCAACCTGCATTTCCCGTGGCTAAACATTGGTGGAAATTGTACTCGTTTTGCGAAATGTGAATTTTGCTGTATCACAGAAGTTCTTGGACGGCGCCACTGTTGTCCAATGAAAATAACTGAGGAAATTCATTTTTTCGTCCCCAATGGCGTGCGAGTGCTGGCGAAGAGAACTTTGTATCATACGCTCAGCCTTGAACGGGTGATCATCCTTCCTGCACATGTGATGTGTTGCCGTCTATCGACATTCTGTGGCTTACGAACAATTCAACAGACCGAGTGCAACTTGAAGTTTTACATAGATTTCCTCATTTGCATTTGTTTATCAATTAGTAGTACTGTAAACGTAAAAAGAAGAAAACAAAACAATCTGACCTGTATTCCTCTAAGATATTTAACAGAAAACTTTCTGATTTCACAGAAAAATGGTTTGCTTTAAGTACTTTTCAACATTTTAATCAAATATATCCGGAGGTAACACATAATTGTCCTCAGAAGACTTTGTAAGGGAACCTTACAAATCGTCGTACAATAATTTTAAAGTTAATTTTTTTATGTCCATATAATTGAGTTTTTAAATTCAAAGTTATAACTCTACATTAAAAAAATTGATGCACGTATAAATTAAATTCTTTTTAGGTATTATTGTATCTAAAATATGAGCAAAAGTATGAGTGGGAGGATCGACCTGAAGGAAGTGAGGAAAATGGTTTTCTCACGTTGGAGCGGCTTGGCTCCTGGTTTTGATGGAATTCCCAAAAAATTCTGTAAAACGATGTGGGAAGGAATAAGGAAGTACAAACGAAGACATTTACTAACATGTTTTATAGTGCTAAGGCTCCTAATTAGGTGAGAATTGGAGCCATAAAACTGCTGCACAAAAATAAAGATAACATTAATGATCCAAAAGGCTGGAAGCCTATTTCTATTCTCAGTGTGGATTATGAAATCTTTATGAAATTAAAAATTAACAGACTAAGAAATTGCCTTCACAAAATTCTTAGTGAAAGTCAGACTTTGGAGTTAAGGGCAGAAATATTTAAAATAATGTTTAAGTTCCTAAATACATCATGGCATACAGAAATAAAGAGGACGTTAAAGCAGCATTCGTACCCCTACATCAAAATAAGTCTTTTGACATGGTGGATAGGGGCATCAGGTTGCAGGTTCTCAAAAACTAAAAATTTCCTAGTAAGGTTATCAAAGTAATTGATAACCAATGTAAAAGCACAAAATATAAATTGATATTCCAAGATAAGGTTAGTAGAGGAATGAGCAGAGGTATTCGACAAGGATGTCCTATGTGTCTAACTCTCTATACTCTTTGTATTAATGTATACCGAAATATGCTTTCTAATGACAAAGACTTAACGGGTATCCCCATTCATGCATCAAATAAAATTTCCATCACACACCTCTCACATGCCTATTATTTGGTGGTATTTTCTATTGGTGAATATGATGTTAGAAAAATAACTGCAATATAAAATTATTATAGCAGAAAATCAGATGCAGAGCTAAAATGTACCAATTGATAAGACTGTAAGTATTATAAACGATGAGTTGAAGTTTCTGGGAAATAACGGCCATAATTTTCAGGAGGAAGACATTTCTTATTTTTCTAAGTTTCAAGCATGCAAGTATAAGTCATTTTCTTGTAGGACTTCCGTCCACAGTGAGTAGACTTTAGGTCTCGGCAACCTACAGCGAGTTCGCCTTTTGGGCAGGACACAGAAACGGAAGGAATGAGAGCAAGTCCAGCGACTTTGACAGAACAGTTTGTAGTGAGATTAGAGTACAGTAGACGGCGCCACCGTACAAGTACGATGTTGCACATAGAGGGATGGGAGAATTTCAGGAGGGGCATAGGAAAGGATACTCATTTAACCCGTGGGTCCAGCCTGGCGGCCGTCACTTAACGTGCTTGTCCGATGCACGGCGAATATTCAGTTATTGTTAGCAAATCACACCACCTCCGCAAGATCAGCCCAGAATCGAACCTGAGGACCTTGCATTGGTAGTCTGAACTGCTAACCTTTCAGCCATTCGCGGCTATGCTGAGTTTCAAATTGTGAATGCTGCTTTTTATCCTAAATTCATAAATGATTGAAATTCCAGCACCCCAGAAAATGCGTTTCTAAAAACATTGCAGAAGGCAGCATTTGAAATTCTGTGAAAAGGCGGATTAGAAAGAACCAAAAGAGGCATAATGGGCTTTGTATAACTAAATTGAGGAGAGAGACGTGGGAGTTAAGATCCCTTACATTCTTGCAAAAGTGTGTACGATTAAAAGTTTCTATAATGTGCTTAAAAACTATTACAATCCAGCTCATAACTTTTTTAGATACATAGCTGGAAATGAATATCAGTAAATCAATGGGAAAAGCAATATCATTCCCACGGATTATTCCCAAGAAAAAGTAACTAAAGATCTACGTACAGAAATAGGACAAAATAATGGAAACGGTCATGTGAAAAACACTAGATCAAGCGATAAAATTGGAAAACTTTATCACGCATATTTCCAGTAGAAATTACACAAAATTGAAAAACAATAGGACAAGAAGAAGCTAAATAATGCTTGGTATATTATGAGCTGCCTTCAAATAAAATGAAATATAGAAACCTTAATTTTAGGAAAGCACATGAGATTATTTCTACAAAACGATGGACAGTTTACTCTCACAGAATTAAGAGGAAATGCCTCGCTAACTATCGAGAGAGATCGATTAATGTAAACATTTAATCTTTCAGTTGTTCTTTCTTTTGAAATCACTTCTTAAATCTGGTGGAGGAATGTTTCAATAAGTAAAGACAAGCAAAATAATAATTTCGGTGTAATGAACCAAAAAATTCCGTTCCACAAACAGTAGTGGTTTCTGTATCTATCCATGAATACATGCACAAGATAAAGGCGATACAAACACACGCTCAAAGTTTTTCAGACGCACGAAATGATAGTACGCCAGTGGAGACAGTCACTTGCAAGTCCAGTGGAGACAGTCACTTGCAAGTCCAGAATCTTAATTTTGGCTAAGTGTCAAAAGAGAGAATAATTTTTCATCAGTTCATTGGCAATATTTCTACAGTAAATATTAGTTTCTTTAATATTTTTATGAAGTACAACTAAACATAACAACATACTATTAAAAAAAAGTACACATGGGATGGTAGCATCACGAATATCCTATCCGTAATAAGTATTTCCGCATTAGGGAAATCAAATCAACACCAAGTAAAAGCATCCGAACATCTTCCCAGAATCTGAACTGCTCCTCACACATACATCAATGTAGAAGCGTTTCTGAAAGGTACAATTTTAAGCCAATTCGACAGGTTTTCGTTTGTTTCCTTATTCTTAATTATTTTTAACATTCAATACTGCAAGAAAATTACAAAAATTAAGTTGTGTACAAGATTTATTTTTTTAATTTTACATCAAAATATTTTAACTGATCGCCGTAATCCTGCTACGGTAAACACATTAATTGTTGAACTGGTTTTAACTAAACTTTCTGTAGAAAGACGGTGTTGATTTTTTCGGAATTGTATATCAGTGTATTTCTGTGTACATAAAAATTTCCATAAGTCTGGTCGTATCATTAGGAGCAAAAATTACAGAGACACTGTCAGGTTTACGAGGGATCTACTTTATAAGAAGAACCAGAATCAGAACAAAACAAATTTCTTTAGCAAGAGTTACGTCATAGAGATGACGAAACTCTTGCTAAACAAAATGTAATGATGGGAAACAAAAGGGACACCCCGTTGGCGCAGAGGTATAAGCGATGACGTATGACCACTTGTCCAAGAATTGTCCGGGTTTGAATCCCGGTGAGGCATGGATATTGTGTTTGCATTACGGCAGTGGTTCTCTCTCTTCCCGGGAATCAATGGGCACAAAATTTACGACGGGCGACTGCTTATAGCCCATTCATTCGATCAAGATGGTCGTTAAACCTTCAATCAAAGTCAAAACAAACAAAACAACACTTATATCGAACTAGATATAAGAATTGAAGAGAGAGCTATAGAAAATACTTCAAACATACGAAATAATCTAATGATGTGCTGGAAAATAAAATGTAGAGCTGAGATTCGCTCCTTAACGAAAGTTTTTACGGCAAATCATGGTCGTTTAGGCTTTGAACATTGGTCAGGAAAGATACAACCGATAGCATTGTGTACTTAATTTTCTGGAACAGAATTGCAAGAATTATACCAGGAAAAGGAGATATATACATCCTTGTGTTTTTCAAGTAACCTAGAAAAGAAAGACCTCAGATATCGAAGTAAGATTTGAAATATGCAGTACATTACTTATCATGCAAGTAATAGATCATGAGAAGTACGTAAATATAAAAGATGTGGAGATAACACTCATTACTTCGTGTACTTTCCAAAAGTAGCACCAACGTCTTGCATATAACTGGAAATGGTTCAGTGTATCGCACACTATAATGCCATGCCATGTTGTATCGGTCCTTACCGAAAATTAATTTACATTGGGAAACTTTCTCGGAATTTGAAATTTAAAACATCGAGCGACCATATCCCGCCTTTGTTTTAATGAGTAACATTTCATGCGAATGCGCTGTCTAAGAAAGACAGGTCACGGTTCGGTAATACTGGAGGTATAAGACATTCCGTGTCAAACAAAAATTAGGCATTGTCATTTTGAAAGATGACACTGGGTACCGTATGCAAATGTAGGGACATTTTTTCTTCACAATTCCTGCGACGTAGATACAGCTGGTTATGGTTCTTGGAATGCACAAGAGACAAGATCGTGAGTAGAATACAACGGCACACCACAGAAAAACACCGGGTGTTTGGGACATGCAACTGCATAAAGCCAGTAGGCTGAAATGCGACTGATAAGAAAACATTGTGTTCTGTCATTCGTGGTGCCGTAAACTGCGTTTTTCGCCCCATCCCAGCTCATGACATATATGGTTTAAAGCTACGGTTCTCAAACTTTGACACTGCATAACACTTTTCTTCCAAGCACGAAGCTGTCAAGTCCAAACACTTTTTATATGCCGTGGTAATTCTGTGAAAAATTGTGCTTATGCGTGCAATGAAGATTTTAGGATTTCATTTCTGAGAAATCTGAGAATTATTGGTTTACATTTCTGAGAAGTATTCGTTTTATTTATCTAACAGCATACGCAACACTCTTAGGGTTTCTAATATCCTAGAATTTTTTCATAATAAAACGAAGAGAGATAAATCAAAAAGTAAAGTGCCATTACAAATTCATGACAAATATTCGTAAGGGAAAGATGGCTGCTTTAGTTTCCTCAATGTAACGAGTGCAGTTGTTTCTTCTCCTTAGAAATTTCTTTCACGTCTGGCTGTATGGAGAAGTGTTGCAGCCACATATCCATCTCTGCATCCGCTCTGATGAGAAGCCAGTCTTGCACCTATACTTACTGTTAAAAAGGAATATAACACTCTAAGTAGTTTCTGTGATAAAGATGGGTACGGTTTCTTGACGCCTCCGGCTGCACCTAATTCGACGAATGGTAGTTTATCAAACACTTTGTTTTCATGAGTGTCAGAATATGATCAATAAAATTACATAGGTACTTGCAGTTATGCTTCTAGGCTTGTCAGCAACTGCAAAAGGATCATTTAAGAATGTATAATTTCCTAAATCATCGTGCAATACATTTGGGAAGTACTGCAAGAAAGCATTACTAATTTCTTGTAGGTGCTGCGAGAATCTGTCGAAATTCTCGTCAGAAATATTGACTATAGAAGATGAACGCTTTTTTGATTGGTGATTTAACGTTCCCGTTTTGAATCACCAATCCATAGCGAATATTAATTCTTACCACAAACGCGCAGACGTAAGATGCGTCACTTCCTCCGATGTCAGATGATTTCGAATTGCACTGAAGGACAGAAATGAAGCTTGAGCGAATGACGTGGTCACGTGGTAAAATCTTGTGTTGTTGATTTTTTCAAAATTATAGGAATTCAGCATCATAGAACAGCGCCAGGGAAAGCTAGCGTCGCGCCAGTTCACAATTTCAGGAGGAATATCACCGGGATTCAGCCGATTGTTTAATTATCAGCAAGACTACGGAGAGCCACTCAAACACTTAGAAGTCTTCGATTGGCAGTAAGCCAGTCCTCGACCAGCTCTGCATTGAACAAGCCGCAGGTGTTTGATCTATCTAAAAGCATTAGGAAAATCTATCTTTAGTTAAACAAATTATGCCTGAGAAATATCAACAACACGGAAAGCAACATAGGTTGTATATGTCAAACGAGTTTCCCGGAAAAAAATCAAAGGTACATCAACTTGGGAATGTGTTCGATCAACGTTTCTGAAAGTGTGGTCCACGGCCCTTTGGGTGTCTTTGGGATATTTTCTTGGGGTCAGCAACGCCAAATCTATTGTCTTAATAAAACTAATTGTTAATTAACATTTACACTCGCAGCCTCTTACTAGTGCACAGTCGTATTTTCCAGAGGCAAAATAACGTGTAAACATGTAGTCTCTGTGATGCTAATAGAACATGATCTGCATATTTTTGTGTTTTCTAGAATTTTTGGCAATGTCCTAATACAAGCAACTATAAAATTCACCGGGAGATGTGGCGAAGTTTCGCAATATTGAACGCACTAAGTGTCTAGCTTCCTTCTCTGATGACCGTAGACTTTGAGAAGCCATATGGGACCTTCTGTAAATTGCGGTTTAACGTGTAACGTGGGAAAAACTGTCTGGATCGTAAAAGGGCGGCATACAAAGTCAAACGCAACTTATTACACTGACAGAAAACATTTGAACTCTATTACAGTTTGTTTACATATTTCATTCATTTCCTTGTACATTTACTTCTTTCTCATGTTAACACGTTGTCCTGTTCGATACATATGATATTCAACCTTAATCTTGGTTGGGTCACTTTTGCCATTTCTCCCTTCCCATTTCTCACTTTGCCATTTCTCCCTTGTGCTGTTTTGCCCTTGAGTCGTGCTGCTGCGTCCCAAGCTGTATACAACTGCTACTGACTTACATGCAGTTCCGTTTTTTGTCTTTCACACATTTTACTCGATACATAGGTAACATGCTCTCGTTATTTATAGCCAAAAGTGTGCATATTCATTTATTTATGCAATTCAGAAAAGTGAATGTTCACAAATTAATAATCAGTCCGTGTTGTGTGAAGTAGTACATACCTGTGTGCTACGAGTTCTGAGATTTCATCAAACTGTTGTTATTACATTATGAAAACTTCATTTATGAAGTAGCTTAACCTTTTCGTTTTTGATTCAAGTCTTAACGACAACCGTGAGAAGCTCAGTAGACTGTAAGCAGTAGGCACCGTGAGCAACTTAGAATGTTATATGCCCGTTCCTAATTAAAGCCACTGATTCCATGGATGGTAGAGAGCTAGCGCCGTAAGACAAACACAATATTAATGCCTCACCTGGATTCAAACCCGGAATCACCTCGGACGAATGATTAGAAGTCATCGCTTGGACCACCGCGCCACCTGGGCATCCAGAAGTATCTTTATCTTCACTAGGTGATTCACTGTTTTGCCTGCGGTCAGGAAAAATTATATTTAATTACATTTTGATATTAGCCCAGGGTCTATTCGGACAAGGTATTAGAGATAGCACCTCTCCTGAGCTTTAAAAAAGGGGTATTACTATTATTTACCAGTATCTCTTAGTTCAGGAGATAGCTCTTGGTGTCAGCTCATTTATTTATACCGACCACATGTTTTTATCATTTTGAATTTCAATCTTTATCCTGCTGCACAGATGCTTGGAACAAATTGTGCCACCAAATGCACATTGTAGACTGAAACAACTTGTCCCACGCAGTAATGAGGCAGGAAAACGAATGAGAACGTAAATCCGAAAACCAAGGTATAAGTGAATGTAAAATAATTTGACACCAAGTGCTATTCCCAGAAATAAGGGAGACAAAATATCTGATTTCACTTGTGTTAAACTTTAGAAGAATTTCTACCTGTATTACACCGTCGGATTGGACCTTGGGCTAACACTAAAATATTATTAAATGTTGTTGCTCTGACAGCAGGTAGAACAGTGAGGAAGCAAGTAAAAATAAAATTAAATTTGAACTTAAGGTTCTTAAAATGTAAAACAAATGAAGCTAATGACATGTGAACACACAGACAAGTACTAGTTCAAGCACCAGAAAAAAATTTAGTAATATATATATTATCTATTTTACGAATTTCATACATAATTGGATTTGAACACCTTAGGTTAAGAATTAGAGATCATGTCACTTAGGGTTCCACCTGAAGGGCTGATAGATAAAGAAACGAAAATTTTTTTAAGGCATGTGTCACCTCCTGTATAACGTATGGGCACAGTATCAGATCACAGGCCCAAAACAATTCCAGTAAGTAAAAATAAGGGGAAAATAAAGGTGCCTCACAAAATTCTAAGTAAGAACACCATGCCTTGTAATGAGAGAACTATGTAATACGAGAAAAGGGAAATGCACATTCAACAGCAGAGTACTCGCACTAAAACAGAGTGCAGATGCATTTCAGTCAATATTTTATCACAGATTTCAATTTTTAAATCGCCCCTTCTCAATCCGAGCAGTTGCCAAAATTGCTGTTTCAAATGCGATACGCAGTTGATCCCGTTAATGCCTCCAGTTTAGACTGAAGACACCTTGAATTTTTGCTGCAACAGCTTGTGTTCTTTGACTGAATACTTTGCTACAACTCTCGGAAGATTTCAAAGTTCCTTGTGCTAGGACACTTCCGAATTTTCCAAGGAGTAAGCTTAGGGTACAAACACAGTACATGCATTTTTGTGGAATAAATGTGTTGGTTTTCACGAAATTTGCTGTGCTGATATTAATGGAAAGCAGACCAATGTATTTTAAGGTAACGAAGTACGAAATGTTCATTGATATGGTCTCAAATACAGACGCCGACTTCGTGGGTTCTCTGGGAATAAGAAAATAATAAAAAAAATAAAGCTTAAAGTAAAATTTCAAAAATAGAAATTTAATTCACGAATTTTGAATTTTTTAAAGATTTTTTGTTTTGATTGGAGGTTTAACGACCAAAGTGCTATAAGAAGTCGTCCGTCCCTAATTTAGGGTCTCTGGTTACAGGGAAGGGAGAGAGCCCGTGCCGTAAGACAAACACAGCATCCATGCCTCTCGGGATTCGAACCGGGACTGCTTCCGGACGATTGATCAGAGGCCATCGCTTACACCACAGCGCCACCGGATTAGACAAAAGTCCCTTGATAACAGCTTTGAACCATATATGTCCATGCTGAGAATATGCGTTCTCATCAGAAAAATGTAACCACCTAGCTAATAATCGGAACAACCACCCTTGGCCAGGATGCCAACTGTAATTCGCCGTGGCATGGACGCGATGATGCTCTGGATGATTACCCAAGGCACACGTGGCCATTCGGACTACCTCACAGCACCGAGGTCCCGGAGATGACGTGGCGTGTGTCAGAACGTCCGAACGGTCGATCCAAATACTCTCGCAAATGTTCTATGGGATTGAGCTTGGGCGATTTCGCCGGCCAATGTAGAAGGCAAACATCGCTGTCGTGTTCCTGGAACCAGCCGTGCATTCACTTAGCGAAGCTGCAGGACGGTAATGTCCTGTAGGCAAACACCAACACCACCAGGGTTAGCGTCGAAATGAAGGGATGCATGTGGTCGGCGACGATGAACAGGTAGCCATTGGCGTTCAGCGCCCTATCCTGCCATGCCAGTGGTCCCAAGCCGTACCAGAAAAACATCCTTCAGATATCCGTACTGCTACCGGTGGCCTGCCCTTGAACAAAAAGCGTGTCCGAGTGTTAGTTTCCGTATGTCTGATGAAACCTAGATTCGACGGAGAAGGCAACCTTTTTTTCATTCTTCCACTGTGCAATGACGGTTGTCCAATGCGAACAGCAGGAGTCGTTGCCGTTGGACCTGGATTAACATGAACGCCTTGACGCAGCGTCTACTCCGGAGACCCATGCTTAACAGTGTTCGCTCTATTGTTATCGCGGGACATGTACCACAGTGCACCAGCGTTGATTTACGTGGCTAATTGCAGCACTGTTATGATCCATGGCCTTTAGTGCTCCACAGGTACGATGTCAGGAGGTACTCGGTATGCTTACTCTCCATTCTTGGTGCATCCTTTCTTTAACACCTCGCGAACAGCCCTGGAAGTCTGCTGTTTCTGAGATACTTCTACACTCTGCGCGGTGGTCGATGATCATTCCTTTATGAACGTCCGTCAAATCAGAACCTATGCCCGTTTTGTTCACGTCACGCACTATGGCTCATCTGTCCGCGCCGACACTTTATATCTCCATGTGGTCGACCTTGTCACGTGCACCTTGTGAAATTCCTGTGCGGATAAACTGTTGTTTCGGTGATAATCATGTTAATTTTAAACGACTGTGTAGGTTTTTCATAAGAGCCGGATGCGTGAGTGCTCCTTGGAGCAGGAAAACATATAGTCTTTTATATGAAAACGAGTCTCCCCGCCCTCCAAAAAACAAAAGAAAAACGTAAATGTAAAGGTTTGTAAATGTACGATGTTCTTTAGAAAAATTAAGAGCGTATATAATAATATATCCATTCCATATTTGAACATCTATCATTAAAATACTCCTCCACTTCTCACTTCAGATCTGACTGAGGCCGAGTTTTCTGCACATTCGTCAACTGAAACAACAAATCGTATGATTAAATGACCTTCCACTCTCGATTTTTTCTAATTAGGTACCACCGCCGACTTTTGTTTGGTCGTGAAAGTACACAATGAGCTCAGAAAGCAATTGGGCTTCCTGTCCAGAACTCGGGCACCCACTGGACGTCGTGTGTATTATCATGGAGGAATATCAACGGTTTTCTGAAAGAGTTATTAAAACGATCATTCTTTGTGCAATTACATATCTGCGTGACGCCGGACTTTAACATATAATTCAAAAACAGAAGCACATATGGCATAACACTGAAGTAGATATGAGAATCCAGCTCTCTTCTCTTAAGCCCGACAATAAATATTTGTAAAATTGTTTGTCACAAATTATTGTTTTGCTTTGGAAAATAATTACTTTTCCTATAGATTAGTTCATTCATGTCAGCACGTAAATATTTGATAATCGTTATTTCTAAATGAAATTTTAAATAAATATCAAAATCTAGTTAATGGCGTTTGAATTAAGTCTTCACATTTTTATCCAAAAATTCTAATTAATATTTGATATAATATTTTTTACAAATATAATAGTGAAACTTATATTTTCCGTTAATTGTATGAATACGTTTTTGAAAGAACTTCTAATTATATATACAACGGCCGTTTCATAAAAACTTAGAGTAAAATCACACAAAATGAAGAAATAGATGTACAGAAAAATATATGTTATTCTTTCTCAAAGTATCTTTCCTGCGATGATATGCAACCGTCCTCTCGTTCAGTCCACGTTATAAAGCATGTGGCGATAGCATTTCGTGGAAGCTGCTTATTTACTCCTGTACATCTTGAATAACGTAACCATCAGCGTTGTATCTTCTCCTTCATTGTTGGAAACAACCAGAAATCTCACGGGCCGAGGTCAGGGCTGTAGGCAGGCTGTGAACTGATTTCAATACTACATTTTGCAAGAAACTGTTGAACACAAGCAGCCACATGCGGGCGGCCGTTATCACAGTGTAAGGTCCACTTAACCACCAGTTTTCGTCTTGAATCTTTTTTTAAGTCTTGAATCGTCGCAGACCGATTCAAGACTTAAATTCAATTCTCAGCGTTGACAGTTATTTGTGGAGGTACGGCATGCTGGTAGACTACACATTTATGATCAAAGGAATTTATCATAACCCTTCCCAGACGATTTGGTTTGGAGGACATTTTTCGGAGGAGGCGACCCTGTGTGTTTCCGGACATTCGTAGCGCGCTTCGTGAGGTGATCGAAATAGTCGACCGATGTTTCATCGGTAGTTATTACTGTGTTTAGAAAGTGTAGATCTTTTGCAATCATTGGTTTCCACGCACCAATGATTGCAAAAGATCGCAACTTTGGCTAACAATGCTCTCTCGTCAGATAATGAGGTACCGATCTGGAACACACATATGGTGCAGCAGTATATTGTGGCGTAGAATGCGGAATGCTGACATTTTTGAAATATTAGTTGACGGCGCTATGTCTTCACACGTCATTCGTCGATCTGCTTGTAAGATTGCCCAAACAGTGGTAACCATACGCTCGGTAACAACACTTTCATGTCGACCAGGCCTAGAGGCGAGTTCTGCTGAAAAAGACCCTTTTTTTTAAATAATGGTGAAATGTAAAATATCGTGGATACCCAAACACTTATCTTTGCAAGCTTTTTTACTAAATCAGCTGTTACTGGTGCCGTTTTACCCAAACGAAAACAAAATTTATCGCACAACACATTTCACTTCTTAACTCTGAACCACTCCCCTTCATTGCTGTATATCGAAATGCAGACGTTGCTTAAACAAATGTGCTATAACAAAACAAGAATCGTCTGCCAAGGCTAATAACTGTTGCCATAGATACTTCCTTAATTCAGATAGTCGTCAGCGTGGTTTTTTCACCTTTTGGCTGTTTCCAAAAAAAAAAAAAAACTCTCAGTTTTTGTGGAACGACCTATGTATACATGTACACTTACGGAAAAAAATCCCAACATCACGAAAAAATAGTTGAAGAGGAATGAAATGGCGGCAATACATTTGTATAGGTAACATATTTAATCGATTAAGGTTTCAAGATCACAGCCTAATGTAAGCGCGAGAAGAGCCATTTGAAATGTGAAATGCTGGTACATTAATAACCGGTGTAACCGCCAGAATGTTGAATGCAAGCATGCAAACGTTCATGCATTGTATCGTACAGGTGCTGGATGTCAGTTTGTGGGATGGGGTTCCATGCCTGTTGCACTTGGTCGGTCAATACAGGGACGGTTAATGCTGGTTGGGGGGGACGCTGGAGTTGTCGTCCAATGATTTAATATACGTGCTCGATTGGAGAAAGATCTGGTGATCTAGCAGGCCACGGCAACATGTCGACACTCTGTAGAGCATGTTGGGTTCCAACAGCGGTATGCGGGCGAGCGTTATGCTGTTGGGAAACACCCCTGGAATGCTGTTAATGAATGGCAGCACTACAGGTTGAATCACCAGACCGACATACAACTGTGCCGTCAGGGTGCGTGAGATAACCACGAGAGTGCTCCTGCTGTCATAGGAAATTGCTCCCCAGACGATAACTCCAGGTGTAGGTCCAGTGTGTCTCGGGCGCAGACAGGTTGGTTGCAGGTGCTCAACGGGCCTCCTTCTAATTAACACACGGCCATGACTGACACCCAGGCAGAACCGGCTTTCATCAGAAAACACAAAAGATCTCCACTTCGTCCTCCAATGAGCTCTAGCTTGACACCACTGACGTCGCAAACGGCAGTGGTCTGGAGTAAGTGGAATGCACGCTACAGGGCGTCTGGCTCGGAGCTCTCCTTCAAGTAACCGATTTGTAACAGTTTGTTGTGTCACTGTGGTGGCAACTGCAGCTCTGATTGCTGCCGCAGACGCAGTACGATGCGACACGGCTGTACGCCGTACACGGCGGCCTTCCCTCTCAGTATTGCCACGTGGCCGGCCGCAAATAGGTCTTCTTGAGGCAGTACCTTCCCTTGACCACCGCTGCCAACAATCATGCACGGTGGCTACATTCCAGCGATGTCGTTCTGCAATATTGCGAAAAGAAAATCCATCTTCTCGTAGCCCTATTACACGACCTCGTTCAAACTCCGTGAGCTGTTGATAATGGCTTCTTCGTCTTCTTAAAGGCATTCTTGACTAACATCAACACACTACGTCGAATCGCAAGGATAACTAACGCTCACGAACGTTACAGCGCGTATTTACAGCAAACCTGCTTTGCATGTTCCTAGGGGCGCTACTAGCGCCACACGTATGCGACGAGCGCGAAATTGGCATAGACGTCATCTTACAGATGTACTCTCACCGCCTACCAACTGTCGTTTATCTAACACAAACCCTTCTTGGTGTTGGGATTTTTTTTTCCGTTAGAGAATGTGAAATGCTGAAAACAAGAGGTTCTAGAAAAAACATGTAAAAAGTCGCCTGGGTGGCGCAGTGGTCTAAGCACTGACTTTTGACCATTCGTATGAGAAGGGTCCGGGTTCAAACCTGGTGAGAAATGGAGGTTGTGTTTGTCTTACGGTACTGGCTCTCTCGTTTCTCTGGAACCAATGACCGTAAATTAGGGACGGGGGCTGCTTATTGCTCATCGAGTTGCTCACAGCGGTCATTAAACTTTCAAAAAAAATAAACATATAAAACAATTTTAAAGATGCTGGTTGTATCGCACGCGTACGATTTGAAATTTTTCAACAGTGCGTCGGTGTTAAACTGGCAGCGTGTTTCTTCATATTTAGAAGAAAACGCTGTCACCGCTCTTCTTTTAATGTTCGTTCAGAATCTACATTTGGTTTCAAAGGTATTTCGCCGAACAGCTCTGAGTAAACTGACCTAAGTTCAAAAGCTAAAATGTCCAGATTTAAAACAGTAAATACAATTGCTCTTTGGAGCCGAAATTTCGAACCAAAAGTAAAGATATAAATGCACAATTTTTTCTTCTTACCTACACCTATTGTTCACTTGAATTTAAAGAGCTACAGTTAAACTTATATATTCTATTGCGGATATTTGGAAGGCAGTGTCTGACGCCCGGTCTTTGAGTCCTTAGAAGCAGCAACTCAAATAGTAGGGCTAGGGTTTGCTTGAGGAAAGAAAATCATTACAGATTTGGAGACAGAGAAGTGTAATTGCGAATATTTGAAAGGCAGTGTCTGACGCCCGGTCTTAGTGTCCTTAGAAGCAGAAACTAAAATAGTAAAGCTAGGGTTTGCTATAGGAAAGAAAATCAGTACAAATTTGGAGACAGAGAAGTGTATCTGTACAGCAATATGGCGGCCATAATTATTGCCTGGATAGAATCCACAGAACCGAAACCAAGAGAAAATGTGGAGCAATATTCCAGCCAACAGCACTCAGAATCGCAGGACACCGTGGGGTAGTGAGGTATAAATGAATGGTGTAGCACGCATCAAGCATTTACCGTCACACGTTGAACTTAACTTTAAATCCTTTAATTTCATCTAAGTAAGTTTATATGCAACCGGCAAATCAAGATATTTTGCATCAGGTACAATTCATTTTTTTCAAAATTCCTGATATTATTTTATTCACGGTATATCGTATCGAAGGAGGCAAGTAAAATTCTAAGAGAAAAGGTGTCCGTGTATATCTTTTGTGGACTGACTGGGGAGACCTTTACCCTTGTAAAAAGAGGTCGTTGCTCCATGGTTACACCTAATCTTGATGCATCTGCAACCAATGTGTGCAAACCAAAACTTCCTTGTGTTTGGCCGTTGATGTTATTCGGGGATGTCCGTTAACGGAGATTTCACTGTCTGTAATCTGCGGGCAGAAACTTAGGAACCACATCAGCTTTTTCTTAATCTACTTGTCTCAAGCATAACATGAGTAGCGATTGAATAATAAGATAAAATATGATAACAAATCAAAATAAGTCAAACAACAAATTATGCACTGGCAGACAAGGAAAGTTGCGCACTAAGAATGAAGAAACCGATTGAAGTGAAATTTTATGGACGTAATTATACAGATGAACGGTACACATGACAAAAACAGACTTGCAGGACAATTACAAAGGGATCTGTGGCACGCAGTCCGGTGATCTTCAATAGCGTATCGGACCGCCTGGTGCGGCGATAAATGCTGCAATACGGTCCGTCATGAAGGCGAACGTTCACCTGACGTTGACCTGCGGCAAACTGGCCCACACATTTTGGACCGTTGGCTCCAAATCCCGGATAGTGCGGCACGACGGCAGCTGGCGTTTCAACTGGTCCCACACATGATCCATAGTGGACATGTCCGGGAAGCGCGCAGGCCATGTAATTGTCTCGACATGGCGTAGGCGGTCCTGGGCAACCCGAACCGTGTGTGGGAAAGCATAGTCCTGCTGGTATGGTGATCCTGGACTTCTACAACAATTTATACATATTTCTGATTGAACATAATTTTTTCATTAGTAATTTATTTTTGTGATTTCTGTGAAAGAATAACATTCTTAAAAAACCATAATAAAAGTTTTCACTCGACATTCTTGCTCATGTTTTAGTGATGGGAACATAGCAACTGGCAAAACAAAAAATCGCAACGCTACTGATTTTATTATAACTAGTGGTGTCCAAAATAATGTTCGTTCCCATCCATTCTGTGAAGGAACTGGAAACTTTTTTTTCAGATTCGATAATAACTACTTGCATGACATCTGCTACAAAAATAAAACTCCACAATCCGCATATTTAACAAAATAGGAAGTAAGTATTCCGATGGTAGATGTAGTTTGTAAAAGAAAAATGTTTTACAAGGCATCGATGCTGCTTAAAATAATACTAGCTATGAGCCAAAAAATAATTTTTAATGCAGTCAATTTCAGTATTTTCTAATCATATTGCTAATATTCTTTCCTGAATTTTCAAGAACATCATCTTTATATTAATATTTCACATTTCACAATAACTTACAGCCATGATGATTCTTTTTACGTATATCATGAAAAATATTGAAATTGTGGCATCACAGTTTGTAGGATTTGAATACAATTTCGTTTGTATTGCTTGCAAATGAAATCTTGCAAAAATGATTACACAACAATACGTAATTTTTTTCATAGTATATTTTTCAAACTTACGATTTTAGTTTAAATGTTCGGTATTTCCACATTTACCTGTTTTACGCATATTTCGTTGCTGTACCTATTTATCCTTTGTGTTGATAGGTAATATAGCACTACAATCCTAGCGTTTAAGTTCACAAATGAGATTGTATTCTTTAATATTAAACTTTACGCTAATGTAATTATTAAATGAAATATATTTCCTGTAAGTTTAAGAATAAAAGTTTTAACTCATAAACGAAATTGTATCAAGCCGTTTCTTTGAAGTAGAACTTTCTCTAATATTCAGGATGGTGTTTGAACAGAACATTTGTGGTTCTTTAAGCAACATATTTGTAATGAATTTTTGACTTCCTAAATATCATTAAATCTCTGTGTAACCAGATACGATATTTCGGCTTGAACGTAGTAGTGTGCAGTTTTAAAGTAAAAAAAAAGTATATTAAAAATTAATTCAATAGTTGACGTTATATTTGTAGAAATTAAAAGTCCCTAACAAAAAGCCTTCGATTAGGCAATAATCTGAGAAGTAAATTCTGATTTTTCGAATTCTGCGTGCATACATGGACTTCTAGAGCACCCATGTATTACCACGTGTTTATTTCTTTTCGATACATCCCGCACAATTCCGATCTTTTCCTATCGTGTCTATTTCTCTTAAAAACACAGCGGAATTCAATACTTTTCGATCATTTAACTCGCTACTGCCTTAAAACATAAATTCGTTTCCAATGGTATAAATAAAGACTTTGCCAAATAATGTTAATGACGAACATTTTGTTCTGAAAGTGATATTCAGATATTTGTACCTCATATTCAACAAAATGATTGAAAATGCAAGGAAGTGGGCTAATTAATCGCAGGGCAAACATTATTTTGCAGTTTATAAGGAAAATAGCTGAGGTAACCTGGGTTGTCAGTGTTTAACAAAAAATGGGTGTCACGTCAATTCGTCGCGTTCGTCAATTCGTCGACTACGTCAATTCGTCACCTGCGTCAATTCGTCGAGCGTCAATTCGTCGACTACGTTAATTCGTGGCGTTGACAGATTTTGGTTACATACAAAACGAATGCAGGGAAACGTACGATTTCGAACGTCTTCCCCCCAGATCAAATTTATAAACTTTGGACACTCAGACAAGATAGGCATATTACGCTTTTTCTTTGGCACTAAAAATATTAGACGGTAGACGGTTTTCGGAACGGGTCAAGGCCCGGGGGTAAGAGCCCCCACATAAAAAAATTTGCGATTTGCGCAAAATCTATAACTTTCAATTCAGAACCACTAAATTTGGTGTCATGAAACTCTAACATAGACGGGAGACGGTTTTTTGGAAAGAGTCCGGGTCGGGGGGTCAGAGCCTCTCCTCCATACAAAACTTTCGTAAAATATACAGTTTTCAATTTAGAACCACCAAATTTGGTATATTATCCATGGTATTCTAACTCAGACTGTAGACGGTTTTTGGAAAGGGTCGGAGCCCGGGGTTCAGAGCCCCCTTCCCCAAACAAAATTTCGTAAAATCTAGTTTTTAATTTAGAACCACCAAATTTAGTATACTATATCATGGTACTCTAACTTAGACGGTAGACGGTTTTTGGAACGGGTGGGGGCCCGGGAGTTAGAGCACTCCTCCCCCTTCAAAATTTTCGTAAAATCTACAGTTTTCAATTCAGAACCACCAAATCTGGTATACTATCTCGTGGTATTCTAACTTAGACTGTAGATGGTTTTTGGAAGCGGTTGGAGCACGGGGGTTCAGTGTCCCCACACACAAAACTGCCGTAAAATCTACTTTTCAATTAAGAACCACCATTAGGTGTCATGAAACTCTAACTTAGCGGAAGACTGTTTTTGGAACGGATCGGTGCCCGGGAGGTCAGAAACTCCCCCCCCCCCCGCCCCTTCCGTACAAAATTATCGTAAAATCTTCAGTTTTCAATTTAGAACCACCAAATTTGGTATACTATCTCATGTTATTCTAACTTAGACTGTAGACGGTTTTGGGAAAGGGGTCGGAACCCGGGGTTCAGAGCCCGGAGGGTTAGATCCCCCTCCCCTACAAGATTTCGTAAAATCTAGTTTTAAATTTAGAACCACCAAATTTCGTATACTATCTCACGAAACTCTAACTTAGACTGTAGACGGTTTTTGGAAGCAGTTGGAGCCAGGGGGGTCAGAGCCACCTCTCCCCCCATGCAAAATTTTCGTAAAATCTAAATTTTTTAATTTAGAACCACCAAATTTGGTATACTGTCTCATGGTAGTCTAACTTAGACGACAGACGGTTTTTGGAACGGGACGGGCACGGGGTCAGAGCCCACCTCATAAAATATTTCGTGAAATCTACAGTTTTTAATTTAGAACCACCAAATTTGGTATACTATGTCAGGTTACTCTAACTTAAACGGTAGACGGTTTTTTGGAACGAGTCAAAGCCCGGGGCGCAAGTGCCCCACAAACAAAATTCTTCTTAACAAGTGGTCAGAAGCCAGCCCCTAGATCACTCCGCCGCCGTAGAGGTACACGTTGAAATGTATTTTTCATACGGCCCCAAACGCCCTTTTGGACATACTAGATTGACCTGGACGCAAATAAATCATTAATATAATTTGTACTAGCAGGGATACCAGTTACTTGCCAAGTACATATTACTATTTGTAGAATCACCAAGTTCAGCGGCTGAAAGGTAATGAATGAAAAAGATATTCCTGCAATTTTCCAGTGAACTTATTTTAAATTTTTTGATTTAGTTAATTTAATTTTGCGAAACAAAAAAGAAAGGAAAAGGAATCGGAATACTTACCTTCTAGGAGACATCTATAGAACTGCCGTACATGTGGCGTGTGCTTCTGTGAATCTCGCCACACAGAAATGCAATGTACCTATGTGATGTCGATTGCGTAAGACTTCACATTGGCATTGATCATCTTTTTCATACCGTTTTGAATTTTGAATATCTGGAACTCTATTTACATTACATGATAATTCTTCCTGATAAGCCGTTTGTTGGTAGTGAAAGCTAAACTATATTGAATTGTGTTTTTAATACACCATTAAACGCATATTAGGTTAGTTAGTTGGTTGGTAGATGGTTTATGGTGCAAGGCCCTCAAAAAGCAAAAGAGCGCCTTAGAACGTAGATAGGGTATTCTTAAGAGTAAAAAACGGAACTTTTTACGAAAATTTTGTATGGGGCCCCCTTGACTCGGGCCCCGACCCCTTCCCAAAACCATCTACAGTCTAAGTTAGAGTACCATGAGATAGTATACCAAATTTGGTGGTTCTAAATTGAATACTGTAGATTTTATG
Organism: Macrothele yani; assembly: GCA_039090855.1. NCBI lineage: Eukaryota > Metazoa > Arthropoda > Arachnida > Araneae > Macrothelidae > Macrothele > Macrothele yani. The sequence continues at coordinate 130,465,986 of CM077034.1, forward strand.
GCATTTTTATGACGGGGGGGGGGGGCTCTTACCCCCGGGTTCCAACCCCTTCCAAAAACCGTCTAGCATCTAGGTTAGAGTGTAACGTACCAGGAGATGTGACGTACCTGCCAGCAGGACGCACACGACATAAAGGCAGATATGAATCAGAATAATCGTCTGCGTAGCTCAGTTGGTAGAGCGACTTGTTCCGGAATGAGCGGCTTCGGGTTCGAATCCCGGCGTAGACCAAAAATGACGGAGAAATTTACTTCGTTATAATGGCGCCCGAGCTATCCGGATGACCCGGCCGTTCAAAATCTCGCATTGGTGTGATGTTATTTCCACACCGCGAGACAGAAAAAATCAGAGAATTCCTTCTCCAGCGCTTCGAAAAATAAAAATGTGTGATGTTGCATTCCACACAGCAGATTGACTGGGAGTTCTCAAGTGCACGTTCTACAGTGGATGGCTGCCTGCAACGATTCATGGTCACGGCTGACCCGTGGGCCATGCCCCCGGCCCTCTTTCGGGGGGGGGAGATGTGACGTACCTGCCAGCAGGACGCACACGACATAAAGGCAGATAGGAATCAGAATAATCAGTTGGTAGAGCGACTTGTTCCGGAATTAGCGGCCTCGGGTTCGAATCCCGGCGTAGACTAAAAATGACGGAGAAATTTACTTCGTTATAAGAATACCATGAGACAGTATACCAGATTTGGTGGTTCTGAATTGTAGTTTTTAAGAAAATTTTGTATGTGTTGGGCTCTGACCCCCGGGCCTTGACCCGTTCCAAAAACGGTCTGCCGTCTAACTTAGAGTACCATGAGATAGTATACCAAGTTTGCTGGTTCTAAATTGAAAACTGTAGATTTTGCGAATTTCTTTTATGAGGGAGTCCTTACCCCCGGGCTGCAACCCCTTCAAAAAATCGTCTAGCGTCTAAGTTAGAGTACCATGAGATAGTTAACCAGATTTGATGGTTCTGACTTGAAAACTGCAGTTTTTAAGAAAATTTTGTATGTGGGGGGCTCTGACCCCCGGGTATTGACCTGTTCTGAAAACGGTCTACCGTCTAAGAAACAGTACCATGAGATAGTATATCAAATTTGGTGGTTCTAAATTGAAAACTGTAGAAGTTTGCGAATTTTTTAATGAGGGAGGGCCCTTACCCCCAGGGCAGCAAACCCTTCCAAAAATCGTCTAGTGTCCAAGTTAGAGTACCATGAGATAGTTTACCAGATTTCTTGGTTCTGACTTGAAAACTGTAGTATTTAAGAAAACTTTGCATGTGGTGGGCTCCGACCCGCCGGGCCTCGACCCGTTCCAAAAACCGTCTACTGTCTAAGTTAAAGTACCATGAGATACTATACCAAGTTTGATGATTCTAAATTGAAAACAGTTGATTTTACGGCATTTTTTATGACGGGGGGGGGGGGCTCTTACCCCCGGGATCCAACCCTTCCAAATACCGTCTAGCATCTAAGTTAGAGTACCATAAGATAATATACCAGATTTGGTGGTTCTGACTTGAAAACTGTAGTTTTTAGGAAAACTTTGTATGTGGGGGCTCTGACCCCCGGGCATTGACCTGTACTGAAAACGGTCTACCGTCTAAGATACAGTACCATGAGATAGTATACCAAATTTGGTGGTTCTAAATTGAAAACTGTAGAATTGGCGATATTTTTTTAGGATGGGTTCCCTTACCCCCCGGGCAGCAACCCCTTCCAAAAATCGTCTAGCTTCTAAGTTAGAGTACGATGAGATAATAAACCAGATTCAGTGGTTCTGAATTGAAAACTGTAGTTTTTAGGAAAATTTTGTAGGGGGAGGGGGTGCTCTTACCCTCCGGGCGGCCTTGACCCGTTCCAAAAACGGTCTACCGTCTAAGTTAGAGTACCACGAGATAGTATACTAAATCTGGTGGTTCCAAATTGAAAACTGTAGATTTTACGAAATTTTTTATGAGGGGGGGCTCTGACCCCTCGGGCTCCAACCCCTTACAAAAACCGTCTAGCGTTCAAGTTGGAATTTCATGATACCAAATTTGATGGTTCTGAAATGAAAAATAGATTTTACGAAAATTTTGTATGTGGGTGGGAGGTGGGGGCTCCGACCACCCGGGCCTTGACCCGTTCCAAAAACCGACAACCGTCTAAGTTAGAGTACCATGAGATAGTATCCCAGATTTGGTGGTTCTAAATTGAAAACTGTAGATTTTGCGAAAACATTTTATATGGGGACTCTGACCAACCGGGCCCTGACCCCTTCCAAAAACCTTCTTCCGTCTAATATTTTAGTGCCAAAGAAAAAGCGTAATACTCCTATCCTGTCTGAGTGTCTAAATCTTATAAATTTGATCAGGGCTAAAGACGTTCGAAATCGTACGTTTTCCTGCATTCGTTTTTTATGTAACCAAAATCTGCAAAACGCGACGACTTGACGTAGTCGACAGATTTGTCCGCGACGACTTGACGTAGTCGACGAATTTGTCCGCGACGAATTGACGCTCGACGAATTGACGCGCGACAAATTGACGCGCGACGAATTGTCGCACGCGACGAATTGACGTATAACCCAGAAAATGTAGGAAATGAATCTTCTAGAGTTTCCAAACAGTTTTCGTAGATTTTGCAATGATTTATTACATTGATTTTCACTTTTCCGTGGCAATTCTGGAATTCACGCGATTTAGCGGGAGATATGGTATCAAGTTGTGTTACTAATTTCACTTTCTTGGAATTTGGATTGATTTGGCCAAAGATTTTCGATTTTTCGGGACATATTGCAGATCACTCCGTTGATAGAGTTGTCTCAGGTTCTCTTAATTATTTCACTCTGTTGGATTTTGGACTAATGGGTCCCATAGGTATTCGTTATTTCACTTGAGGTTAAAATTTCGATACATTGACAATATTGATCAAATCTTAATATTCATTCTAATAAAAATTATTTTTGCATTAAACATGATTTCTTTCGTCCAACATTAATTTATCAGTTCAGCAAGTTAATGCTATTAAATGTTTGTATTCCAATGTGATTAAAAGAACCGCAGGCCTTGCTGCTTAAAATCAGTGTGGTATGTCACCGCTACATGTAAAAGCAGCGTAAAAATATAGTCGTCTTCTTGCAAAATTTACTCATGCATTTATTGAGACAGCTGGTGCTAAAACGTTATATGATGCAAAGTTGAAAATGCTGTGGTTTACACGTTAGTACCCTGTGTTTCGTTTAAATGAATGATTTAAAATGCAGTCGTATAGGGATGTCGACACTGATTTTTTGAATTGATTGTCTCAAGCTATCGACTTCTTCGGATGGGTGCCCGATGACTGTGTGAATGAGTTAAACATGGTTCTTTGAAAAATTCATAAGATAATTAAATACGGACTGGAATCTCTGTCACGAACAACAGTAGCCAATCCATAAAGCAGTTCATCGACGCACATCAGCAGGTAGCAGGCGCTACGCATCTGGATGATGGCCACAAATCAGACTCCGCCGAAACGAAGGCCATTCTTTCTTGTGCCGGCGGCCAATTCACTGGTGAAATACTACAGGAGGAACCATATACGTATCCTGCCATCAAAGAGTTGCATTTCGCAGTGCTACGTTACAAGAAATAACTTTTCGTTTCTGTCTTCGTTTTTTCCATTACATGCTAGAATTCCTGGATTCTTTCGCACATGATACTTTAATACGGAAAAGAACGCATATAGATGCTGTCTGTCTTCTAGAAGAACGTTGAAATTCAGGCGGCGTTTTCTTTAACTGCGGCACGATGGCACAGTTTTTCTCTTAATTAACGGAGAGGGAGGCTGTACCCATGAGGTTAGCACTTAGAAAAGGCTATGCACTTAAAGGGATCGAGAATAGAACAATCTTCACCGAAGAAAGCTGTGGGGTTTTCCCGCGAGCCACGCTGTGTTACTTTGCTGCATCTATTAGTGAATTTTCAAATAGTTTGAACACTATCTACCAACAAGTGATTGGACACCTGAGATAGCAAAGGAAAACGAAGTTTATTCACCTTCAATAGTTGGTGGAGCCTCCACGAGCGGCGATTACAGCTGGGACCCACCGGGGCATACTCTCAACCCGGCGTTGTACGACGGCTTGCGGTATTTTCTTCCACTCGGCTTGGGAAAGACAGGTCAGTTCCTTCATCGATTTCGGACGGTGGAGGCACCCCTTAAGTCGACGCTACAACTCGTCCCAGAGGTGCTCTATGGGGTTAAGGTCCAGGCTCTGCGAAAGCCAGTCAATTCGATTAACCCCATTGTCACCATACCAAGCCATGGTGGACATCTCAACCTGGCAGGTGGCATGGTCATCCTGAAAGTAACATGGGTCCACCCCGTAAAACAGCCACAACGTAGGAAGCGCATGGTCATCCAAAATGGTGCAGTAGTTCTCGGCGTTGAGTCTACCAGGAATTGCGACCAAGGGCCCCGTGCCATTCCAGCAGAAACACCCCCATAGCATAAATCCACCGCGGCCCAACTTCACAGTTGGCACAATACATTCCGGCAGGAGGCGTTCTCCGGGCAGACGCCAAATCCAGACCCTGCCATCCGAACGGTTGAGGGTGAACCTTGATTCTTCGCTCCAGAGAAACTGTTTCCACTGTCCAACGATCCACTGTCGACGTTCTTTGCACCACGTTAGCCGAGCAGCTCTATTGGATTTGGGAATCAAAGGCTTGTGGGCGGCAGCACGTCTATGATAACCAAGCAGATGGGCTTCTTAACGGATGGTATTCATCGAAAAAGCACTCCCGTATGCCTGTTGAAACTCCTCGTGGATGTGGCCCGTCGATTTGGTGCGGTTCTTCCGAATGTCTCTGGCCAGCATCCGTCGGTCTCAAACTCCCCGTTTTGTGGGTCTGCCGGGTCGGGGCACATTCTAACATTCACCTCTCATCTTCCACTTGCCAATCACGTAGGCCACCGTCGATTTTGGGTACTTCAACTCGCTGGATATGTCCCGTATGGATCGGCCATTTCTGTGATACCCGACTATTACACCTTAATCGAAATCAGAGAGCTCCGAACTGCGTGGCATCTTGCATGCGACTGATTGCGTTGTTGTTTCCCACACGATATTTAACGGCGGCGGCCGTGACGTGTATCAGTACCGCAGATATCGTAGATTGCAGGGGTGTCCAATTACTTGTTGGCAGATAGTGTATTAGGACATTACCAAAACGTCTAGTAGATAACTCTTTGGAAGAAACAGCCGTCATGGTGTCAAGCATAATGAAATTTTGCAGCTTCTTCCGTTGTTAACACATTGTTCAAGGAACATTCAATTCTCTACGAGAAAACTAATATGTGTCTGTACATGTGCCAAATAATAATCATGAGCATATACCTTGTTCTGTGATAAGAAAACTGGAAAAGTCCCTAGAATAAAGGAAATTGTAAAATGATTGAAAAAAGCACGTTTAATTGTAAACTACTTTACAGCATTTTATGTCATAGAAATGGGTGTTGACAAAGTTAAATTATTAATGCATTTCGTTTATACTTTTGAAAATCAATCTCAAATCTTACAGTGTGTATTGATCGATAGAATGTGGCCGAAATGAATATTTCTTGCTCATTCACTTTGACTCCTCTTAACAGGGCAGTGCTTCAACTAATACATATCGTGTTTGCACACCGCTTCCTTAATGATGTCGAGCTGAAAATACTGTAGAATTTCCACAGTTCTTCAATATCGCCGTTAGGAAATTCACAGCAATACTTGGTATACACTTCCTTTTTCAGAAGCCAAACATTAGTATAGCACTGGAGTTTGCCTAGCAGCAGGGTCAATTCGAATATATCGGCCATATTCTATTCCCCATCATGCTTGCGAATTTCACCACATACAAAAACTTGAGTGTTTACTACAAACTTCTGTAACTTCGCAAATAATGCTAATATGATAGTACACATTAATAGTAAAAATCTCTGTACATATTTCTCCATTCGTTAGCCACTCGGAAGTTTATAATAGCTTATTACGAGTTTGATGCACCATCAGAATGACCAGCCCAACATACTTCTGAGACTTGCTGTAATGTTTTTCTGGCCACTGCATTCTTTTCAATAATGATCAGATAAGAATTGTGGTACGTGTTCTGAATTTTGTTTATATGTACTTCGAAATAAAACTTTTTGCCGCCCCGGTGGCGCAGTGGTCTAAGGCGCTGGCCTCTGATCCTTCGTCCGTCAGGGGTCCGCTTTCGAATCCCGGTGAGGCATGGATGTTGTGTTTGTCTTACGGCACTGGCTCTCTCCCTTCCCTGGAACCAGTGACCCTAAATTAGGGACGGGCGACTGCTTATAGCCCATTGAGTTGCTCACGGTGGTCGTTAAACCTCCAATAAAAAAAAAATTAAAACTTTCAGTTAGTTGGAATAACTAAAAATTAAGTAATTGGCATTCAAACAAATTAGAGTGTGAGACAAGGTGTATGCTACTTTATTAAGTATAGTTTCTTTGCTTTGGGAATGAGATTCTATTTTAAATGCCGAGCATAGATATTGGTATGTACATTTGATAAGCGGGCGTGTATTTCCCATCTATCTCTTGAGTTATGACCCCAGCTTCAGTAGCTTTTGCTCAAAGCTGTACGTAGAAAAACGCCCTATTCCTTTAATATACACTGCTGGCCACTCAAAATGCAACACCAAGAAGGAATCATCCGATTGGCCTGAAATTCGCAGCATGCGTCGCACGCGAGAGCACATGCAAACGATTAGCATTGCAGGACACATGCAAATCATGTGCGCCCGGCACGCCACCGAGAAACATTATAATAGGGGTGCACCGAAGGCGTGGGGTAATTAGTGGAAGTGCGTTGCGCTGCCGGACCTGAGCGCGGGAAGCTTCTTGACGCCTCGTCGCAGAATACGGCAGTCATTCCAGCGCGTTTCAGAGTTAGACAGAGGACGAGTAGTGGCTTTTCGCGACAGCGGTTTATCGTACCGAGACATCGGCGCCCGTGTGGGACGATATCCAGCCACAGTGAGGCAAGTATGGAATCAGTGCGTGCAGGAGGGACAAACGGACCGACGTGAGCGATTGCCACAGCCGCGGCACACCACTGAACTAGAGGACTGGCATGTTGTTCGGCGGGCATTGACGGTTCGCACCGCCACATCACGAACGTTAGTGCAGGAATTAGGGTGTGTTTCGCAACAACCTGTGTCAGCACGTACCGTTCGACGTCGTCTGCATGAGCGGGGACTTGTCGCACGGTGCCCATTGCTCCAATTACAAATGACGTTACACCAATGGCGAGTGTGGCGGCAGTGGGCCGTTGAACGCCGCACCTGGACTACGGAATAGCAAGACATTTTCTTTTCCGAGGAATCCCATTTCTGCCTGCACCGCCACGATGGTTGGATCCGCGTGTGGCGGCATCGCGGGTAGAGACTGTATGACGCCTGCATTATGCATCGCCATACCAATCCGGTGCCTGGCGTTAGGGTTTGTGGCGCGATTGGATATGACACCCGCACCCCTCTGTTATGCATCGCCGGTACACTCAACAGCCACCGCTACATCTCCGACGTTTTGGAGCCTGTAGTCCTCCTTTCCCTTCAGGACCTGCCAGCGGCCACGTTTTAACAGGACAACGCCTGCCCGCACGTGGCACGCATCGAGCAACAATTCTTCACGGCCTACCAGGTGTCACTACTGCCATGGCCCTCCTGTTCTCCCAATATGTCCCCCATCAGACACGTCTGGTCGCTGATCGGCAACCGAGTGGCCCGGCAAGTACCACCCGCGACTACGCCTGATGATCTGTGGCAACGTGTGGAAGCAGTCTGGACCGACAAACCCCAAGCCCACATCCAAAGCCTCTTTCGTTCGATGCCGCGGCGTGTGGCGGTCGTGATTGCCAGCCATGGGGGCCACACGAACTATTGATGCCTTCGTGTTTCATAAGTCGCACTGGCCTATAAGCTCAATTATTTCATTGTTGTATTTGTGTTATGTGTCCAGTAAACCTGGCTTTGCTATCTGGTGTCCTTCTTGGTGTTTCATTTTGGGTGGCCAGCAGTGTGTATCCCTTCGTCTCCGAAAGCAATTGTAATCAAAATATTATCTAAAAAATTCTTACATAAAAGTATTTTTCTAAATTCTTCTCGGTTAATTGTTTTCATCTTAGCTTAGCTGTGCGCCTTTTGCCGGGCTTTCATTTTATTGTGAAGGTTATTATTATGCTTTTCAAAGTGCTTCCACAATAAAGCGGAGGTTAGCGATCGTCCTTTCTTTCGCAGTGAAGTCAGTTCAGATACACAAAACAACTTCTTTTGTACAAGAGATGAAATGCACCGAAAATGTCTCAAACGATAAATGTTCAAATTGCAAAAACCAGTTAGATTTTTCTTTTTATATATCTCTAACTGTAGAAAAAAAAGCTATTGCACCTAGAATAATTCACGAATAAACATATTTTTTATTCTTACTCGTTTGAACAAAATGCATATCACTTTGAAACTGTTTGTGGTAGCAAATGCAAAATACAAAATTCATGCGTCGTAGCATTGAATTGCTAGGCAAGAAGTAAAACGAAAGAAAAATTCATTTGCCTACTACTGAATTCATGTCCAGTAGAAACATTTTAACCGATGACAGGTTGCAGATGTCATCAGCAATAACCTTGGATCTGCCATCAAATTCAAACAACGTGGACTTCTGAGTACTGGCTTTTTGTTGCAACATGACATCGTTCGGCTGGATACTGCCCTTTCAACGGATGTAAATACACAAAACCTATATTTCGAATGTCTTCCACATCCACCGTATTCACGAGACTGGTCCCATGTGATTACCGCGTCTTCGGAGCATTAAAACATGTGATGGGAGTAAAGACTTTCAGGTACAACGAAGAGGTGCAGTTGGTGGTACATGGGTGGCTGCACACTCGACGAAAATATTTTTTTCTACAGGAATCTATGCTCTTTGTAAGCGATGGAGGATCTGTATTGCACAAACTGGAGAATACATTGAAAAATGATAAAAATGAGTATCACTGTTTTCCCATAAAATGCGAGTAAAAAAATTTAATTTATTGAATTGACTCTTACTTGGATTGAACATAAGAGGTTTACCATAACTTTCAAAAGAAATATTGGTATGGTTCTTTTGAAAACATTTGTTGGGGTAGTTTTATTTTTTTATTTTGCCCCGGCCAAAAATCAGCAAACATTACTTTAATGATTTCATCAAATTTCTGCTGCACGTATTTTGCTAAGATATACTATTTACGTGATAATCGTTTTTTTTTTTCGTTTCTGTGAGCGAATACAACGTCGACATTTAAATGTCATTTATGGGATTTCCTAGTGTTTCTCAAAAGTATGTGTTGCTGGAAAACAAGCTTTTCAACTCTTGACAGGATAAATTTTCTGCGTTTCCTAATGTAATTTTGAGACGTGAGAAAAATTTACTTTGCACTATTTCGTCTTTATTTATCTTAAATTCTATTAGAGCAGCTGGTGTCGTGCAGATCAGAACTGATCAAGGGATCGGTGAAGAAGGCAGTTGAGAAAAGCTGAACATTGTTCTTGCCACTCTTTTTCTGCGATATGAGAGGAAGCACGTGATCATGTTCTGAGACTGAGATAAAAAAAGTGCGGAATAACTTTTTTTCTTTTTGATTTGAGGTTTAAAGACCACCGTGAGCAATGGTTTCAAATCGATTTTATTATCAAGGTAGGGTTCAGGAAGCGAACTAATTAGAACGTCCTGATACAAGTTAAATACAGAAAAATAGGCGAAATTCTAAAAACTATGTACAGTTAAATACGGCACGGTGCAATGATCTACAAAGGAGCATCGTGGTAAAGGGTGCATTCATATTTTGCACGAGAACATAAGAGACTGACGTACGAGTGCGTCTCAGAGTAAAGGTACAAATTCAGTGCTGACAGATAACAGTGCAGGTGTACAATAATTGATCACTGTGCGAAAAGAAACTACTAAGGACAAAGAATACAAAAAAAAATGCAATAATCTGAGAAAGACGGAATTAGAATATCCCAGTACTGGGGGATTTTGTATCATGCATAGTAAAGACAAGAATTTTTTACACATGCACAGCATTGGGCAATTGAGGAAAACATTGGTAATAAGAAATCAACGTTGTATTGTAGTTTGAGTTAGATGACAATCTGACTAGTATATCTGGATACAAGTGAAATACAGTAAAAAATGTAACAAGATTCTAAATGTTTTACAATTTATGTACAGCACGGTGCAATGGTCAGAATAAGCAAAATAATGATGAAGGCACTTATAGTGATAGACTGATACAAGAGATGGACGAACATGACATTTCATGGTAACTGGCGTAATAATGCCATAGCAAACAACAGAACGTATTTACAAGATATGTACTACTTTGTGCAATTCACAACTGAAATGAAGATAGTAATAATGTGAAAACATGAGACTGACGTGACTTGATCATCGCAACATATGAGCATATTACATAGACGTGGAAAAACGTGAGCCAAAACGGAACTAAAATATCTCGACTCTGAGAGATCGCAAACATTAATAGTGAAGACGATAACTATTTACACATTTACAGCATTGCGCAGTTTAGAAATACATTCGGTATAAGAAAGCAATTCTGCATTAAAGTATGAATTAGGAAACAATTCGACGAGTATTACTTAATACAAGTAAAATGCGGTAAAGAAGTAACTATATTCTAAACATTGTACAATTTATATACAGTACAGTACAATGGCCAAATTAAACATAAGAGTGAAGAGGGCGTACATATCGATGAACAAATGAAAGAGACGGACAAACAGGCCGTCTCAAAATAAAGATGCAATATGGTGATAACAAACAGCAGAACGTAATTATAATATATGTACAACATTGTGCAAATCACTATGAGAACAAAGAAAGCATTAATGTGAAAATGTGAGATAGACGGGAGTTGTTCGTCTCAACATATGAAAGATTCACGTGGATGATAGAGACTACAATAATTAAACACAAAAACGGCATTGCAAGAATTACATAAGATTCAAATTGAGGAGAAACAACACGAAAGGTCTAGTGCAATGGTGATCATGAAGATTTAAACAAAGCTCATCAAAAGCAAGTATAGTCGAAGTCATGGTCGGCCAACCGTCAGTTGCAGCGACATCGGTGAGCCAGCGAACCAGGAGGCAGCTGGAGACCATGTAGAGAGAAACTTACTCTCGCAGTGCTGAGTAAGAGATACTTGGTTCTCGATTCGGAGACGAGAAAGAAGGCAGTCTTGAAAGTGACACAGTAACATCTCAGAAGCTTGAGGCACTGTATGAAGAGTGGTAATATCTTGGCAGCGTTGGGGAAACAAGTATATAACGTGCTTTACTAAAACAAAAATGTAGGAGCAAACTAATGGTAGCTTGACTGGAGGAGAAACTTGAAGCAAAAGTGTCTTGATGGCGTCGAAAGTGAGATCAGCTGTAACTGAGCGTTCGGCGATGGAAAATTCTAAATGCAGGAGCGGCAGTAAGATGACACAATGGAGGTATACATGAGAGACATTAGCCTCCTGAGCACAGAAGGGGCAAAGAGGTGAATCAAGAAGTGTCATGCGGTGGAGGATGGAGGGGACGGGAAGACGGAGGTGAAGAAAAATCCAATGAGTGTTGATCTCTAGTGGAGCGGAAAGAGGAGAGAGGTCGGCGGACCACACGGCGTTGGTGGAAGATAGGGGGATGTCGGGAATGGGGATGGGGGAAGAGGAGTGGGACATGGAAAGGAAACGGTAAAGAGCCGACGTCCACTAGGAAGAGAGTGGAAGAGTTGTGACGGCGACGGACAGAAAGAAGGTAACTGGAAATGAAGCTGACGGGACAAATGTAAGGCCAGAGGGAGTGGCAAGGTGGAGGAATTGAGTGATAATAATAGAAAGGATGGAGTCATAGACAGAGCGAGAGGAGAGGGTAGAAGAAGAGTAGGTTGAAGACTGGCATAAGGACGCCAGGAAAGGTCTGAAATAGTGAGGTATCTGACTGTTACGACTACTGAAGGGAGCCAGGAAGGATAGGCAAAGTGCGACAGATGTGAAGTGTGGAGAAGAGACGAGAAAAAGAGAGGTTCGACAAGAAGTTCCGTGGTAGAATCAGGCGGGGATCGAGAAAAGGAGAGAGAGCGGAGTAAAGTGAAAGCTTCTCTGTAGACAGGGGGTAAACGGGCGAGAACAAGAGATCGACGGTCCATTAGTAGTAGGGTAAGGCAAGTGAAGCTGACGTTGCTCGGATTAGTGATGACATCTCTTACAGAAATAGCATCAGGTACAGGTGACGTGATGAGGCAGAGGAACGTAGTAATCTTGAAAGCCTTGTAATACAAATGTGTGTCGACAAGGCCGATGCCACCGTGGTCTGGAGGAAGACAGAGCTTTGGGGTGCTGATCCAGTGGTGGTCGGTCTAAATTACGGAAGTGAAGCAACGGGTGATGTATTGAAGACGAAGGAGAGGAGTTGTGACTGCGTGCCAGGACTGAATACATAAAGAAAGTAGGTAAGTACGGGTGCGACGTGCTCGTTGGATGTAGGATGAGCAGAACTGGGCTCTGCGCCAAAACGCAGTTAACCTGTGCAAGCGTGGATGGGTGGTATTCCACGTGGTAAGGGATTCATCGCCCGGGATACCAAGATGAACGCCAAGGAAGCGTTGTGATACGGAAGACCAGTTGGCACCCCAAGGGGAATCCATACGATCAACCCAGGAGCGGCACCACAGGCCTGTGCTTTTGGAAGAATTAATCGCTGCGCCGGAGCACGAGGCGTAATCTGTGAAGAGACTTTGCAGTTGAGTGAACTGTGAGTCAAGACGAACGCAAAAGGTTACATTATATGCATATGCAACGGAGGTTATGCCAAGATGTCTCGTGCGGCCGATGCGTGGTGGCAGAGTAGCTTGAAATGAACAGTGCACTGTGCAAAGAAATAGTTCGATTGCTATTGCAAAGAGTTGGCCGGAGAGTGGGCAGCCTTGCCTCACTCCACGGCGGAAGGGAATCGGCGCTGTGAGAAAGGTGGGCAACTTAACCTGAAAACTGGCGTCCTGATAAAGGGAGGAGAGAAGAGAAACAAAAAAGGGAGGAAACCCAAAAGAAAGGAGTGTGTCAGAAAGATATGACCAGCATGTCATAAGCGTTCTTTTAGGATACCCTTATGATAGCCGTGGCTCAATTCCTCGTATTTTGAAAAAAAAACCCCACCTTTTTGTCGTTCATATCATCACAGCTTCCGTCATTTAGAGGATACAGCTGTCGATAATAATTGTAGCCGATTATTTTGTTTGCTGTGAATTTTCTTACGAAAGTTGTTTCCTTTGCAAAAGTATCGTTTTGCGATTCCTCGTTCTGTTCTCAAGACATCGCTGACAAACGCAGTTCTTTCTGTGAGGTAATGGAATATGTCTGTTTCAGGTGGAGGCTGTGAAGACATACCTACCAGCAACCGTGTGTTTTGTACTGACGTGGGAAGTTCATGTTTTCCACGTGTCTTAGGTGTCGTCATCCATCGAGGTTTCTGTATCTTTGCCATATTTCAAGATGGTGAATATGTTTGAAATATGTGGAGATAATGTTTTGAAATATATTTCAAATATGTGGAGATAATACAATGTCATCACTCTGTCCACGTTATTTTATAAACGAATAGCAACTAAAAAAATTGTACATCCGGCACCGCTGAGATCGAATACCAGATCTCTCGATAACTAGTCGAGTGCGTTCGCTTTACACTACGGTGCCAGCAATTCGCCGCGCTCTTCGTGGTTTATCAGTCAGCTTCTGACTACATAAATCCACATTGATGGGCTCAGCAACTAATGTGTCGTCATCAAGTGGCATTCAACAAAGCAAGCTGTTTATTTACAGCTGGTAAATCCAAAGGGCGATAGAAATGGTGAATATATTTCATATACGTGGAGATAACGTAAATATACGATGTCGTCGTTCTGTCCACGTTATTTTATAAACAACGAATAGCAACTGAAAATGTGTACATCCGACACCGTTGGGATCGAACCCCAGTTATCAAATGTAAAAATAATTCTTTAAATCGTACCAGTATTTGCAGAAATATTGTGTCCATAGGTGGACAGACAGACAGGCAGAAGGGCGAAAGGACAAAGTGATACTATAATCACGTACATTTTTACAAAAAAAGTGATAGAAAAAACATTTGTCATATTCATGTTAACTGCGATCCATTACATAGAAAGGCAAACCCTGAAAAGTTGAAAAGTAAATCTTTTATTTCTGCATGCAGACAGCGGCTCAAAAACCCTAGTATTCTACCAGTAAAACTATACAATATAATAACAAATTAAGAATATTGAAAACACTAAATTCCATGGAGGTAAAAGCTGTTTAAGTGTTTTGTTCGTTATTCGGAAATTCTGTTCAACAGAACTTGTCTTTGCACTACGCAAAGAGTTAGTGCCGGAATTAAGAGGTACACATATTTTTCTTAGCTCTAGTTGATTGCTAAGAATTTTTGAAAATATATCAAATATTTTAAAATATAAATTCCTTAATAGTCCACTTTATGATACCATGGATTTCGAATTAAAATATACTTGCACATATTTATGGTTATGTGCCACATTACAGACTGTTTATAGCATTCTTCTGTAATATGCTAACACGAAACGAACACAGAGAAAGTTTCGTTTTATTGCTAGGTTTTCTGAAATCTACAGTGAGTGGATATACTGATTTTTTCAATATTTGATCTACAAACGTTTCTCCTCTTCTCGAATTTGAAATGTTTCGCTCGTGCTAAAAAAAAAAGAAATGTTTCTTTGCATGAGTATGATTTCCCAAAAAGAACAGCAAGAAACCGCAAGGACATTATTGCCTGCATTTTTAATATAATAAAGGTAATGCACTCAGCGCACAGTTTGTGAAAAATGTAACTGTACGATTCCAAAACTTATTAGATCTTTGGTTTTTTGCTTTGATGTACGAATCGTTTACTAACTTGAAATCGGTGCAATCAAACTTTGACTTACTATAGACAATATCAATTACAAATTAACACATGCGAATGTTATGCGAGCTTCTGAAGCGCGTAAATGTAACACAGTACAGCTGCAGTAATCAAAATTGCATTTTAAAATTATTTTAAGTAAATTATTTTCTGAACTATATACTTAAGACTTTTGGAATTCAAAGTTTGAGATTACCTTTTCTTTTTTTGTTTTGTTTAGATTCTGCTGCAGAGAAAATCATTACATGTAATTTCATTAACTTTTGTAATGAGCCAATTTTAAAATAATCAATCTTACTAAATTAGAAATTTATAGGAAAAGCCTTAGTACAAATGTTTAGCCATTAGTTTCGATATTGATCTTTGTACATCATTCTGTTTCTGAACAGCGAGAAAGTTTACGTCATAAATTTAATGAGATGCAGGAATTCCTTCAACTAGCTTAAAATTGCTTATTTGTTTGTTTTCAATTTCTGCTACACAAGGGGTATCAAAACATTTATTTGTGTAAACACGACAGCTTAATTATTACGAGACTTTCGGGATATCTAGTGACAGATAACATGCGTTTGCTGCTTTGGTCTAAGCCAACTGAGAGAAAGCCGTTGCACTAATACATTTGAAGATCGAATATATCAGAATGACCTTTCGGCCGCGTATTTAATGTCACAGAAATGCAAGGAAGGCTCTTTACTATTTTATTTTTCTTCCATGCAAAAGATTTACAAATATTGTAGCAAAATTTCTAACCAGAAAATGAATACCTCTAAAATTATGAATGTATCTTCAAATTTGTATTTTACTAAATTTTTATACATTTAGTACTTCACAAAGAAGACCTGACCGCGTGTAAAATAGCAATTTATACTATACCGAAGTTACTTTTTGGCACATTTTTTGTCATGGAATTACTAAAAACCAGATAACATTAAATATATTTAATATAACGCTGATCTTTTCTCTGCTTTAAGGGACGCAGCTCTTCTGTCGAAAAACAGGCGTCCTAAATATCGTTAGGTACTCCAGAAGTCTGCATTTTATTCTTTTCAATCAGACTGTTTTTACTATAGATATCATTTTGTTTTCTACTCCGAGGGTTTACAAATTTTCTCTGACACATTTATTTTCAAATTTATTTCAACAAATTTGTGTGCTCTATTCTCATGTCTCTGATACATTGGATTTACAGTACAAAAGAAATGGTAAAAAAATCCATTGCGTGTTACTCCGACACGTGTAAAGATCGGGGAGCGTAATTTACAATGAGAAATGTATTTCTATGTAGGACATTTTTATTTAAGAAATGAGCCGAAAATGTGATAGAAGCTGACATATATCTTGCTGTATGCCAAGACAATTTCGAAATAAACCTAAGTCCGACCATTGAAGCGAATACAACAAGGTAAATTACGAAAATCACAAAAGTTTTGAGGCACTGAGGCTTCTGTGCAGCGTAGTTCGACCATATGAAAATGTGAGAGCCATTTTGAAAAGAGTACCCACTACGGGCTTTGGTTCCAGGTCCTTAAAAGACTAAACTAAATCACAAACTTCACAATCGAAATCCTCAAAAAATTGTTTGGGTATTGTCATTTGGTACAAGACAAGTATGTAATGCAAGAAGAAAAAAATGCCTTTCTTATAAAGCCTTGTGAGACAACTGTGATTAGCCATGAAATTAGACCACGGAGAACTACAATTTTGGGCACCTAAACATTTTACTTTCATAAGTGTGTGTAACATGAGACAATTTTCACACACATCATCTAGTTTCAGAGGGGTAATATGTCACTTGCCATACTGTACCGCGAGCCAGGTGACAGCATTTTTTACAACGTTTAACAGGATCTTTTCCAGTCTTATCAGTGTTAAAAGCATTAAAACTTCTGAAGAAGGAAGCGAGAAAGATCCCTTCCCCGAACAATAGCGATAAATACCCCACTCCGAGCAGACATATATACATAATTAAAAAAATGTTTCTCAGACACTATTTCTTTTTGGAGATAAACCACAATGCAATATACTATTACACTAAATACACCAGTATCCTACTCTTTGATAAATGAAGATTTGCAAGATGAGTGATACAAACATTGTTATAGTTATGATACATTTATGTAGAGGCTTTTACATAAAATACACTAGACTGCATAGAAAATTCTATAACAAAAGAGCTGCATGTTCAGATTACACTAAAGAATTTATGTGGAAACCCTGCCACAAAAAAAGAACAAAAAATAAAACAATAAAAACTAAAAAGAAATCAACTCTACTAAACTAAATTCATTTTTCACATCGAACACTATTAGAAATTCATATGTGCATTGTTGACTAATTACATCGTTCTGTATTAATTATAAAACTGAAACATTTCTTCATTATTTTCGTATTCTGTACTAAGTTTCAATGGGGCATTGATTGAATACAAGATATTTTATGACTTTTGCTGAATCTTTATGAGATAGCCTAGAGAAACAAACAACAAACACAAAAATCTGGTATACAATATCTCCTACTTTAAACTCCAAATATAGTTACAAGATTTACTACGAACAATAACCTTTACTTCCACAGAAAAGTCGGGTCGGCAACTTTTCCATCACTGTCCTGTTCCACAACATCCACTATTTCTAGAAATTTGAAACCTTAAGGTTTTCAAATTCCTTGCTTTCAGGCTTTGATGCAAATATCACACTTTAAATTGGATGCCACATGCTGCTCGGGTTACTATGATTATAATATTCTATGCTTGAAATTGAGAAAACACAACTTCATATAAATTATTAAAAATTCATTCTGAGGCGAGTGATAATATTTTTTGATACCTCATCTGCTTCTAATCGTAAGTTTATTAAAAGTGATTTTCTGAATAATAAAACGAAAGGCCTTTCCATTTGCTTTTAAAAGACCGACATATGCTCACATTGAAAAAATGTTTTCGAATGAATGATAACAAATATATTTAAGATATCCAACTATTCAATATATTAAAAGTAAGTAACGACAACATTTTAAAATTCTATTACTTCAAATGAATTTTATAAAACATTCAATGCTATACATGCTTGCTTATAAACTTTTTCATGAAAACATTCAAGGATATGATTTTCTCCACTCTACAATCCCATTTGAATTATTGATCAACTTCTTTTTCCATCCAAAATAAATGACAATTATTCTCTGCTGCTCCATAGAATCACATATTCTTTCAATTTCACAATCTAATTTATCAATATTGTTCATGAAGTCTCTGGTGTATGTCTCCTCTCCTGCAAAAGCAGCTTAATTTCTTCTTACTATGAAATGCTTCTTCGTTGATTGATTTCACCAAACGTTTCATCAGAGGCATTATCGACTTCATTGAGTACATCATTATGCGAAGGTATGAACAATGAGGAAATTACAGAATTACACTGACCGGACTTTTTGCCCGTCTGTTAAGTGAAAAAATACAGGCTAGGGCAGGCCCACAACGGGAGTTTACTGGTAGGTTTAGCACCTTACTCCTTCATTTAAAAAAAATATCTCACAAAAAGAAGATTGATCTTATAAATAATCAATTGAAAAAGTTCACCGATTATCATCCATGAGCGTTGATCAGTGACAGAGAAACCAACGAGCTGGTCTCTAAAATGAGAGTCTGAGATGGGACGGTTTTTATTTTTAAAGATTAAACTCAAATTTCGATTTCACTTCGTTGGCGTGAAAGACCCAAACACGTGGCTTTTTTTCTTTCCAACAGATATTTACAGGAACAATTTTCAGCTTCAAGAAACCAAAAACAAAACGAACTGTTAGGACCATTGGTTAATAAGGCAGAGACAAGGAGGTTCGATGTATTTGTTTGCATACTTGGAGATCGAGTGATACTTTATACTGAAGTGTAGAAGACGGAAATTTTAAAATATCGTCTGTGGGAGGATTTTCTATGAGAAATGACATTTCTCTCTGTGTTCCATTCATTTTACGATTAAATAAAATAGTTTAACCGAGCGGCTTTGTTTCTTTAGAGATGGGAGTCTTCACTCTTTTCTGAATTCGGGAAAACTTTGAAAGCGGAATAAGACTGGCTTTCCACATGATAAAGAAAAGTAAAAACGCATGTGTTTATTATAAATATCTGTTATTTTAGAGAGGCTTTGAATCCTTGAACTTAACTTTCGGAAAAGGAAACTATGCAGTTATCATGTTAACTCTGTTACAAAGAATACCCAAGAAAGTAACTGATGTACCCATAATTTTTAGACTAGTTATAATTTATCGTAGCATAGCTCGTTTTAAATGGTCAAATTTAAGTCATGGTCATTTATTTAAAGTGAAATTCAACGTCAGTATAACCAGAGTATCTCGATATTCATTTTCCCCTTTAAATCAATTTTTTTTTTAGAATTTTCTTTGTAGGTAACGCCTCGAAGGCACTTAGAAAGTACAGCATGGAACTTTACAGTATGCTCCGCGGGCAACGAGTAGGAAACCTCCCTGCTGTAGAATAAGCCTTGTGTTATTTTTCAGAAAAGTTTAGAGAACGTTTCAAAAAAGCATCGAACTGGTCGGGCAGGGCCAGACATTCCAATTTAAGGCAAATCCAGACCTCTATCGGATGTGTCATTACAATACATCTCTTGAAAGGTAGTAATCGCTGATTTCCAAAAACCGCTTTGCCTGTAATCGGGTTAGAAAATATGCTTATTTCTTTCATTACAGTGTTTACTGATTTGCAATATATCACGATCTCCTTTTTCGTTTATCGGTCTGTTTCCAAACAGAAACCCGATATGCTTCGAAATGTTAAGTTTTGCCGCTTGTTTCTAGGTTTCCTGCATGGTTCGTTGTAAAATATACTGCCTCACTTAGGAATATGCGAAATTTACACTTGTGTTTTTGACGTTTCCTACAGTGCTCCTTACCTGAAGAATACGGCAATGCACTTTCAAAGTTCCAATTATTCCCGCATCTAAAGACTGCAGTTTTCATGTCGCGTTAAGGATTAAACGTCATCGCAAAACTTTTTAAGATTAACATTTTTGTGGGAGTTAGAACGCTACAGAATTAGATTTCTTTTCTAACATATTATACCTAAAATAAATTTCTCTAAATCGTGCTAAATGTCTATTTGTCGTTTACGTCTTTTAATTACTGTATATCGATAATTAACATATATCTGTGGTCCGAAATTTAGTCATAACTGATTTTCTTTCTACATTTATATACCCGTGCAAAGTACGTTTACAATTCCCATCTGAAGTTACAAATAAAACCAAGTATTCTCTGTTTATTGCTTTTCAAAGCGGTTGAGTGTTAGTTTGGACCTTTAGATTATTATAAACACGTTTTTCACAACATAATCTACTATAATTTCTCTTATTTTTTTTACATCTTGTGCTGTATCCACAGAGTCTCCTTTGACCTAGCCATGTTTAGTTTTAGATCACTGACAATGTTATTTTGTAAATTTGTATAGTCAGCATTGCTATATGAAACATTTTAAATATCTAATTGTCCTCCAGCGTTTTCACGAATACTTTTGTCTGTACTAATGGTCGGCCATCTGTTTGTTCCGTAAAAAACAATAAAGCTTTTTCGAGCTTATCAAGCTTACAATTTTTATTTGATTTTGTTATCATTATAGTTTTCGTTACTAAACGTGATGATTTTTTCTAAACACGTGTTTGTTTCCATTTAAAATTTCTCCCACTCTCTGCATGCTAATTATTTCCTAAATAAATTTAAAATAACTATAATATAGTGCTCGCATATGAAATATCTATTTCGAATAACCATCTGTTTCACAACGTGGGCTCACAGAGTTCAGTGACTAAGCTGCTTGGGTATATGTCTCACTTCAAAACGTATTATGTATGTAGCGATCGACTTAATTAACTGAATTTCAAAGGTGACATAAGCAGGAAGGTGAATGTGAGCAAGATAATTATTCATAATACAACCATGAAATACAGAGATACAGGCAAATTTATCAACAGAAAAGGAAGTGGACGCCCAAGAAAAACTACCCCACGTGAGAACAATACCATAAGGTGCATAGCTATGCGTTCTCCGACGAGTTCGTGCAAGGAAATCAAGGCCTTTCTACGTTTAAAAGGGTCTGATATTAGTATCAGCACTGTTTCAGACGTCTTAGCAAAGATTTTGGATAAAAGACTTATAAACTTGCATATAAACCTAGACTAACCTCTGTCATCAAAAATAAGACTCCAGTTTGCGAAGCGGCATCAATCGTGGACTGCTGAAAATTGGAGCCAAATTATTTTTTCTGATGAATCAACTGTGTGTGAATTTTAATCACGCAAAGCAAATGTTCAACGACCAAAAGGCAAAACGTCTTATGAAAATTACACCGTTAGCATCTTGAGACATCCGCCGAGTCAAATGACATAGGGGGCTATGTCAGCATCCGGTAATGCTTAATTATCCATTTCTCCGACAGCCACTACCATGACTGGTCCATGGCAGTGGCTTGAGGCGAAATGTATGTGGAAGTGTCAGGTGCGAAGCTGTTAACTCATATGCAAGTGCAACGATGCGCAATTTTTAGGCAAAATGGAGCTCAATGTCACAGATGAAAGACAGTAAAAGACGACCTGCGGAGGTAAAACATAACTGTGCTGTAATGGCCTGGTAATAATCCAGACCTTAACTTCACTGAAAATTTATGGACCATTTAAAAAGACAAGCTAGCAGAAAAACAGCGATCACGTCTGGCTAACCAGGTTCCATACCCCATTACACTGACGAGCTGCTTTAGACACTCAACAATAATAAATCACTGCAGGTATACCTTCTAAGTGTCAAGACTTTATTCGGCACAGAGATGTACACAAACTGGACAATAAATTGCTTTTGTAAACGTATTCTACATTGTTTTTGAGACGTAGCCTTACTGATACGAGTTGCGTGTTAAATTAGTCAGATACAAGCATGCTCCCTTTCATGAAATATCCTTAATTTTTTGTGACTAATATACTGCATGTGTCTCAACAGTTGACGTTTTATAAATAAATCCTTCTGTGAGTACAGAAAATAATAACTCAATTCTGATGTATCTAATCATCTGTATTTGGTTAAACCCTCGATGATTTCAATTGTTACCCAATTTTCGTTAGCTTGTTTGGTCTCCAACAATAGGAAGAGAGAAATGACTTTCTCCTTGAATTTTCTCTGTTATTCAGAGAGTGAACAGAAAACGTTGTTCCACTTTTTATTCTATTGTTTAAGAAGTCAATTTCTTTATTGGAACTAAATGTCGACCTTCAGTCAAAAAGAAAAACTGAGATGCATTTGATATTCAGTTCTTGCCAAGAAGCACCCAAACTTTAAGTGCTTCAAAATCATACTACTTGATGTAAGAAGATCTTTGTTTCATACTTCACACTGAGGAATGGTTCTCTACGAATGCCTATGAAAGGTTTACACCAGTTTCACAAGTCTAAAGAGCGTGCTTAATACTTTATTGTGTCATCATCATCATCATCATCATTTTCAGCCATTATTATCAATCCACTGCTGGATGAAGGTCTCTCCAAGTTTTCTCCACAACGGTCTGTGTTGTGCCAGTCTCCTCCATGTCACTTCCGCATAATTTCGAATTTCATCCACCCATCTCCCATGTGGTCTTCTTCTGGGTCTTTTCCTGTCCCTTGGAATCCAATCTAAAATTTCGGCTGTCCATCGATGGTCTGTCCATCTGGCAGTATGTACAGCCCATTGCCATTTAAGGGATTTAACTCTGATCATGATGTTTTCGACTCTTGTCATTTTTCGGATCCACGAGTTCCTCTCCTTATCTCTCCTGTTTACACCTAGCATGCACCTCTCCATGCTACTTTGAGTTAGTCACAGCCTTTGTATGTCTCTTTTAGTTAAGGTCAATGTGTACCTCATTTGATATCTGCTGTCCAAGATAAAGGTACGTGTCTGTTATCTCCAACTTTTCTCCAGCAATCGATAAATCTTCATTTCTTGTAAAAGCATTGAACATCACTTTTGTCTTCTGAAAGTTCATTTTTAATCCCACTTCTTTACTCTTTTCAGCAAGTACCTGGATCATACTCTGCCGCTCTGATGGGGTAGTTGCAAAAATGACTACGTCATCAGCAAAACGAAGGTGGGTTAGATAATCTCCATTAATCTTTATCCCTTTGTTTTCCCAGTCCAGTGATTAAAAGACATTTTCCAAAGTGGCATTAAAGAGCTTCGGAGATATGGTGTCACCTTGTCTCACTCCCTTTCCAATTTTTATGTGTGTGGTATTTTCAAACAGCCGAATCTTTGCACTTGCATTTTCATAGATGTTATGAATAATATTAATGTATGCATCTTCAATACCGCAGGATTTCAGTGCCATTTTCCAACATTTCGAGAATTGTCGGTTTGATTTATTGACGTCTTCAAAGTATAACAGTTAGACAACTGCTGAACCTGTGCCACAGTAGTCTAAATTGTTGGTTTGACAATTTCACTGAGATAACCGGTTTGGGTTCCAATCCCGGAAAAGGCATGGATGACATGCTTTATTTACGGAAATGTATCTTAGATTAGATGAAGGATCCTTAGATTTACAACCACTAAATAATGGACCGGTCACTGTTCATAGCATATCGAGCAGTTCACAGTGGTTGTTAATCCTTCAATTACAAAAACAAAAAAAGCTCTCCAAAATTCCACACGCATTTATATATGAAATTATTTAGCCCAATAAATGCATTGCCACGTTTCTAACCGCCACTTCCAGACGAATTTTAAATTGCGAAGACATTGAACTAGTTTCAAAAGTAAAAGAGACAGGTTTTTCTGTGGTAAACCTTTAAGGCTTCTTTAGGAAGCATTTTGTTCTCTTGGCTCAGATCTGCAAGTTTTTCGTGTTTCTTCTTTGCTTTTTTAAATGCCGTCACTTTAAACAGAAATGCGATTCCAGGACAACTAGTTAAACTGTTATCCAGACCACCGCAATTTTAGGCACCGTTTAGTTATGAGAAATAATTAGTATCGGACAGTGATCCCCAGCATATGAACAGCCATGCAATACAACCTGTACATGTGTGGAAAATTCTGCTTTACATCTGAAAACCGTGACCAATAAAATCGTTGAAAATGAATAATCCGCGACATAATATTTTCGCTTTAGTTCCGGTGCTTCAGGCAGGAATGTTTCAGATTTGGTCACATTTAAAAACACGTAACATTTTGATTCTGAATTTTCAGAAGTGTTCAATTCCTTTGGTAAAAATAAGATACATTCATTATAGTCAGTGAAATAGAAAAAAATCGTAAGTATTTAATGCAACGATAACCAATGTTTTACATTTAAAAAATAACTTTTCACACATTCTGTAACTGGTGTGAGTACAATGAAATTATTTCCTTGTTTTTATGTTTGGCAATTAATTAATGTTTTTTTTTATGATAAATTTTTATCACCGCATTCTATGAAAAAATAGTATGATTTTTTTTCATTAAGTCATAATCGCGAGATAATTCCAAGATTCTGTTTGGAAAACACCCACTTTGGGTGACGCAAAGCAACTGTTTTTATTATAAAATTTGAAAGCATAAGTCTAAAACATGTAAGATTGGTTTTAACTTTCAATAATATGCATGGAAAAACTTTAACTCCGAATGAAGCTTTTTTCTACGAATTAGATTCTTTATTTTTCCTTTTTTGGAATCTCACATAACAATTGAAAACTTACCTGTAGAAACCGAAATTACGAAACAAGTTTTTTTTTCACTGCATGTAATATATTATCCAGGAAGTGATTTCATACGACTTCCGAAAAGAGATTCGTAAAAAAAAAAGTTACATTTTTATATCAGTTTGTTGATATGCAACCGTAATTTAAAATAATCATCATTGCCAAAGCACCCACTGTACATCTCACGCCATTAGTACAGAATTCGGCTATCTCTCAGAAGACACTACGAAACTTTCATCTAAGGTTTTCTGCTATCGAACCGCAGGCGAAATACCCCGCTTTACGCAGCTTCATTTCATCCAGTTCGAAGTGCCTTGTAAGAGTGTTATCGAATTCTGAAGAGGATTAGACATTATCTCAAAAATTTTCCGTCAGGTGGCTCAGTGGTGTGAGCGCTAATTGTTTGATCAGAGATGAATCATTAGGAGAATCCCAGTGAGGAATGCATGAAGTGTTTCTCATACGGCACTGGCTCTCTCCCTTTTCTGGAACCAGCAAAGATAAATTAGGGATAATCGACTGATAATATCACAACTAGTTGCTCAAGGTGGTAATTTGTTTCCTACATAAAACAAAAAATTAACAAACATTTTCTACTTACTGGCTGTGAAAGCACTCGCGATGGAAGGACGTCAAGAGGTTTCTTAATTCCATTTTTTTTTTTGGAAGAGAGGTCTTTAACAATATTCAGGGATGAAACATAATGAAGATAATTTAAGTAATATGCGCCTAATTCGGAGGCCACATCTAAGCAACATTCTTTTCTTCGCTTTTAATAAAGCTGGCCAAAGGTAGCTTCAGGGAAAATTAGAAATCTCTAATCAGAAGGCCAAAAGAAAAAAATTATATTTCATTATAAACAACGACTTGTGTAATGCAATTATTACTGCCAAGCAAGTTGTTACCCATAAGGAGTTTATGTCTTTTCAGAGAAAGGTAGAAATGCGTGGAAATTCGTTCTACCTGCCTACAACGAAGTAGCAAATTAATTTTCGAATCTAACTAGTTGGAAATACATATCATGCTGAATGAAAGTGTGACCGCCCTCCCCCCCCGTTCTGCCTTTATCGTACTCTATTTCATTTCCTTTTCAGATCCGAAAAAAATTAACCAAAGTATATTCCGGAATTTTCAAGTAACGATACCAATGCTTTGAATACCCTTAAATCAAATACTCGCTTTCCTATGTATCTCGAAAATTTTAGACCAGAATGTATTGTCGGAGTGTCAAGTAGATCAGTGCGTGCTTTGGGAGGAGGGGGGGTTAAATGGCAGCTATTGCGAAACAATCTGTTAAGGTGTGGACTTAAAGGGCTAAACTGTTCGGCGAAACATATTTGCCGTCATCTTATGTGCTTGTGAACCGAAGAATCACAGTGACATCGTGCTTCTGTGTGTTAATCCACGCACTACAGTGATCTCCGTAGCAAAACCACTTAGAAGGAGCGAGATTCTCAGGGAAATGCGTTGGAAATTCTATCGTCTCACGTACAGCTTTACTGGAGTCTCCACATAAGGACTGCTTAGGGCTTGTGGATTTCTGATTCGTATCACGAAGGAAACGCCGCTTAATGTACAATCTGTCGGCCGAATAAAACGACAATGGTTGGATGCAGGTAACGTCCGCTGGTTGAAGTGGACTTTTAACCCTTTAACCGGATAAAATGAATTAACTCGGTGTTAACAAAATGGACGAAAATCAGCTCAAACCAATACACTCAATGCTTGAACGAGTGAACTTGTGCAACAGAAACTGTGGCCTTCCCTTTAGTTTCGAAGTGATCATTTACGGCTTTGGATCCTATTCGATGGCAGCAACAAGCGGATGATGAGTTTGCACTTTCATATCTACCAGTGGTTTCCAGGATCTCTCGGAAGGAAATACTTTTAAAATGGTGTACAGGACTAATTTTATAAAAAGATGTCTCCCATATAGATACTAAATATTTGAAAGACACCTCTAGTGAGACAGTTGCGGATGAAGAACCTTTCTTGGTGTATTTTTTTATGTTCGCAAATTCTCGTTCCGAAAGAAAGTGTCGTCATTCTTATGTAATATCATTGAGTACATCAGGGTGGGATAATCGTATGGCATAACACCCAGCCTCATCCATGATCGGATGTCTGTCTGAGCACGTTATAAAACTGCTGTGTAAGATGTTAGAGACCTTATGTCTACACCGTGTTCTATCTTTCTTACGAGTTCTCAACAATGTATGGAACAAGAAGGATTTAGCTGATTGTTCCCGGATACTGGAGTTGAGTGTACGGATTAGTGCGTTTGCATTGTGACGTGTCCTTGGTATTATCGAAGACTCTTAGTATACATTTACAACGACGAAAAGTACACGAATTAGGTATAAAATAGTCACACTATACTAGTGGTCCGATTTATTGGCGTAGGAAATAAACACATAAGCGTTTCCAAGCTTTCACACATGAACCAGATGGGTTTTTGAAGAAAGTTAGGCAGAAACTGCAAACTGAAAAATGAACGTTTAACAATTTGAACGCAGTAACTTGACAATAAATAGATGCGACGTTATATTCATTTAAAGATACGAGGCATCACGTTGGTTGCACGCAGGATCATGGTAGAGAGAAGGCGTCACTTGAAGAATTGGTTCCAAATTTGTGGCAACTCGAGTGAGACACAAGTATCACTGTTGGTAATGATCAGCGATAAGAGCAAATGATCTTAAATAATGCGTGATTCCAGAACATCCCCATTCAACAATGACCTTACAAATACAGTATAATACATAGGATTTTGTCACGATTTCAATATTTCAGATCTGAAAGCGATATTCAGAAAACTGTTTTGCTCAGTTTCAGTATTTCCAATTTGATTTCCATTCTAATCAGGGTTTCACTGTAAAATAGCAGTAATAGTGCATGAGAAAACATTTCAATAAGAACCAATGGTAAAATATGCAATAAATTTCGCTAAACCCAAACGGATTTATTTGGCTAGAATTTGTATTGAAGTGAAAGAAAGCGAACCAGAACCCAGTGTCACAGCAAGTTATTACTGTCTGCGGGTGATAAAGAGCGGTGATCGTAACGTACGAGTAGATAAGAAAAGCTTAATCTCACTCTCATAAAGCGCATTTACGGAAAATAAACTTACGCTTGTTTCTGGAATTTTTGTTTCTACTTATTTCTTGTCTCATTTCCTTGTCCTCTTTATATTCTTAAATTTTAAGGAAAAAATTCGTAATTCTTCTATATTTTATAAAACGCTTTCGTGATTAGCGCATTGCAAATATATTGGTACACCTGCTACTATGCAAGTTAACTAGTTTCCAGTATAAATTTCAAAACATTATCGATTATTACCCTGCATTCAATAATTGGGTGAAGTGGGATTTCATCTCATTTGTTTTCGAAAAGCCTTAAATTAGGCCATTATCTTAGCAATACCAGTATATTAAAAAGGTCCGAAGTAATAATGAGTTACTCTAATTAATTACATTAGGAAAATGATGTGTATTCATACTCATCTGAGATATTATGTGGGCATGATGCAAATATTTCACTCTCAATATTGGGCCTAAGACATATCAGACATGAAAGAAACCATTTGCTTTCATTTGAAAAAATGTGGACATCAGAATGCTTTGTTTTATTACCAATAGTTTTTTTCCCACTTATAATCCTACTACGCTTTCTGAGGTATGTAGCAATTAACTCAATCAAATATATATGAGTCCTATTGTTGAAAATCTCCTAACAGTAATTTTAATGAATGGAAGGATGCACATTGTTACAACAATTTTAGTAGTTCACATTTGTACTTTATACATCGTGCAGGGGCATGAAATAAATTCCAGATGAAAGCAAGTTGCTTTCGGAGTTGGAAACATGTCGGATTTTCACTGTTCACGAATGCTTATTTCTGTTTCATTTAATCCATATTTGTATAAAAAATTCTAGGAGATTGTTTTAAAATGAAATTATTTTTCGGGAACGACTTTTGGTCTTACTAAATCTACAAAACTTTTCAATATCTCTTTTTACAAATATACTGAGGACAGCTGCTGAGTTGAAGCTGTAAGTGCTATAGAGTAGATCATACCCTACTAGCTGTTTGTGATCATTCCAACCAAAGGGTCATTCATCAATCATCATTGACATGAATGGTCATACAATTTCCATTTCCCGTTGCATAGATACTCTGAGAAAATCATTCTTTTCTCCGGAGCAAATACGAGACCGGTGGGAATTATTTTCAGTTATACTTGATAATGTCTTTATACACACTGAGCTTTTCAAACTGGCGTCACCAAAAAAGTTCAAAACATTATCAAGTATAATGCCGTCACCAAAAAAGTTAAATGGTCAGCAGGTAAGGGAAAAATCGCTGCGGTCAGTGAATCTCTCGTGAACAATATTTCTTTAATATAAAAAATCTCTTTTGATTTTGTCATCACTTTCCTCGGAAAGGTATTAAAAATTAAAAATAGTAAAAAACTTTCAGCTCTTTTGCAACGCTTTTTGGAAAAACAGAAGTACGCAGATTGCAAACTTTTCGTCGCCCCGGAGGCGCAGTGGTCTAAGCGCTGGCTCTTGACCATTTGTCTGAGATGTCTCCGGGTTCGAATTCCGTTGAGCTTGGATGTTATGTTTGTCTCACCGCACTGACTATTTCCCTTTCCTGGAACCAGTGGTGCTATATTATAGACGCGCGACTGCATATTGCCTATTGAATTACTCATGACGGTGGTTAAACCCACAATAGAAAAATCTGAGTGGTGTATATTTTGTATTGTTTCTGCTTTAGTACACAGGAAAAAAACAGGTTTTTAAAACTATTTGTTAACACCTATTTTTTAAGTATTCCTTCTACACACTAATCACCTATGTATTTTATTTGAAATACCATCTCCTAGAACTTTTATTTCTTCAATTCTGGTAGTGAAACATATTTGGTATACTTTTTCCATTTAAAAACTGAACAAATAAATAAATATACACCACCCAGATAAATAATAATATATACCACTCACAATGAAAAAAAATCTAAGTTTTGTATATTTTGTATTGTTTCAGCTTTAGTACACAGGGAACCGTGAGGTTTTCATATATTTTTGTTCATCCTATTTTTATAGTATTCGTTCTAGACACTATTCACCTATATATTTTTATTTCAAACCGCATCTTCTAGAACGTTTATTTCTTCAATTTTCTGATCTTGAAATAGGTTTATTATATTTTTCTCCATTTTAAGCAATAAATAAATAAAGAGAAGAAAAGCATTTTTGAAAATTTAAATCTACTTCTGCAATGTTACTATATGTAATAAAATTTTCTTAATTTTAGAGAATTATTACAAGTTCTATAGCAAAAACAAGACCACTATCAGCGGAAGCAGTAATTTTTTAGAAGACAATGTGCATCACCATTAACGGTCATTCTAACGATTATTTTTTCAGTTTGAATACATACTTTAGTATTCATTTAGTTAAAATTTGTGATGTCCTAATACAAACAAACTTTTAATTCAGAGGGAGGTGTCGAAAAGTTCAGGTTTTTCCCCTCCCCCAAGCGACCCGTCTGCAAATTGCGTTTGGAACAGTAGCCCAGGAATCACTAATGAATCTGCGGTTCTACAGAAAGATGCATCAGATTTCTGTGAAAATACAGTCAGTTTTTAAAACATATAATGTATAAAAAACAGGAAAAAAAAGAAATCGGTCACACCTTAAATGGAAAGTATGACATTTCAAACTGCTGATTAGAGACGTAATGAGCTTAAAAATGTTAAAATATACAAAATGTGTAAGTTTGAAATTGCAAAAATTAAGCAGCTTTGTAAACACACCAGCTGTATTTGAACTTTGAACACTAACCCAATATCAAGTAAATGGTCACAGTACGACACTTTACTAATACCTCCAAAAGAGAAATACTTTGGGACAAAAATTACCTTTCGCCCATCTGATTAATCCTCTACTAGTTGGCAGAAACTTTACATGTTTTCCCTATAAGCACCAATCCGAAAAACTGCAAAAATATTTTACAACACATTCGGACATACACAGTTGATAAAACATATTTAAAATAAGTAGTTTGCTGCAAACTTCTATACGAGTGTCCGATAGCTGCTGAAGGAACTAAAAGAAAATTGCTTCCCAGCTCACCTGTTTTCCCAAAATATATACTTCCGAAATTTGAAGATTCTCTTTTAGTTGTTCTGGGCTGAGAAACTTAACAAATGAATGTTACCAGCTGGTCTTATACATGGTCAGGAATTATTAAAACCTTTCAAAATATAGAGCGTTCCTGAATGACATCCTTAATGGATATATTGAATGGTTTTTACTGCAGTGAAACTTCACCTTGCACTGAAGATATATCCGTGAAATCGAATACAAATTATTGGTGAAACGCATGGGATGTTCAAGCTTCCAGGTAACCTTTAGAAATAGGACTGACTCTCTATCTCTGCAAATTAAATTACGTATATTTATGTGGTAGAGATATTCCTATAATTTTAACGCCTAAACCTGTACCTAAATGTCTCTTTCACGCTAACAGCCTGCGTGGCCGAAGCAAAAACGGCTTTGCTACACAGAAAAATATGAAGTTTGATGACATTCTGCCTTCACGATGAAATTTCGTTCGTTGATGGT
The DNA here is from genome assembly GCA_039090855.1 of Macrothele yani. NCBI lineage: Eukaryota > Metazoa > Arthropoda > Arachnida > Araneae > Macrothelidae > Macrothele > Macrothele yani. The sequence goes on from CM077034.1 coordinate 130,497,337, forward strand.
GACTCACAATCCGAGTTAATGCTCATTCCTGTGTCATTCCCGATCATTTAGTTTCTTCACAGTTGTGAGCAACTGCCCCGTTTTCAGTCATATCACGGTTAGTACTATTTAATTGTTAAAGTTGCACTTCTCCTTTGAAATTTACTTTAGAACGTATATGACAGAAAGAATGTTACTGCGTTCTTCCATGAGTAAGTGTCTCAGCAATAAAAGATTTAATATGTCCGCGGATCCAACGAACCATTCAGCATATACTCTGAAGAGCTACTCGTTTTGAATAGTCGCTGACGAATTGTCTGTCAACATATCACATCACAAATGCCAGCCTGACGATACACAAAACGTATTACGAAACCGAACAATATCGAAGGTAATTTCGTTCCTTAGTTTATCACACAACTGTGGTAAACTGAAATCAAAGGGAAAATGTCGAATGATATTATTTTCGAGTGGTTTTTACCTTTTGATATGTAGATTTATGTACCCCGTTAAATGAAGTTTAATACAAGATATGATTGAAGTACCCCAATATTTTCAACTCTCCATCATGCGAATTGATATCGAGAAGCTACTCACAGTTTAATATCACTACTTCTGTTTGACCAGGCTATAAGTTATAAAAAAGTTATGTTAATAGATATGGTTGTAACGCTTAATTTTTTAATTAGAAGAAATCAAAACACAGGTTACTTCATTTCGTTTGTTATAGCCGACATTACCGTTATAGTGTCCTTAAGACAATAGTTTCTTTTACAAATAAAGAAAATTTATTTCGATGCTTAATTGTTTTAAAATTTGTTCTGTTATGAACCTCTGATCTGAGAAGTATTGACCACTTTTGATAAAATTCAAATGTACTTGAAAAAGGAAAATCAAAACTTTATTCCATGTTATTGCTGCATTTTAGAACTTGTATATACAGTAATTTAAAGCTTTCAAAATGTTTCCGATTATTTAACATATTGCTGTCGTTCAAAATACCGATACAAAGTCTTTCACGCTCAAACAGTACCTAACATGCATTAAAATATGATCTTTCAGTATTTAAGTCCTATTCACGAAGAATCAGTTTGCGCTTTTTTCTTTGTAAAGTAAATTAAATAAACATAATATCAAAACAATGATTCGGTTCATCTGGTAACGGCTTTTTCGTGATTTGAGTAACCTTTAACTAGGCTTTAAGTTGACTATTTTTAACATTATTCAAAAGATGTTGGTTACTTCTTTGTTCATAATATGATAGGATAACGTATTTTAATGTGGAATATTTGATTCAAAGCATTATACAAATTATGAAGATTATTTCGTTGTTCAAATGCAAAATTTCCGGGTTACATATTGACTTTAAAGATTTAAAATTGTGCATAACAAATTAATGTACACAAACGTATTTTCCCATTTATCACATCATGTTTAATAATACAGACAGCAAAATAAAATATGAAGCGGAAGGTTATTTCAAGAATTATTGGTCATTCCCTGGCCTCTAGTTTGCTGCACATCAATGAGTAACACAAGGTTTTCCAGCAGAATATTGCCCAAAGCATCATTTTTCATACAACTGCGGGTTTTTCTTCAAGGGTTTATCCTGGTTCCAACACTTCCTCGGGTAATCAAAACGCAGATACCAGCTGTCTACACGGTTCTAAAGGAAACGAGATTCATCGGACCAGATGACCTTCCTTAACCATGCTAGTTCCAGTTTTGGTGTCTGCGTGTGATTGAAGTGCTTTCGACAGTGATCGGAGATTAACATGGGCAATAGGAACACAAAGCGGCTATGCAGCCTCATTATCATCAGGGTTTAATGTACTAGTTATAGAGTGGCCTGCCAGACGAGACATTTTTCTTGAATCAGAGGTCATTATAACTCATGCTATTTGTATTTTAGTAATGTTCTTAGGAATACGTCATTTCTAGTTTTCATTGTCTTTTTATTTAGCATGATCATAATTCTTTAGTACCTTGGAATATGAAATTTTAGGCATAGTCGAATGCTTTAAGAAATATAAATAAAAGTCCTCAATAAATAAAAAAACCCCACCCGAAATCTGTTCGTAATAAGCGACATTAAAGTGCAAACTAAAATACCGTCCAAGCCCTAAGAAATGCATACACAAAAATACTATACCCACTATCAACAGAGTTCAAGACTTTAGTCTGAACATCATTCTTAAACTCTCCGGCAAAACCTGAGTCATTATAAAATCCGGCAGAACTTGATACTCAAATAAGGAACATATCCAAAAGCGTTAACACAACGTATTTGTGATACTTATAAACTGAACAGTTAAAATATGTTTGAATTGTCTTTTTGTAAATAAAAACACTATAAGGATTATTTTACTGGTGCCCTATAAAAGAACTGCATGTCCTGTGACATAATACTAAACAAATAACGTATGTTAAATATATTTCTTGCTAATGTTCTTTAAACAGTTTTTAGTGTAGAGATTATAAAAAGTAAGGGTGATATGTCTTTGTAGTTTACTTATATTCACTGCAAGGACATTGCATTACATAAAAATATGATGAAACTTTCTCAGCAGAATGAATCTAGAAACTTCTTTGCAACTTATTTCAGATCACATCCAAATAAAAATTTTCTTCTATTATTTCCACTAGTGATTTTCGTAATGCCGTTTACCCTACTCTTTTAAATTTGGGTCCATTTCGTCCTATTTAATTTTTAATTCACTAATTAAAAATTATATCAATTAAGATCAATTTCTTGTAAATAAATACATCGCTCTTTCCACGTTTTAGAAACACACAGCAACCGAAAAATTCTTTTTCAGCCGCCGGCAGGGAATTGAAACACGGAACCCTCGATAATTAGTCGAGTGCGTTACATTTACATAACGGTGGCCAACAATCCACTGTGCTATGTGTGTTTTTAAGTCAGCTTCTGACATCATAAATCCGTAAGATGGGCTCAGCTACTGAGACGTCTCCATCTGGTGGGCATGAACGGCACTGGCTATATATATATTATAGCAGTTATTTCAAAATATACTTTATTGGCAAAAACATAGGGAATACCGGCGTACCACATATGGCAAAATAAACAACAAAACAATGAGCGATACTGATGAAATATTACAGGTGAATGTGATACGGCAGTCAACTAAGGATGACAAAATGTTAAAATCGTTAATAAGGAACAGTATATGCTTGAGGAAGATGATGCACAAGCAAAAGTAATGATTAATTAATAAAGCATGTGATGACGTGCAGAGTGAAAGCAGAGCACAAAACAACAGGTAAATATATTTACAAGAACATGGCTGTACAACGCAGTGCACAATAAGAAGAGAACATGTAAAACACAACAAAAGCATATACTACGATAAAGGAACAGAAGTTCCCACAATCCAGGAAACCACAAGATATGTGACAAAAACATGATAAGTATCACAGAACATAGTGGAAACTTGGGCGAACTCCCCAAGTGAAACACAAGGATACGCAAAATACAAACAGCAAGCCGTGCAGTATTGCATCGGTCCAAAAAACAACGACATGGGACGAGCAAAAAATACATGACGTCAAAGAATGTGAAAATGCAAGACAGAAATAAGGTATAAATTAAAAGATACAACACAATGCAGCAAGAAAAAACAGAAAGAACAAAGTATCGCAGGGCAATACTTCTCGTATTGCTCCTAGAGAACAAATACACGGTGAGCAACTCAATGAAGGTACAAGCAGCAAAAGCAGACACATGAGTGAAGAATAAGTATTAAGGACAGGTGCAACGAAGAAAAAACAACAACACGGTACATGCACACGAATTACACAAAAGTTGCAGAAAACCCCTACAATACAAATCATAAGCAGTTACATGACAAACACTTAGTAGACGCTGTGACGAAGCACCAGGAAGAGAGAACACAAAATCTCGACTGATGCATTCAGATCTTCGAAGCTGGAAAAAAACAAAAAATCAGAAAGAAAGATGAATGAAAGATCCAGTGATTTCGAACCAACCGGTCCCCTGCGCCCAGGTAGACCGGAAAGAGGCTTGAGATTGAGGGGTGGAAGCAGCGAAGTTCTCCAGGCGTAGTCGAGACACGATGCGATTCCTAAAAATCGACCGTAAGGCCGCGCCAGCAGAGAGGATACTAGGTGTGGTAGCAGGAGAGCGGAGAGATTGATGATAAAGAAAAACGACATGTTTCAAAAGTACGAAGAGATAGGCACAGGCATCCGGCAAAATAGCCGGGGGATGTTTGGTAAGCAATAGCCACTCGTACGCTTGAAAAGGGATGTCTCTGGAGCAAATGGTGCCTACAAGACGAAAGGCAGTATTGAGAAGTGGAAGGAGAACGGGACAGTGACAGTAGACATGAGGAACATCACCTTCAACACCACAAAAGCAGCAGAGAGAAGTAGAAGAAATAGACATGTGAAAGAGAGAAGAAGGAACAGGAAGGCGGCGGTGAAGAAACCGCCAGTGGATGTTTCGCTCTAACAGGGTAGAAAGGGGAGAGAAAGAGGCAGACCAGATAGGCAGCAGAAGAGAAGGAGAAGCATCAGGAAGACCATGCGGAGAAGTGAGGGGCGCACGAAGGATCGCATAGATAGAGGCAGTGGAAAAAGAAGAAATGGGAGCAACAGAGTCCCGAAAGGGAAGGACGAAAGGAAGAGAGAGGCTCGGTCCAGAGGCAGAAATAAGGCCAGTGTCAGAAACCAGAAGTGGGAAGAGGGTACGGAGAGCGGAGCGAAGAAGGTCATACTCCTCTTCCAAGGTGGAAGAAGGGTCAGGGAAAAGAGAAGAGAGGGGTTTCCAGGTCAAATCGGAAGTTAATAAAGCTTCGACAGTGAGAATTCCTGAGCGGAACCAAGAGGGGAAAAGAAAGTATGGTTGATCGGGTGGATGAATCAGAGTGGAAAAGAAAAGAGGTTCTGCAAGCAGGTCCAGGGTGGTAGAGGGAGGAGCGCGGAGTAGCGGGAGAGAATGAAATACCGATCGAGCGTCGATAAGAAGTGGTGGGAGGCGTTTAGAAGTAGAAGGAGATGAATCCATCCGAAGAAAAAGGAGGAAAGTGAAGGATGGATCATGAAGAGAAATAAGAGTATTCAGGGTAGAAGAAAGTGCAGGGGAGGGCGAAAGGAGAAGACGAATGAAGAAGACGATTCGGTGAGCTCGATAATATGTTCTGACATCCCGGAAATGAAGACCACCAAATGATGTTGGCAGAGAAAGCGTTGCAACAGAAATCCAATGTCTAGATGACCATATCACTGAAGTGAAAATACTATTGATGGCAGAGAAATGATGCGATTTAAACACACAGGAATCCCAAGGATAGAAGCATTGTGAGAGAAGATATCGATGAACAATTTGAGCACGTTGAAAGTAAGAAGAAAAGGAAAACGTAAATCGCCAAAAACCAGCCGTGCGATGAAGTCGTGGGCGAAGAGCTTGCCAAGTAACGTTGCTTGTGGTAAAGGAGTGTCCAAAATGAGCTCCAAGAAATTTTTGGGTCCAGGAGGACCACACTGCTCCCCACGGCGAGTCAGTGCGGCCTCTCCAAGAACCACACCACAGGCCAGCACTTTTCTGAATATTCAGGGCAGCACCAGAGAGAGCAGCATACTGTTCATAAGTGGCAAGAAGGGTATCAAATTGGTCATAGCGGCGAAGACAAAAGGTAACATCATCTGCGTAAGCAGAGACAAGAAAACGGTGATGCCGAGTACTAGAGACAATCGGTCCCACCGCAGGTAAGAGAGACGCCCGACTTGCAATCAAAAGGGGCTCAAAGGCGAGAGCAAAGAGTTGTCCTGATAATGGACAACCTTGTCTGATGCCAGATTGAAAAGGAATCGGGGCCGTCAAAAATGTGGCCGTCCGAACGTGCAAATGGGCGCCCCGGTAGAGGCTAAGGATGAGAGAAACAAAAGCGGGAGGAAAACCATAGTGAGTTAATACGGCAGAAAGGTAAGCGTGAGAGACGTTATCAAAAGCGGATTTCTGGTCAAGATTAAACAAAGCTAAGGGTTCGGAATGTTTTAGTGCAAGAAAGGAAAGGTTATGAAGAAAGGAGATATTGTTAGAAATAGAACGACCAATCACGGTATATGTCTGGTCGGGGGATATGAGGAACGGAAGAACAGAATTTGGGTGGCGAGAAAGGAGTTTAGTGAAGAATTTGTAGTCCAGATTGAGAATAGAGATGGGGCGCCAATTCGACAAGTCCAGAAGGTCACCCTTTTTCGGCAGGAGGATGACATGTGCAACTGTAAATTCCGGTGGAAGCGCAGGAGTGACGGAAGAAAGGGCCCGATAGAACGAGAGCAGGAGGCCATCAGGTCCCGGGGAAGAGTGAAGATTGAGGGAGGCAAAAGCCTCTCTCAATTCAGGCAAAGAAAAATCAGCAATGAGAGGGGCGCAGAGAGAAGACGGGACCTGAGGGAGAGAAGAAAGAAAAGAGGAGGAAGAAAAAGAAGAACCCTGCGCAACCGCTCGGAACTTCTCCTGAAAGAAGTGACGGACATGAGAGCAGATGAGAGTTGTATTGCCAGTAACAGTGCCATCAGGCAATCGGAGATGTCTGATGGAAGATGACGTGCGTCGCATGGATTCCATCTTCGAAAGGACTTCGAAAGAATGCGTCGATGGTGAAATACGTAGGAGCTGAAGACGACGGACTGCTTGCTGAGCAAACGGTTCGAGGCAGGCATGAAGTTCATCACGGACGGAGGCGTAGTGCGGGTCAGACATTGGCGTCGCGGGGAGGAGTCCTCGTAGGTTACTCACCTCCATCGAGCGAGTGGTGGAAATAGTAAAAGAGAGTTGACGAACGAGCAAGAGAAGATCCCGTTTGACATCAAGCCACAAACGCAAGGCGCTTGGGGTCGTTGTGAGAAGCAGCTTTCGATCAGAAAGGAACTTCTCAACTTCCTCACCAAAGGAACGGTCTTGCAAGAGAGTGTCATCAAACGTCCAATGACGACGCGTAGATGAAGGTGCAGGAGAGACGCAAATTGATAGTGAAACGGCAGAATGGTCGGAAGAAACAGTAGGTGAATGTCGAGCAGCAGTGATAGCAGGGAGTAAGGAAGCAGAAACATATATTCGGTCCAACCGCGCAGCAGTAGAACCGAACGTCGGCGAATTACACCACGTAAAGGAAATGGAATCAGGATTTAGCCGTCTGAAGGAATCGACAAGATGAAAGTCATCAAGGAGCTGAGTCAGCTGTGAAACTAAATTCATGCGGTATTCGCCAAAAGACGAATTCCTGTCAAGAGAAGGCTGCAGCGTGCAGTTAAAATCTCCCCCAAGAACGAAATAATCCATGGGAGGAATCGCTGCAATCGCTGCACGAATATTACTGAAAAGATGAGCAACATGTATTTCATCAGTGGGAATATATACATTAAAGATATGAAAAGTAACATTATGCACACAAAAGGTAAAACACTGAAGAAAATCAAGGTGTAAATTTGTCACAGAAATAGAAGTCAGCTGAGTCAAAAACCGCTGGCGCACACCTACAGCTATACCACCATACCGCGAGAGGCGATACGAGTGGTAAAAGGTGTACGGCCAGCGTCTCCATAGGTGAGTGGGAGTGTCAGCAGAGCAGTGAGTTACCTGGAGAAAGAGAACATCTCCATAAGCGGCAGAAATGTCCTCATAAACGAGGGAGTTCAACACTGGTGTCGCAAACCCGCGACAATTCAAGGAAGTCACAGTGAAAGTGCCATGTCTCTAGTGGCAGTGACAATCTTTTCCAAATGGGAACGGAAATTGTTGTACCGCCGTTGGATGCACTTCTGAGTGGCAGCATCCTCGGCAGATGGACTCTTGATAGTATTGTGAAGAGTTAACAGTTGTGCCAGTATTCTCAACTGCTGGGTAGCGACCTTCAAATTGGTTGACATAGGTGGGTAAATTAGGAAGAAGAGTCTTGGCACAAGCAAAGTCGTGCAATTCGTTATAAGGGAGAGGAGTGTCCGGAAACACATTCATGTGTAGGCGTGCGGAAAATTCCTCAAGAGGCAGGAGGTAGATAACTGGCTTGGAAGACTTGACAGGGCGACCCGAAGCAGGTGATCCAGCAGGCTTAGTCGGAGAGGTGTGAGTAGAGTGGCCAGATTGTCGCCGCCGTTTCGTAGAGCCGCGAGGAGGTTTGGCATCCCTTTTGTCAGAACGGGTCCGGAGATAGCCCTCCGTCCCATCACTCATCGCTTGGTCGCTGACGCTTTGATAGGCTATGTCATCAGCGGTCGAGGTCTCGGTATCAGACTGGTCAATCGCAACGGACTCAGGAACTGCTGTAGGGTCCGCAGGAACACGAAAAGATGCTGAAGATTGTAAAACTGGGTAGTGTTCCTCGGAGAGAGAAGGTGGGACAACAATTGGCGTAGAGGTTGCTACCGAAGTTAGGTTGTTCGCAGGAACCACCGTCGGTAACGGAGCGCTACTAGGATCTTGATGAGAAGCCGTCGGATCTTGATAGACGGGCGAAACAGACTTTGGTGGAGCAACTGGACACTGCTTATAGTAGTGACCAACCTGATGACATTGACTACAATGGAATTCCGTCAGGAAGTTTATTTGCCTGACCTGATCTTCGCACCGAACAGTGAAGTGTGTTGGAAGCCGTTCGATTGCTTCTTGTGATGGAAATATGACCCTCGCAACACGGCGAGCACCTTGGATCGACGCATGTCGTGGATCACGTAATGGGTCGTTTCGGGCAGCAAGATGCGTTTGTATGCCTCCAACTACCCGACCAACCGAAGATAAGACAGCATACAGCATGAGATCTGTCACTTCCAACGGGACCGGGTAGAAAGAAACGTTAATGGGTCTTTGGCCCACTGGTTCTGCAGAAAGATGTCTATCACCAATGGTGAGACCAGATGTTAGGAGAGATTTCGCCATTTCAGCCGTGTCCAGATAAACAACTACAAGTCGTCCTCTACGATACATGTGCGGAATAGATTCAGATGGGAACCGCTGTGCAATGGCATCTGCATATACTCGCAAAGGAGTGTCCGGAAGGGCTTCGAAATGAACGCCTTTTGCAAGATTCTCAGTAAAAGCTGTGCCAGCTGGAGAGCTGGCTGGGATATTAAGCACGATATTTTGCCAGCTTGGGAAATGAAAGATTTCAGCTTTTCAGCGCCAACATAATTATTCTTGGATGCTGGACGAGAGACTTTTAAGGCTGCAACAGAAGAAAACGAAGGTAATGACACGCTGGGCTCGGCAGTGCTAGAAGAGGCTGCATTTTCAGTGATCTCCATTGCGTCATCATCGATAGCGGAAGCCGGGAGATGTGACGTAGCTGGAGAAGGCAAATTGGCAACGCCACGATCGGACGCTTGCGTGGCAACACCCCCATCTGGGGCATCAGAAAAGGAAGAGAGATTAGGGCTATCACTATCCCTACCGGAAGTCGCCATCTTTAATGGCAGCCCCCAGTAGCGAGCCTGGCCAGCTCTGCCAAACGTAAATAAGATGAAATACAACAAAATAGGCACTCACCGCGCTCGAAACGAAGCAAAATGAAAGACGATACCTTTATACTTAAGGTGAACGTGAAAGTAAGGAGCGAAGAGTCCAATAACACTCCCAAATCAGAAGAAAATCGCGGAGCAACAACACGCTGCGCAGTTAAATCCAAAGGGCGAGATCCAAGGTGAAAATCCTTTTCCTTACCTGCCTTGGTTGCTGTGTGTTTCTGGAACTTGGAAAGAGCAATGCATTTATTTATTTATTGACGCCACGTTTTTGGAGGATTTTCAATTAAGATCAAAAATTTAATCCCTTTAGACAAATATGTATAACCATAGAAAAGGATGAGTTAATTATATCAGAAACGATGTTATTTATAATAATTAAATTCAGTTAAGAAAATATTTATACACTGCAGCCGATGTTTTCCCTACCTGCTATTCCCCTTAACTCTACTTAGTGAGACCAGAATAAAAAAATATTTATGTCGAAGAAGCAAACTGATCAAATACTACGAAATAAATATAAAAAAAACACATTACTGTTATGGCGCCACACGCACATAGGGGCAAATAAAAGTTATCTCAAGTGTAAAGAAAACACTGGAGGTAGAAAATAAATGACCATTCATTTAGTACCATTACTAGGACACATGGTTGTTACAATGGCGACACTACGAAAGGTCGATGAGATGCTGCATTTCGTTGCGTGGCGGTAACACTGTGGTTTATCTTATGTTCTTTCATATGCAGTATGAGCTGTTATTGCAGTGTGCGGTCAGGAGTTTTCTCCAACAAGAAAAACTTCCGTCCGTACACGGCAATATCAGTTCAGTAAGGCACCAGTGCTTCCATTGTTTCCTGGTTCTTTCCTGGGTAGGGCGATTCCTCTGGTTTCTTCCAATTACAGAACGTGTGGAAGTCATTGGCTAACAACTTTAATGGCTCTTCATGACCCCCTCGCTATGTCGAGGAATCGTTAATACAATTCGCCGAATCATGGTCAGTCACACTTCAGGATACCAAAGCGTGTCTTTTTAACTCGACGCCTCGCAACGTTGCATATCATATAGCAAAGAAAAGCGTTATATCATCTGCCGACGCTGGCCACATTAGACGTCTCTCTCCTGTAGCATTTATGTATCTCAAAAAACTTCGATATAAAATAATGACTTTCCCTCCTCGTTCTCAGCATGTGTGTAAATAAATAAATAAGCAATTAAAGAGAGCACTTTGCATTGGATGATGATATTGCTTAATTAAGATGGTGATATTGCTATTAACTTTGCACTGTTTACAAGAACAATTTTAAGATAAGCCTTGGAAAATAAGAAGTAGCTGACGGAAATGGATATTTTCCTATGAATTACTTCACAATACTTCATTGTAAAATAATTATTACTAAAGTTTCCAATTCTCCATTGAGAGTTGTGCTTAAAATAGTACTATTGATCGGAATTTCTTGGCGTAGAATATAGATAAAAGTTTCCAAGCTTTGGCACATCAACCAGATATCTTTTTCAAGGAAAGTAGACAGCTAAATGCAAACTGGATAATGGAACATTTCAGCAATTTGAACGTGGTGACTTGACTAGACAATAAATGAATAGGCGCAAATGTAATTAGACATTGGAAAAAACGAGGTCACGTTGGTTGGGCGCGTGGTACTGTGGTAGAAAACACGGCATCATTTGAAGAACTGATTCCAAATGCATGTCAACTCGAGAGAGACGCTATCATTACAAGCCTCGCTGCTGCGTCTCTCTCGAGTTAACATGCATTTGGAATCAGTTCTTCAAATAATGCCGTGTCTTCTACCACACTATCGGGCGCCCAACCAACGTGACCTCGTTTCTTCGAATGTCTAATTGCATTTGCGCCTATTCATTTATTGTCTAGTCAAGTCACCACGTTCAAATTGCTGAAGTGTTCCATTATCCAGTTTGCATTTAGCTGTCTACTTTCCTTGAAAAAGATATCTGGTTGATGTGCGAAAGCTTGGAAACTTTTATCTATATTCTACGCCAAGAAATTCGGATCATTGGTACTATTTTATGTGTAATTGGTGTACAGGTCCTTGTTATTATCAGAGTTGTGCTGCTTTCCCTTTTTAATTTTTTAAGGGAATTAAAAGGATCCCTCAACTGACATCGCTCAACATAAAATAATTAGTAAACAACACTAAATGACTCCATTGGAAGAAACATCAGTGTACGAACTGCTGTGTTTCACCTAACTTTACATATGAGAACCTATATTTTAGGACTTCTCTGCAGCTATAATGATGATAATTAAGATGATGATATTTCTTAATGTATACAAGTAGCTTAGTGTATATTAGTACCACGTTAGGAGTCAAGAACTCTATGTTGGTACCGACGAATTTAAGATCTGTTAAAACGTACTAATGAATTCCGTAAAAAATTAAAATTTTTGTAAACCTGACATCTTTTACATTACGTTAGGTTTAACAAAACGTCAGCTTGTAATATATGGAACATTTGGAATCGAAATCTTAGTGAATTCCAAAAAGTCCATATGTGAACGTAATTCAAACATGCAAGTTTTTTGAGTCGCCAAACTATTATCCCAGGCTTTCACATTTTCCCTTCCGAAAAGTAATTTGCGATTTCAAATTCTACTGTGAACTAAATTATAGTATTTTTTAAACCTATATCTATTTTACTCAATGGAAATGCGAAGTAAAAGGGTATTATTTTAGAATCTGAATCAATTTTTGGTTGTCGTATGTATACTCAAGAAAACACTGACAAATTGCATATTTCGTAGTGGACAAGTGATGTAAATAACAAGTTGAAGAGATATTGGATTTAAAATTATTTGTACAAATATGAAAGGAAACATTTTGATAAAAACTTTTTAGATACTACCTAAACTGCAGAAAATCACGTGCGCTCCATTACAGGTCATTTACAGCCAATGATCTGTAAAAGCAATAAAATGTATGCGTGAAATGTGTCAATAATAAAGCACAATTCTTGAACTGTCCTCAGCTGAAACTAGGTTAGCTTCATCCAGAATGTGAAACTAAAAATTATAGACTGACACAATGTGAAATAGGGATAACTATGTTTCAAAATGCAAACAGAAAAATAAAAAATATATGTATTTTTATGAACATAAATGCTAAAATTTAATTTATAATATGTATATTCAATTTATGCTAATAACACCACCACGAAAATACTGAACATTTAGATATAGTAAATTCCTTCTTCATCAGCAGAGAAAAAATTCTTGTTGTACAAGATTGCTGATAGTATCGATTGCATTAGCTGTTGTACATAAGCCGACAGAAACACACACACACACCCTCTGCAGAATGCTATTAGAATGCTCGTAGATTGAATTTTAGTCATTCATTGTTTAATTGTCGAAAAATAGTATTTTGCCTAGAGTGTGAATTGGTAACTTGTGCGACAGGTACACTGTATATGCCTTACATGATGCAACTCCGAAGTAGGTAATCTGTCGCTACGGTATTGTATATAATTATCCAGTTTTCAGAAATACTTTTTGATTCACCGAAACCCTTTTTTTTTTCATTTACCGTCAATGCACAGCTAAGATGCACTTTTATTATAAAACGTGCAGTCAAAATTTTAATTTCAAATTTAAGTTTAAAAAAATGTGAAACAACATTTTCCTTGTACTACAGATGTAATAGTACGATGCCTCTGAGTTGTACAATTTACAGTAATTTAACAACAAAAAAAACTATAATAACTGAAAGTAAAACTGAAAATGAAGGCTTCTGAAGCGGTTAACATTTTATTAAGGAACTCAAATGTTCTCAGCAAAAAGAAAAGGAACAACCGATAATCAGCAGCAGTATGTGTGTGGCTGTACGTCTTTTGAATACTTTCCGAAATTAATTGAAATTTAAACGTTATTAGTGAAAGCCATTAAAAACTCGACGGAGCGCTACAATCGATAAAACATTTTCGTCCAAAAATGGATGAAACGTATTTTAGGAAAACAAAGTGTACACAAATGTTTTAACAGTAGACCGGGATACGAGTATTATGGACAGAGGGATTTAGATATCAGTCTGTTAAAAGAAGAGTTATAGAGGTAGACAAGTCGCAAAGTTACGCTCCCTTACAGAGGGACTGTGAATTGTGAAAAGTAGATATACGAAAATATGCTTTTCATGACGTTTTCTGTGTAACAAAACATAATTTTTCAAATACCTTTCTGGAAGCACAGACAGGGAAAATGTTTTTGACGTTTACGCCTCTTCCGAAAAACAATTCTATTATTTAGAGAACAGAGTTTCACCATTTTACTGCAAAAAAAGGCATACAACAAATGAATAAATAAATAAATAAATTTATTAATACGATTTTTAGAAGCGGCGATTCACTTTCAATACGAGTTGAATACTAAAACCGTCTAACGCAAGAACTGTACAGGAGAAGTATTTCACAATGTAAATGTCCGGAGTTGAAAAAAACATTTTTAACCCGATCTTTCAGAAGCTTAATATGAAACACCGTATATTAAGCTGTTACGCGCTATAGCAAAGCAATTGATATTACAATTTGTGCAGTTAGGGATATATGAACTAAGACGGATAAATTCTATCAGGCTTTCTGACGTGCCGATCTTGCTGCTTACATGAAAACAGATGCAGATAATGCCTTCTCGGGCGAACTAGTGTATTTGAAAATAAAATATATAAAAATATTCCGCATGAAATAATTTGTTCCATAAATAACTTTTTTCAATCGCACTGTTAGAAACAGAGATGTCGGGAAAATAAAATATATTCGTATTTAAAATACCCGGCAGGAATATTCTGCGTTATTTTAAGTAGAAAATATTGTTTACGATGTATTCGCTGCATATGATGTACACCGATGAGCAATTACATTATGACCACCCCCAGCTTACAGAAATGAGCGCTCCTGGAGACCGAAATATGGCGCAGGGGAAGTTCGCAGACCAGTGTACACTCACGGACAAAGAAATTTTCGCACCTAGAAGAAAACTTGCTACAACTGCGAAACTTTGCAAATAGCTAGAGTACCTGCTGGTATGCATATGATCCACGTTTGGTGAGAATGCACATGACAGCCCACTCTGTGGTGACGTTGCAGAACGAACAGGCAGCTTTATAAACCGGCGTGTAGTCGATGCCCCATGAAAGCGAAAAGCATTAGCTGACGCATGCAAGAGTACAGAGTAACAAGAATGCCGCAAAGACGCCAGAGACGTCGATTTACGCAACTTATGGACTTTCACAGAAGCCGAATCATCGTGCTCAAAACCGCAGGGTTCTCGCCGAGCAGTACAGACAGCCACGTGGATCGTTCTGGCCATACCGTCCGACTGTGTCGGGAGCAGTGGACCCATGAGAGAGCTGCCACACGGCGCAGCGGTAACGGAAAGGAAAGGAGAACCACCAGTACAGAGGATCGACGGAACTTGCACCAGACACGAACGGATCCCAAAGGGATCCTGTCCACTATACAGGCTGAGGTAACGGCACCTGTGTTCCCACGAACCCTTTACCCACCCCTCGAGTAAGCGATGATGCGATCCCAGAGCCACTTACGTGTGCTGCCATTAAAACCGGAACATCTCCCGCTCGGTTTGTAATGTTGCCAGGCCAGAGCGATATGGATCACTACAGACTGGCGACGTGTGATCTTTAACAATGTGTGCGGGTTCTTTTTGGAACAGATGATCATCGTGTCTGGTTGTGGAGATCTCCGGGTCAACGGCACAGTCCCAATCTGTCTATCGAGCGCCACACCTACCCCACTGCAGGCATTATGGTCTAGGGAGCCATTGCCTACGATAGCCGATCCGCTCTAATAGTGGTACGTGGACCATTCACGGGCCAGAAGTATGTGGATGAGATCATACGGCCACGTGTGCTCCCATTCGTGGTCGGGATTACAGGTGCGCTATACCAGCAAGATAGTGCATACCCGTACACGGCTCGGGTTGCCCAAGACTGCAGACGTCATGTCTAGACACTTCTATGGCCTATTTGTTCCCCAGCCATGTAACCTATCGAGCATGTTTGCGCGGGACCAGTTGAAACGCCGACTGCCGCCGTGCTGCCCTATCCGGAATTTGGAACACACCCGTCTAACTTTTGTGGGCTAGACTGCCTCAGGACAACATCAGGCGGCTATTTGCCTCCATACCGGACCGTATTGCAACATGTATCACAGCACAAGTCGGTGCGACGAACTATTGAAGATGACCGGAGTGCGTGCTACAGACCCCTCTGTAATTTTTCTGCATCTGTGTTTTTGCCATATGTGTATCATATTCACCATTAAAGCTATAGGGATTGCAAACTACTTTGAAGATACATATATTGGAAGAAGAGAACGGAGAGGCCAGAAATTACCCATTTTTGCAATCGAATTGTGGAATGTTTACACATGAACGCCGAATAATCAGCAATGTACCAAACACGGCGTGGAGGGGTGGCACAGGAGATTTCAGAAAACACAACTAATTGCCAGTAACTCAGGCAATCAAAGAAACAAGAAG
Organism: Macrothele yani; assembly: GCA_039090855.1. Taxonomy (NCBI): domain Eukaryota; kingdom Metazoa; phylum Arthropoda; class Arachnida; order Araneae; family Macrothelidae; genus Macrothele; species Macrothele yani. The sequence goes on from CM077034.1 coordinate 130,513,351, forward strand.
TACAGTATGTTGCAATTTCTGTTAGAACCAAAAGAATAGTCCAAGATTTTCAAAATCGTTATGCGATTGATTACCTTAGAGGCATTGCATACAACTTCGAGTTTTAAAGTTTTAAACAATAATAATGTGGATTTATTCTATTAAAACATAATAATTAGAATTATTAAAAAATTAGGTGTATTATTTTCATATTTGTAGCCTACTCATTACCTACCGGGGGCGAAATGTGCCGGGTTCGAAATGTGGGAGGCGAATTGCGAGGGGCCACTTTTCCGAATCCCATAAATGATATGCTACCGAATTTTAAGACAAATAGAATGGCAATGAAAAACACACACAAAAATAAACCTAGTGAGAGTTGTTTTAATTTACGAAAGAATAGTAAGAATTTAATTACATTTTGCTCAAAATATATATCATCATCATCATCATCATTGTCAACCATTATCAATCCACTGCTGGACGAAGGTCTCCCCAAGTTTCCTCCACAACGGTCTGTCTTGTGCCAGTCTTCTCCATGTCACACCCGCATATTTACGAATTTCATCCACCCATCTCCCATGTGGTCTTTTTCTGGGTCTTTTCCTGTCCCTTGGAATCCAATCTAAAATTTCGGCTGTCCATCTATGGTCTGTCCTTCTGGCAGTATGTCCAGCCCATTGCCATTTCAGGGATTTAACTCTGATCATGATGTCTTCCACTCCGTCATTTTTCGGATCCACGAGTTCCTCTTCTTATCTCTCCTGGTTATACCAAGCATGCACCTCTCCATGCCACTTTGAGTTGTCTGCAGCCTTTGTATGTATCTTTTAGTTAAGGTCCACGTCTCTGCACCATACGTAAGCACTGGAAGGATGCATTGATCAAACACTTTTCTTTTAAGACATAATGGCATATTGCTCTTGAAAATTATGCTGTTTCTTCCAAAAGCTCTCCAGGCAAGTTTTGTACGCCGATTAATTTCTTCATCAATGTGACCCTCACTTGATATCTGCTGTCCAAGATAAACGTACGTGTCTGTTATCTCCAGTTTTTCTCCATCAATCGATAAATCTTCATTTCTTGTAAAAGCATTGAACATCACTTTTGTCTTCTGAAAGTTCATTTTTAATCCCACTTCTTTACTCTTGTCAGCAAGTTCCTGGATCATACTCTGCAGCTCTGATGGGGTAGTTGCAAAAATGACTACGTCATCAGCAAAACGAAGGTGGGTTAGATAATCTCCATTAATCTTTATCCCTTTGTTTTCCCAGTTCAGTGATTGAAAGACATTTTCCAATGCGGCATTAAAGAGCTTCGGAGATATGGTGTCACCTTGTCTCACTCCCTTTCCAATTTTTATGTGTGTTGTATTTTCAAACAGCCGAATCTTTGCACTTGCATTTTCATAGATGTTATTAATAATATTAATGTATGCATCTTCAATACCGCAGGATTTCAGAGCCGTGGTAACTGCTGATGGTTTCACCGAATCAAAGGCTTTTTCATAATCGATAAAAGCCATGCACAATGGAAGTTCATATTCCCTCGCTCTTTCAATTAGTTCTCTCAGTACGTGGATATGATCTATTGTGCTGTAGCCACTCCTGAATCCAGCTTGTTCTCTCGGTTGAGCCATGTCCAGTGTTACCTTCAAGCGGTGTGAAAGAACTTTAGTGAAGATTTTATAAACCACTGATAGGAGGCTGATAGGTCTGTAGTTCCTGAGATCCTCAATGTCACCTTTTTTATGTAGCAGGATAATTGTAGCATTGTTCCAATCCTCAGGAATCTTCCCTTCATTAAGGCATCGAGTGAAAATTTGGGCGAGTACTGTTTCAATTTCTCCACTTGCTTCTTGTATGATGTCTATAGTAATTCCATCTTCTCCTGGAGCTTTCCCCCGCTTCATGTTCTTGATTGCATGAGCAACTTCTGCTGGGAGGACTGGAAGAACTCTGGTACCTTTCATGATGCCTGGAGTACATGTATCATCCCTTTCATATAATTTGGAGTAGAAATCTTTCACTCTTGTCAAAATTTCGCCTCTATTTCTTGTTATAGAACCATCTTCTCTTCTCAGAGCCATAATCTGTTTTCTTCCCTTACTGAGATGTCCCTTTGCTATCTTTAGGCTTTGGTTGTTTTCAATTGCTTTCCTCACTAGCTCACAGTTGAATTTCCTTACGTCTTCAGTGATACTTTTTCGTGCTGTCTTGCATAGCTCTATATATTCCACTTTGGAAGTCACATCTTCTTTAGTTGTCCTCATCTCTCTTCTTTTTTGCATCAACATTTTGGTTTTTCCTGATAATTTGTTTACATGCAACTTGTTCTTAGACCCAGCTAATTTTGTTGCTGTTTCCATAAGAGCTTTGGTTACTTTTCTGTTAACTTCCGAAATATCCACTTCTTCCGATGTTAGGCCTTCTAAAGCAGAGAATCTGTTCTTCAGTTCCAACTTGAAAGTATTATGGTGTTTTTTAAGGTTGGTTATGTCAATACATTTTGTTTGTCTTATGAGCTTGCCACGTTCCAGTTTAGTGTTGAGGTGCATCTTACATCTCACCAATCTATGGTCACTACCTGTGTTGAACTTGTTCAGCACACTGCAGTCTTCGAAGACGAATTTTTTGTTACACATAATAAAATCAATTTCACTTGTTGTCCCAATTGGATGTCTCCATGTCCATTTCCTGTGTGGCTTTTTCTTGAAAAAGGAATTCAAGATGAAAAATCCTTCTGCCTCTGCAAACTCAACGAGAGTATTTCCACGCTGGTTTCTGTTGCCGTGACCGAATTTACCTAGTGAAGTTTCATTCTGTTGCCGGTGCCCTATCTTTGCATTGAAATCTCCCATAATTATCTTCAAGTGCTGCTCACCTTTATTATTTAGATGACGAATTTCCTCATAAAATTCTTCAATTTCTTCTTCAGGATGACTTGTGGTGGGTGCATAAGTTTGAATAATCTGAGCCTGGTATGTTCTCGATAGTTGGATAACGAGTCGTGCAGCTCTGTCAGAGGAACTTTCAAGTTCTACCACTTTATCCTTCAGTTTCTTGTTTATTATAAATCCAACACCACTAGTTCTGCCAGTATCTGTCCCACGATAATAGAAGAGATGTCCACTTTTCAGTTCAATGAGATCTTCTCCTTTTCTCCTTACCTCACTTAGCCCGACGATGTCCCACTTGATCCTTTGTAGTTCCTCTTCCAATTCAAGAAGCCTTGAATCAGAAGATAGGAGCGTCCGTTGTAGGTAGGTAGCCAAGGTCAGCATCAAATGGCAGCCTAGTCCGGTCCTCCGGGGATTCTTAGCACCCTCTGCCTTCATGTCGCACTGGCCGCTGATTTGGCCAGGTACATTCCAGCTGCCGGAGACTGAGGGCCAAGATTTAAGTTGTAGAGTCATTTTGGAGGTGTTTGGCCATAACTCACCACGCTGGCCAAGCGGGTTGGTGAGTGTGGGATAGCATTTCCTCTGATCCCGATAGTATAGTTATACCGCTATTTGCGGTCGTCAGAGCCCCTTTAGTGGGAACAGGATGCACCACGAGAAGGCGGGGTTGACATTTGTCAAGGAGAGGCTGTGATGTTACGCATCACCTGACCTTACATCCCCAAAATATATATACTACTTTTTATTTATAATGAGCTGTGAATTATAACAATTAAGTTTTTACTGAATTCATACTATGGTATACTAAATACTTCGCTATATAGAATCTAAATAAGAATTAAATTTTAAATCAAAATATCAGGCGTCATGTAAAAGCAAAAAGCAGGAATTTAATGGTTTTGCATTGACATTTGGATAAAATATACCCATGCATTACGTTTTTTAAGTAATGCCAGATGCGAAGCTTTGTTCTACGTATCAAAATTCATATTCTAACACAATAAACAATCTACAAATTATGCTTGAAATACCCTAGAGTTTGGTTTGAGATGGATGAAATATTCATTCCGCGCAGCAGATATCTGTTGGGTGTTTTATTTTTTATTCCCCAACAAATAATGTCATTGGACTGAAATTACTGTTTGAATCACAGATTCAATACACGTTTTTCATACTAATTTTTAGCTTCGTAAATAAAATATCAAACGTACACTGATTTAGATTTCCCGGTCTATAATGACCTGTACTATTTGCCTGCATATTTTAGAACTGAAATGGAATGTATCATTTATATTTTTCTGCATCTTATTTCAAGTTTCTGTTTATTTTTTATTCTTTAAGGTCGCCATTTTACCTTTTTTGCCTGCGGATTTCTTTCTTGATTTTACTAGGTTTTCCTTAATCAACTAATATTTTAAATTCCAGTAACTACAGTGTGAAAATTACTTCGTCGTACATAGCAAGTCAAGGGCATGAAAGTTTCATAAAAATGTTACCTCTCATTCGCATCTTCTTAGATGTAATGTACAATATAGCGATAAGAACAGGTTATGCATACCTCGAAAGCGTAAACATCTTAATGACACAATCTCGTTTGTAGAAATAAGTTAATCGAGGAATTATTAAGAGTACCTTTATGAATGCAAGCAAATGATCCTCTGTGATATTTAATATTGCTATTAGTAAACTCAAAGTTTCCAATAGAAGACATAGATAAGAAAATTTGAATATAGAAGTGAATGTGTTGATGTATGCTACTCCTGCTTATGGTCGTAATTGTAATTCATTAATTCCCATGTTGAGCAAGTACACAAGTACGACATATCACAAACCTGTGTAAGTACATTTGCTTGCGTGCTGTGTGAAAGAATGCAAGTACATGTACTGTAGACAAAAAATCGAAAGAAATACGAATTCATAATAGATTTTTCGTGTATATACAGGTTCTCAAAATTTCATTCTGAATTCTCTCTTTGCTGTATACTTTCTATTTATCTAATGTTGGAAAATATTACAAAGTGCAAACTCGGTTCTCAAATGTTTTCGAACTTGTTTGGTACGTATTTTTGTGATCTTTCACGGTATGAAGTAAGAACGTTTTAGTGTGGTAAGAAGAAATCTTACTATGAGATCTAAAAAAAATAAGTCTAATTTCAGATGGGTAGTTTTAAACCAAGGACATACGAACGGAACTTAATTATAATTAATTATCAAAGATGAAATACATAATAATCAGGTTAAGTTAATCTTAAAGTAATTTTTCTGCACATCCGTAAAAGTTTTCAGTACAGACAACTCGCTCGGTAGGAAGCGTTATCCTTATCGGTTGCACCAACAGTTGCAAACTGATATAAAATACTGCATTAGAATTCAGACAAACTGGAATTAACTTCTGGAACACACTAATGTTTTCTTGTTTCTTCTTCATCTGGGTAGTAATGAAAAAACCCCAAATCTCAATCACTTTTTCGAGATACGTCCAAATACACATTTTTGAAATATCAAAAATTTTCCAGAAACCATGGAAACTTTTTTTATAAAACGGAAATATCTGTTAATTGAAACACCTAAAGTACAAATATCTCATTTTAATACTATGATATGATGGTTCAAAAGGAAAATTCCACTATTGCATGTTCACGTAGAAATCCGAAAAGATGCATTTTCTCTTGAAAACGGTCGAATTTTCATTGGATTTCGATTACTTTCGTTTTGAGAAATATAGCTTGCCGTTGAGGATATATAACACTCCTCTTCTCTTAGGAAAACTGCAATTTGTGAAATGCCCTATTGTTTTCTTTATTTTTTTTTATTTTGGCATATGAACCAAGGAAAAATTTGTGAAGAGCTAATTGTGCTTAGTAATTTTGCCACAAAATTTGGAAACTTCAAAAGCGCCTTGCATAATTTTTGATATGAATAGAAAATCGTTACGAAACATGATCAGTTATGTTGTGATGTGCGCGATTCATTAAAGTGATACTGACATCGAAGAGGAAAGTAGTCAACAGTAATGTAACTTTGTCTTATTTAAGTTAAAATTTTGATAATTAAAGCAGAAAATAATGAACTACTATATGTAAATAAGCATTGGTTGTATAAAATATCATTTGCCACCTTAATTTTTATAAATTTTATCTGATATTATCCACAAAAGCTACAATTACATTCCTAGGTAAAAAGAACAAATACTTTTAAGATCTAGTAAAATTTCGTGCTGAACACTCTCCTTCTATGTACGAAAAAAGTAATGTTGAGAGCTCCAACACTATTTGCTTAAGGGACATGAAGTGAATACAAAAATGCAGATCGGGTGAACATGTGCAGTTTTTTTTGAAGGATATTTTACATCACGACGAAAAAGATGAATATGGTCTAACCCGGAAATGTGGTTTCTTAGAATATTTCTTTCAAAATCCGCTCCTATATTGTTTCAAATACTCAGTCTGCTTCAGTATTAGGCTTTCACGCGGTAAAACAAACTGTCTTCCACAAAATTCTTACCAGTCAATGGCTCTTTGCTTGCAGGGTAAAAAGCAATTGACTAGTCAAGAGCTCCATGTTACGAGTCCTTCAAAGAGCGGTTTTTACCTTGAGAAACACGGCAAGCAAATGGTGGGCACATATTAAGATATGGGCACAGGGACCTAGTGCCGTGTCGTCGTTTGGTAAACCGCCGTCAGTAATTTATGCTATTGCCATTGAATGATTTGCCTAAATTTTCCAAACGGTGTAAAAACGTTCCAAAACTTTAATATAACATTTGAATGAGTCGAATACAATGAATCCCTGAAAGCGTGAGTTACGGTCATTATAAAAGATGACTAACCTAGGCTTGATTTTTGTCTATTAAGCATTTATTCTTTGCTACCCATTCTGATTCTGGTCATCATTGAGGAACATCCTGACTTTCACGGCAGTTCTGCCGTCTATTTCTAGACTGGGGTATAATGCAGTCGCTTAAGTACCGGTACTGCAAACTTGTTCGAACACATTGAACACTTGCCCTGAATGCTCAAATTAATAAATGTCTAGTTATTTATTAGAAAATTTAATATATAAATATTTAATTCCTAGAATGTTTTCATATGTTCCTGTGATATTCTAGTTGAATTACAAGCTCTTCAGCTTAGTAAAGTTTAAGTAAAATTCGAGTTAAGAATATGCTGCTTAATTTACTGTCTGTATGGTAAGCGTACACCGCGTATCGTAATAATATGCGCACCGACTATTTTGAAGAATAAAATAAAAAAAACATATTCTACGACACTGAAAACTCCTCATAACAGTCTGTGTGACAGTAAACAAATTGTATAAAAATGCTTTAAAAGTCTTCAGTGTAGCAATAATGCATTTTATTTAGAAATTCTGCGTTGCCAAAGCATATGGCCACCTTTATCCAAAATTTGAGGATAGTGTTTTTTTGCCGCACGATGACAACAGCAGATATGATCGTCAGCGAACAAATCTTCTCAATTATGCAATTAATGCCACTTTTATAAAGCCATCGTTTATATTAGATTTGGTAGTACTAGAAACTTGCATGGCATATTTCGGAAGAATGGGTCGAGGAGAGGTGATGGATGCGTTTGTGGAAGGGCGAATTACGGCTTGGAACTAGTGCGGTGAATCGTCCAGATTAACAACTTCAGAAAAGATTTGGCAGATTTCATGCAACAGTGCTAAATTATCAGAAGTTATGTGAAATTTAAGATCAGAAGACGTCTCCAGGTCGACCAATAACACCGTCGGGAAGGCGAAAAATAATGTTTTGGGGAAGACTACGAAGTGGAAATATATCTGAGGGAATTGTTGAAGGACCCAATGTTATCTGCTTCGAAATCGACTTTATCTAGTGTTTCCAGGTGCTACGAAAACTTTGTCGACGTGAAACTAAAATCACAACAACGAATGACTGATCTGCATATTGAAAAGCGACTGAGTTCGGCTACATATCACATGTTCTGGACAAAAGAATTTGAAAGAGTCATCTTCGCTGACAAAAAATAAATTCAGTTTAGACGGCACAAATGGATGGAACAATGATTGGCACGATCTTCGTAAGGAGCCGGAGATTTTTTCCAAAAGGACAACACGGAGGTGGGACTGTTGTGGTTTGGACTGTCTTCAGATTTAAGGTTAAAACTGACGTAGCTTTTGCATCATTTACAATTAAGGCTGTGTATTACCAAAAGCCTTCTGCTGACAATCTGCTGCCGTTTGCTGATGAATTTGCAGGGCCCGCGTTGATTCTGCAACAAAGTAACGCACCAAATCGTACAGAAAGCAACACATGGAATTTATTTTTGAACAACGGCATAACAAAAATGGACATTCAAAAATAACGTTTTTTGAATGCCCGTCTGCGTCTAACAAGGCGGTTCACGGAAACGCCATGCAGTATACGAAAATCACCGAACATCAATACTTTCTTAAAGGACGGAAATACACCAGAAAGAAAATGCCATGTCTGATAGAATTTTGTTTAATTTAAGAACTCACGTGGATGTACTGGCTACTGAGTCGTATGTGGTCATATCATATTGAAACACTTTTGTTTTAATAAATGTAACACAGTGGTTCTCTTTTGCTTTCGAAAGGCCTTTTACGTTTGTATTTGTATTTATTGGATAAATGTTTCGTACTTCTCAATAAGACTACCCTTGTGTGTTTTTTATGTTTTCCTCTTCGTTATCTGTGAAAAAGTTGGTGGTGATGTCATTATGAAACGCAGTGTATATAGTATAGATTCAAACCCACCACGTTTGATTTAAAACCACTTACTTGAGGAAATAGCACGCTTTCCTCAATTTTTACAGCGTTTCTTATGTTAATTTTTACAACTGCCACATGATTTGACACAACATTGACTCAACACTGACCATGACTCTGTAAAGGTATCAAAGGACATACTTCAGTTCAAACCAAAACGATATCAATCTTTCAGTGTAGAGAAGGTGTGCCGCGTTGTATGACAGAAGGAGCCACTCATCAAAGCGTTAAACCTCCAGGATTTAAACTGTCATGACGAAGTATCCCGAAGCACGTTCTATGTGTTATCTCTTCTATCTGAACATCTCTTAGTTGTTGTTGTCAAATGCAGTTAGTCCTGCTGCGTCAACTCTTTACTGTTTGTCAGGGGTCGGTATAGTTCACATGCAGAAGACTGAACGTCCTAAGTAAAGGAAAACCAAGTCGTGGTCAAATTATTAGAGCTGATCTTTAAATGTTGAATCATGGAATCTTGTTTTCGTTCGATCGTGTGCTTCCTGCTTTCAACTTTGTTTAGATATAAAATGTCGGTAGCACTAGCCATCCAAAGAAAGGCACTACATGTGTAACAACTTAACGCAGCAAAGACATATCTAAAGGTACATTATTGAAACACAAAATCCAAGGTTCTTTTTGAGGAGCCTAATTCCTTTTGTTTTCCGCTAGGATTTCATGTTTATTTTCCACTCACATAATTTATTCAACTGTTATTTGCAAAATATAATTTTGTTTTTGATAACATTAAGAATGAAAATGGTTTCCATATCATTTTCAATATTTCGTAACTCACAGTTGCAGCACCAGAATAATGAACCCATATTTTCTTTCAAAACACACATTTAGCAGTATGTAGGTGACAAAATGCATGTCAGAAAAACAAAATTCTTATTTAGATATCGGTGACGATGAGAAACATTATGCACCCATATTTCATCATCGAACAGACTCTCCTCTCTACCTGCATAAACCAGTAATATATTTTTCTCTCAACAGATCGTGTTCTAAAAGTAGTTACCGATCTTCTTATGTCGTAAGGTAGACTCCATTGCATATTCTGCCAGTAAATATTGAATTCTTCACTAAACCCATTTATGCGGCAGGGTTGCGTAAGAGTGCATTTATATTTTCTTCAGTACCTTTGCTCCTACGATTTCGATTGAAAACAATCGTGTTGAGTTATATGCCACTTGCTAAGGTGAATATTCGAAAACTAATTACTTTAATCATGCACATCTGTCTATGGTGGAAAGAAGTTCATCGAGAGAGTCGGTTCTATTCCTCTGTGAAACAATTATCCAGCTCAGTTATCTTACTCCATGGACCAAAACAATATACAGTCGTGGCCAAACCTGCACCAGTAGACCGAAAGTCAATTTTTGATGTTTAAAGTCAAAAGATACAGTGTAATGATAAAGTCAGGAGTACATATTATGCAACATTTTAAAGGAAAGTTTATTCTATATTCAAATATTTTTACAGAATGTTATTGCCAGTAATAGACGTAAAGGTAGAAGCAAAAGTACAGCGGCTAATCATAAAAAGCAAAAAGTAGAATTAGCGAAATTAGTATACAATTGATTCAACGTAGAATTACTGTACAGTACATTAATGAACTTTGCAGGAGACTTGAAAAAAGTTGCCAACAAGCAAAATACGCTGCAATATTTAATTGGATATCCACTGTTTCTTAGTAACAAAGTGCACCTTCTTGGCATGGAACTAATGAGCTTCTCTCGTTGTCCATTGGTGATAACAAGGTGACATACAGCCCTTACAGACTCAATTAATGATGCTTTAAATGTGGGTCCTTGTATAGGGATCGTTTGCTTCAATTTCACCCACAGATTATCTATGGGATGAAGATCCTATGACTGTGCCAGACTCTGATGTTTGTTTTTTTTAGAAATTATCGATTAAACCACTCGTCAACCAACTTTGACCATTCGTCAACCAACTTTGACCGATAGGAGGACTATCGTCCTGAAAAATGAAATTACCATATTGCGCAGATGGTAGCAGTTTGTACTTCAAAATATCTACATGTTTCGATCCATTCAATGTGCAGACGGCCAACACCACTGGCTGAAATGCAGGACCATGACATAACCGAATGTGGGTGCTTGATTGTAGGCTGGGTGCAGCATGCCTTATATCTTTCACCAGCTCAGTGACATGCATAATTATTTCAATTTTTAGCAGAAATAGTAACAGTTGTTTCATCACTAAAAATAACATTATTCCATTCATCAACAGTCCAATTTCGTGGGCCTTGGCCCAAGAAATTCTTTGATTCGTTGTTGCTCAGTAAGGGAAGGGTTTCGTGCAGTTTTTCGTGCAATCAGTCCATTTACTTGTCGCATACGACGAAGTTTGCATGCAGATGAAATACTTCCTACTTCATTCTTCTACTCACTTCTTAAATCAGTGGCTGTTTTAAACCTTGATTTAAAGAAACGACGAATCAACATGCGATCATCACGTTCAGTACACAGCCTAAGTCTACCTGTTCTTTTTCTGTTTCCCACACATCGAATTTCTGCAACACTTTTAATGGTGCGCAAGACATTGGAATAATCACAGCCACATTTAACAGCAATTTTACGACTACTGAAACCAATTTTATGCAAAGTAATAATTTTTGCTCTGGTTTGAAGAGGAAGGATCAATTTTCATGTCTTTGACATTCTGAAATTTAGGGGCGCGAACGCATTTTCTGAACTGTATTTGTGTTTCCTCACTTGCACAATTTGGCATGTAATTTCGCTTATATTACTAGCAATTACACTCATTAAAAATATTTGTATTCAGCAGAACATTTCCTTTAAAATGATGTATAATATGTACTTCTGATTTTACCATTACGCTGCATAAATTGCCTTCAAACCTCAAAAATTGACTTTCGGTCTACTGGTGGAGGACATTCGTTCTCAATTTTAGGCGTGTATGCCTGACATCGTGTATTCACTACTGCCAACAAAGTCTCAATGCTGCAACTCTAAGGCCCATGTGGTGGGATATTTCTCAAGACGAAAGTCCTACTTCCTCGGTGTCACGCTATCGCTTTTCAAAAGTATTCAGTTGTTCTTGCGACTTTTATTCTTCATCCAGACCTGTTTTGCAGCATCTTAAGAGAATGGAGATATTAAGGCTGCCCGAATAATCACAGCGAGTGTTTAACATTCATTATCCAAGTCACATGTGCGCAATTTTGCTAGGAACTCTGGAAAACGACTTGGACTGTTGCATGTCAGACGAAGAGGTACTGGTCTGTTTGCCATACATTTACTGTGCGCCGATGATTTTATCGGGGTAGGATGATTTTTTTCTTTCTAAATGTGCATCTTTCCATCTTTGCAGTGTTGCTATTGTTAAAACATATAATGAATAAAATTCTCCGACTTAACGTGTAGTGCAGGAAAGCTTACGTTAAGTCACGTTAGGGTTATTGAAAGGTTACTAGACGTAGCTAAAGTGTGCTTAAACTTCAAAGTGCTAGAGTTTGTTTAGGTAAGACACGCACGTGCAATAAATTCCAAGAATATGGAATTTATTTTTACTCAGCGTTCCTCATTATCTTGAATATCAGTAATATAACTTCGGTTTTAGTACATTAGTACCTTGAAGGCTCCTTATTAGAGCGGTAAACACAATATACCTTGAACTTAACGTAAACACTCAATGAAATAGACTTAACGGCCAGACAGAGGTCTGACAATAAAATGAACTAAGTAAACGTACTTACTTTTAACCTTTTATTGGGGAGCTCCTGGTATTACTCAAATACACACTCCAAAATAACACAACTACTGATATTCCGAACTTTCGTACTATCATAGTATCGTAGAAACGTAGGTAAATCGCATATCAATAATCAGGAAGAACCTATCACATATAAAAAGAAGCTCCTCGGTATACTTGAGCGCGCCTATATATACTGCATACCACCACTTCATGACTTACACTCGTTGCCACATATAATTCAGCGGGAGAAATAACATCTCGTTAAGTGAGAAGATAATTTGCATAGGAAAATAAAATAACAAGAGATAGTAAAATCAAAAAGAAACTGAATCTAGAGCATACGTTACAAACACAGTGACATACATTTTCAATTCAGGAATTTTAACCTGTGCATTTCTCTAATCACAAAGCCCCAAAGGTTGTTAAAAATTATCAGCAAAATTTAACGAAACTTTCAATATCCATATTTGACTCTGTGTAAAAAAAAAATTGACAGTCATGGAAAACTCGTTATCAAGCAGTACTGTGAAAGCTCATCACTCCAAGTTAGCAAATCCGTGCTAAACCAAATTTTCAAAATTGATTTGCAAGGGGCATACCGAAACGAACCTGTCGTGCCATATTTGCCAAAGAAGAATGATACCACGCTGTTCAAATGTAGTAACATTTCAAATCGTATATACTTGCGAAAAACAAGCAGGACCTCAAAATTATTATAAGAACGCGTTACTAAGTTTTAACTAAGCTGAAAATTGGAAAAAGAGAAAATACATAACAAGTGAAGCACACAGGCATCTAAGAAATACAACAGAATGGAACGTTTGTAGGGAACACTCATGCACCAACTCTTATCGAAGTATCTAAAGCAGCAAAGGCACTCGATGCGACTGAAAAGTGAATAAATATACTGTAAGTAAGCTATTAGGATTGGACTATGCTTTACAGTTTTGAGCAGTGACCTTTTTTTGCACAAAGTAGGAAATATGACAGAACGCAAAAACTCCCAACTTGGGTGTTCCCAGGATAAAAGGCAAGCAAAGCATGAGGAAAGAATTATCAATATTAAAATCTAAACAGTGTTCCTTGAGTTTCGAGGGAATCTTTTTTAAAAAAATTAGTCGTTAGAATAATTGTAAAATAGCAAAACAACAAAATAAATACTTGTAAAGGAGAGTAACTAAACAAAGTAGCATAATGTTCTAACGTATTTGTTGTCACTGCGCATTCGTCAGCTGATTATCTAAGCCACTCTCTGATTGAGGTCTGCTTGATGGAGGAACCCTTCTGTTGCTTCACTATACGAGAAGTTGCCTATTGTCTGTGGGCATGCTCAGCGAGTGGAACCTGGTATTGTGGCATTGTGGCCTTTGGTGACTATTGTGATATTTCTACTCGTGGTATTTCGTGACTATTGTGATATTTGTCTTGGTATTTGGTTTCGAGTAGGGTCACTAATCCGAGGGTGCAATAATTTGCAATCGCTCTTACGAACTCCTCAAAAGAAAATCGTTTCTTATGTTAAACATGGAAGGAATTACGTGGTGCGAAATATGTCACTGATAATGATGGAAACACAAAGGGAAGAAACTCCCCTTGAGCGTCCAAATAGGAAGTGCTATTTAGTGGGAATGAAACAATACTCAGACATAGTCACAGCACTGCCTATTTGCATTGGTAGTTACTTCGTAGAGAGTTATTGGCTTGTAAAATGCTAAATCTCTTGAACTATATCTCTCTTTTTGTGTACAAGCTGATTGACAGCCCTCTAGTTGAAACAAACGATGTTTACCCGCTTTGTTAGCAGAAGGTGTCAAGATAAGGGATACACTTCGTTTTAAGGGATCATACATGAAAGCGACTTGTTGTGAAACACATTGAAATGGTACTACATTTTGAGCTGTGGAAGCGAGACGTAATTGAGGTGGATTCATTTCCACTAGGGCTCATTTAAATCACTAACTGAGTAAGGGAAATAACAAAGCAAAATGTACGAAATTGCTTTTTCAGAACTTGTTTTATGATTTTATTCTCTCCTTGAAGCGAACTTTTTTCTTAACACATCTGCATATTCACAACATACGTTCGACTCCGCAGCTAAGATGACCACGTAAATCCCAATTTGATTGCATTATCAAAGTATTTTCTATAACGGTAACATGTAGTTGCATGATAAAAAGAATGACTTCACCCATCATGTCAATGAAATGAAACTTCACCGTATATGTACGATATGTTTAATAAAATACGAAATATATTTACAGTTAAAATATCCCACTAGCACTTTCGGCGTAACATTTACCCTATCATCAGGTGGAACAGAGGCAATGCAGCACTCCTTTATATCGTAGTGCAACGATGTGTTATGGGTATAAGTCATCAAACGTCGCATGGGTCGTGACCGTTGCCATTATACCAGTGTAACGGGTACAATTTCACAACTTATTAGTTTTACATATCGATACAAGAATTTCGTTACAAATACAAAGTTATGATCAATTTTATATATTTTTGGTATTGTTCATATATATTACTATAATTTAAAGTTCAGGTTGTAATACGCTGTTTCCAAATTTTTGATATGTCCGCAGGCAAGTAGTCATTACAGCATTTGTCCGCTAAAGCTTCGATGTACATACTTTCAAGAAAATGCAGCGAATGTATATATGCTAGAGTGTCCAGTACTCTAATGTTTTCCCATTCCATTTACCTTATTCCTTGATTATTCTGTATTATTTCGTATTTTACTAAACATATCGTACATAGACAGTGAAGTTTCATTTCGTTGATGTAGTTGCATTTTGGCAGTTTAGAAAGATTAGGTATTTACTGTTCCAATGAATAAAATACGGGATTACATCATAGTGCAATACACATTTGGCAGTTGTGAATCCGTTTATTGGTATAAATATGACATGGACGTTAAGTCAAATAATACCCGAAAACTTGAACATTTCGTCGTCCTGGACCTGGAATAGCAACCGGGTCTCCCGGATAGCGCCCGAGTATCACCCTCTCCAGAAAGACGAACTTTTAAAATTTTCGGGTGTTATTTGACTTAACGCCCATGTCATTTTTACACCAATAAATGAATTCACATCTTCCAAATTTGTATTTATTCTGTCATTTAAAACAATTGAAATCTTAAACACACTGAAAATCAGAATGAAATACTTTCAGGTGTCCGCCGTGTTATTATGTTACGTAAATCTTTCAATGAGTTAAAAATGAACACATCGGAATTTAAAAATTTACTATATTTTAAATAATAAATTAAATTTATGTGATTTTCTTCCATTAGGAGAAATGTAAACTTATGATGCGAGTTTATCCTTTAGAATCAGAGAATGGTGTTTTGCTGATTTTTTATATCCATTGCTACTGTTTTTGAATTCGAACCAAACTGATTTCATACCTTACATGTTTTTCGTATGTAAATTTGTCCGAAACGTCTGCTAATAAATCCAGCCATTATCCTCTGCAATTATGTCCGATATCAGAGAGCAATATATCTCAAGTAAACACAATGGCATGGAAAGAAACTAATCAAAAAGAACAATCGTGGGTGCACCAGAATCAAAAAATACATAAGAATGAAGCTTGAAGGTACATATCAAAGTCCTGTTTATTAGATACACAATAATCGTAGAAATAATTGGCGATATTTCCCTTGCACATGGACTACAACGTCAAGCTACAAAAAACCTACTTACTAAAGTGACAAATTCTAAATGGAACCGAAATTTAGAATATAAGTAAACATTGTGCATGACTACGTAACACAAGCTCAACAGTGCACGATAGATTTCCTCGAGAAAAAATTTAGATATAGTTTAGCTGGAAAACACGTCTGATAATTCAGTCCATACAATCTGTAACTCATTTGAATGGAAATTTTTACAGTCCTCCTGCTTAAACCACATGTTAATGGGTCTGGGTCAAAACACCGACACCCAAAACACCAACAGGACAAAACACCGACACACAAAACACCGACAGGGCAAAACACCGACACACAAAACACCGACAGGACAAAACACCGAAAGGCCAAAACACCGACAGGACAAAACACCGACAGGACAAAACACCGACAAACTGTCAACATTTTACTTTCTCACATTAGCCCATTTTTAAATTTCAAGCCTTGTATCGTACTTTTTTGACAATAGTCGGCGCTGCAGTACCAATGCAAAATTTCCTTTGTTAAAACTGCAGTAAGGAGCTATATAAAATTTTCACTTTTTCCTGTATATGTAAAATTGATTGTTTGTTTGTATGTCCGCTATACAAATCGACAGTTTTCAATTTAGAACCACCAAATTTGATATACTACCTCATGGTACTCTAAGTTAGACCGTAAACCCTTTTTGGAATGGATCGAGGCCCGGGGTGAAGGGGGGGGGGCATACAAAATGTTAGTAAAATTTACAGTATTCAATTTAGAACCACCAAATTTGGTATACTATCTCATGGCGCTCAAAGTTAAACCGTTGACCGTTTTGGGAAGTGGTCGGGGACTGGGGTCAAGAGGGCCCCATACAAAATTTTCGTAAAATCTACAGTTTCCAATTTAGAACCACCAAATTTGGTATACTGTCTCATGGTGCTCAAAGTTAAACCGCTGACCGTTTTGGGAAGATGTCGGGGCCCGAGGTCAAGAGGGCCCCATACAAAATTTTCGTAAAATCTGCTGTTTTCAATTTAGAATCACCAAATTTGGTATACTATCTCATGGTGCTCAAAGTTAAACCGTAGACCGTTTTTGGAAGTGGTCGGGGCCCGGGGTCAAGGGGGCCCCATACAAAATTTTTGTAAAATCTACAGTTTTCAATTTAGAACCACCAAATTTGGTTATCTCATGGTACTCCGAGTTAGACCCTAGACGGTTTTGGGAAAGGGTCGTCAGGGCCCGTTGTCAAGAGGGCCCATACAAAATTTTCGTAAAATCTACAGTTTTCAATTTAGAACCGCCATATTTTATATACTATCTCATGGTGCCCTAACTTACACAGTAGACGGTTTTAGGAAGGGGTTGGAGCCTTGTATCGGTCGAAGCCCGGGGTCACGGGAAGCCCACCCAAAATTTTCCGTAAAATCTACAGTTTTCAGTTTAGAACCAGCGAATTTGGTCTAATATATCATGGTGTTCTGAGTTAGACCGTAGACGGTTTTTGGAAGGTTTCGGGCCCGGCGTAAAGGGGGACCATACAAAATTTTCCTAAAAAGTTCCATTTTGTACTTTTAAGAACTTCAACGCAATTTAGAACTCCGATATCCGATATACGGTCTAAATTGGAGACCGTAGATAAGAATAAAGTGAGAAAATATCCATTTAATGGTGAAACACAAATGAATAAATGTTAGTTTTAACCACCCACGGACTGCTTCATCAGGCAGAAATACAATGTAATGTAAATAGAGTTCCAGATATTCAAAATTCAAAACGGTAAACAAAATGATGATCAATGCCAATGTCAAGTCGCATGCACTCGACGTGTCATAGGTAAATTGCATTTCAGTGTCGCTGGATTCTCAGAAGCTCACGCCAGATGCACGGCTGTTCTATAGATGTCTTTTCGAAGGTAAATATTTCCACTCCTTTTCCTTTCTTTATTGTTTCGTATAAGTAAATTAAGTAAATCAATTTTTTTAACAATTTCAGCCATCCCGGCTCCTATTTTTTTTTCAGAAATATTACTGCATCAGCCAGTCACTGGCATTAGCGGGCATTAATTTGGAAGAACCGTGCTTTTCACACGGGCAACTTCACGTTGCGTGCTCAGGGGTTGGCAATCCTAAAAATCTTTACATTTTTGCTCCTAATTGATAAACTAAAATTAGAGTTTAACAAAAAGCAATACCATAAATGAATTAAAATAAATTTACTGGAAAATTACATGAATACCTTTTTAATTTATTAACATTCACCAGGTGAGCTAAGTGTTTCCACGAATAGTAATATTTACCCCTGCTAGTTTGAGATATAAATTACCTCGGTTTTGCAGATTTTTCTCAGCTACATAAGTTATGTTTTTAATTTCGTGTTTTTCAATCGCGGGGACCTAAGCAGTTTCTTATTCACCTGTACTCATGTTCATAACGTTTATATGGCAAGACATGATAATGCTTTTAAATGTACATAAAATGCCGAAGAGATTGGTCCGAAATTTATGTTTTAAGTCCATTGTGTTTTTCCTTCATACTGGCCCCCATTTATTCCTTCATATTGGACCTGGCCACGCATATCATGAAAGCTGAAATCTTCAAAATTTAAAAAAATTTGAAAATAAATGTTAGTCCTTTGCCTGTTTTGCTCTGATTTTAAGTCCTTTTCTATTGAATTATATAATTAATTAAATTTTTACAAAAAAAATCAACGTGCCACGTAGCATTTTCATTTTTCACAATAAAACGTTTTTATAGCTTTTGCCATGTCTCTGTTATTAATTTATTAAACGTAAAATTTTATTTGGGATTCTTGCCTACCCTTGGAATTTGGCTGTTTGGCACGTCTCTGGTTCTCGCTATGACGTCACAGCCCCCATGAACCGCTCTTTGCAGAAGCTTAGAATACTAATCTTGAACAAAGGAATGACCCAGCCCTTCTTTTTCTATAGCCCTGGTCTGTCGCCACCTTTACGAAAGCTCAGAGATGTAATAGAAAAGATAAGCAGAGAATGTATTGCAGAAAGAATAATATATCTCCCTTCAGCCAAGGACTAGCAGGAAACACCCCAGAGACATCACTGCCCACCACAACACCCAGGGGTCTGCGGGGTACTACAAGTTTTAACCACAGGAGAAACCCAGTTTCTCCCAGCCTCACAATGCGTTTTGTTGAGATGTATGATAGAGATAAGCAACAAACTGCGGCCGAAAAATCATCTTACATTAACCCCAGAGCTACCTCCCACCCAGAGCTGCCTCCCACCTATCTAATGACCTTCCTTTACTTACACTCCTACGGAAAGGTGAGCAGGTTATTGAATTCATTAAACTTGGACCGAACCCCAATCCTCGGAAGGGGGAAAAAATCACGTGATCTAAGAGCACTAGTCTTGTAATCAGTCTGTTTTTCAGTTCCATGAGTAACAGAGGTTTTGAAGAAGTTCCAAGCACAACCATGTCGGAACTATGTACGTTTGTCGATTCGCAAAAGAGAGGGAAAAACGAGTTTAAATGGATTTCTTTTCCTTAAAGAAAGACAACGGTGTAATAAATTTTACTGGATATGCGATCAGAAAAAGTGATGGCTGCAGAAGTAGAGCAATTACATCACTAGCAGGTGAAGAACATTATCTTATAAGTGCGTCCGAGCATAACCATGCTCCTGAAAGTGCTCGATCTAAAGTAGCCCAGAAGATTGCAGACATCAAAGAGAAGGCCAGAACCACCAACGATTTACCCCTGCGAATTATACAGGATGTAGCCTCCGAAATGTCTCTTGTGGCTCATCAGAGCATGCCGTCGAATGAAGCACAGAGGAAATTGATAAAAAAAACTAGGAGGGTTGAAATGCCACCTGAACCTGCAACTGTGGAAATACTAAATATACCTGAGTTCTTAAAATACACAGAAGACGGGGAATTATTCCTATTAAAAGACTTCTATGAGAGCAATGAAAAAACTTTAATTTTTTTCAACAGAAGCTAATCTCAAACTGTTGAGTGAATCTGCATTTTGGGTGATGGATGGGACTTTTAAAACCGTGCCCAATATTTTTTAAACAGCTGTATTCCATTCACGGTCCCGTGGGTTCTATGAACAACTGTAGAGTTTTTCCGTTAGTTTACGCTCTGATGACTAGCAAATCGCAAACCAGTTACTTCTCATTCTTTGAAGAGCTAAGGACATTTACCACTCAGAAAGATATTATTTTAGATCCACAGTGGGTGATCACTGATTTTGAGATGTCAGTCATAAATGCTGTAAGGGCTGCCTTTCCAGGTGCTAGAAACCACGGATGCTTCTTTCATCTTGGGCAAAACATTTCGAGCAAAGTTCAGGCTACTCCTGGCCTGCAATCGAGATATTGTAGTGATGAAGCGTTCAGCTTGATAGTTCGACATCTTCCGGGGCTTGCTTTTCTTCCTCCTGAAGATATTGCTAATGCCTTTAACGAGATAAAAATATTGTTTGATGACGAAGCGGAAGACTTAGTCAAATGGTTTGAAGACTACTATGTCTTGAGAAAAGTTCGTCGTACAACACGTAGCGGTGAAGAACGACAAAACGAGCCGTTCTTCCCACCAACTCTGTGGTCAGTGAATTCAGGAGTGATCCCACGCACTCAGAACAAAGTTGAAGCGTGGCATCGACGATGGAAGCTTCTGATTGGGCGCGCCCATGTTTCGTGTTTTCGGTTAATAAGGGAACTGCGAAAGGAAGAAGCTTCTGTCCAAAGAGAAATAGAAACAATAATGCGCGGAGAAGCTCCGCTTAGAATTAAGAAAAGTTTGATTCCCCGCGAAGAAAGAATTCGAAGAATTGTAAACAGCCGAGAGGAACGCACGATTATTGAATTTTGTAGAGGCATAGCCTATATTTTAAATTTGTGAAGTTAAAAAAAAAAGGGGATATTTAAATATGATTACTCTAATAAACGTTTTTGCATGTGCTGCACATCTTTGGCAAGGTAATTTACTCGTTACTTATTTTACGTAAATTACGGGTAATTTACTAGCAATTTACTTGGCGTATAAAACCAGTTTTTTTTTATGAAAACGCAAATAACTAATTTTCTTTCATGCATTACTAATAATAATAAGCTTGCCTCTTTTTTTCAGGTTAAGGATTCCTGTGGGTGCGTGTGTGTTTGTTCATTTATTTGTTTTTTGAATGTTTGTGACTGGAAGTGAGAACTATGATGGGTGTGGTGTGCCGGTTCAGAATGCGTGTGAGGCCTGGCGGAGTGAGAGTCACCGCTGGGTGGGGTGAAATGGACCTTTGAGAGTTCTTCTCTTTGCTAGCATGTATCGGGGGTTCATGCGGTTTTGATTGTGGAACCGTGTTGTGTGTATGAGGGGTGTGACTGTATCACCTGCCGATTTGACCTCATGACTACAATATTCAAGAGGGAGGGGAGGCACTGTGTTTTCGGTGATTTGGGCAAAAATCAGCCAAAGTGCACTTATGGGTTCACTGTAACTGGCTTCGAATACTGGTGGGAGGGTGTCGTACGAGTGCACATTGTGGCACTTCTCTCACTTCAGTGTAAAGTGCAAACTTATATGAAGACAAGAGTGGATGGACTAAGTTTCCTTTTCTCAAGTAAAGTACTCAGTTCTGTTGTTTCAGTTCTCAATTGTTGATATGTCAGGGCCTTATCAACAGAAAGGTGTGCTAACCCATATTGCTTTTGCCCCGCCCTTCCAAGAGGGCTCCGAAACCATTTCATTTTTTAGAATCTGTTTCTTTTACCGCAGTATTTTTTAACATTTTTCTTTTCTTGCATATTTTTCCTTCTGTTTTGTTTGTCAGACAAAGACGTGCCGATTTTTAATTACACACTTTCATTTTTCTTAAAAAAAAATCCTTTTTTGAAAAATTTAAGTTAAATGATAGAAATAAAAATAAATAACACAAAATAACAACGAATAATATATTACATTTATTGTTTTAAATATTTCAACTAATAGTAAATTAGTTAATAAAATTAAGTAAATCTTGTAATGTATGGTATTAACTATTATAATTTATATGTATATATATACAGAATCACAGAATCTGTACCACCATTTCTGAGCTTCGATACAACCAATACAATTTGTCCTTGTTAAATTACCTTATAAAAGAATAAGTAGCTGATAAATGAGAGCGTGATTTAATTTGAAGCCAGGGCCGGATGGAGCTCTTGCGGGGCCCTGGGCGAAATTTCATTGTGATTCCCAGAGCAAAATTTCATTGCGGGCACTAAAAAATAAATCTCATATTTTAATAAAGTCGTTTCTGAAAATTATCGTTCGTGAGGAAGACAAAATGATTATCTCAAAGAAGTATTTGCTTTAAGCTTAAGAAAAAGACCATAATACGGACTGAAAGTTCAGAGAGAGAGAGGGAGAGAGAGAGAGAAAAGAAAGAGAAATAGATTGAGAAAAAGGAAAAAAAGGAAGAGAAAGAAAGAGAAATAGAGACAGGAGGGAAGAGAGAGAAAAAAGAGAGGAGAGAGAGAGAGATAGAGAAAGCAAAAAAGGAAAAAAAGAGGGAGAGAGAGAAAGAGTAAAAGTGCTAAAATCTTCGATTTTCTTTCCCAGGAGAAGATGTTAAGGTTGCATTGTGACTCTTATAACAGCTTATTCACAAAATAATAAAACGATACCTGCTTAGCGAATATTTTTGTATAGGAAATGTAATAAAGATCCCTCTAAAATAAATTGGTATAAACAGTTTTTTCCCCTGATGCATGTTTAGCGATTGATTTTTAATGAACATTCGAGTAACTGACAAATTAGTGACATTATAAACTTTTATACGCGTTCATATATGAAAGTTGTCTTTTTTTTTTTTTTTTTTTCAATTTCTTGTAATGTTGGAAAAGTGACCTCCATGTGTAGTCCGAAAGTAACTTGGATATTGTTATTTTATTTCCTTAAATTCAAGTATCAGGTTTTCACACAAATTGTTGGATATATAAAAGTAGGGGACCACAAAATGATGAAATTTAATTTACTATTTCATGAATGCCAAAAAGATTAAGGTGGTTACAAAAATCATTTCGAATCTGCAAATTTCAGTGTCCGTACGACGAATAGGGGGATAACGTATTTGAAAATGAGGAGTTTGGAAACAAACAAATAAGTTCAAAAATATATTTTTAAGGGCCTTGCGCCCCAATAGTTACACAAAAAATGTAGTTAATTTTTTTTTACCGAAAGTTATTTTGTTTTCTTAACTGCAAGGCCCCCCGATGGCGCGGGGCCCAATGCGACCGGCCAGGTTGCCCCTATGGTCCAACCGGCCCTGTTTGAAGCAGTAATTTACTGTGAAAATGTTTCACCAGTATAGATTTCTGTTACGTTTGTAAACACATTCAAACATTTCTGTAATATCAAAAAGAATAATTATAATTACAAAAATAGATAAAATAATGAATATCCAAAATATTGCTATTAATTTATTTAAGACATTTTCCAAATTTTCATACTAACATATTTCGGATTGAAAGAATCACCAACAATAACTTCCCTGACCACTCCAACATTTAACATTTCTAAATTAGGCATTTACCACCATTTGGTCTCGCCAAAGTACTTTCCATCTCTTATTAAAATAATCGAAATACATATTACGGCTTTGTTTAGCTGCGTCGGTAGAATTTTTAGTTTGTTTTTGAAAGTCACATAGGTACGATGCATATATGTACTTTTTGAGTTTCATCGTAGAAAGTCGTGCAGTACGCATACGCCAAGCACAATGTAGTCTAAGTTTTTCAGAGAAACATTTGTCTATGTGTGGAAAATCCTGAACGTCGGAGCAAAAAATCCAAATGCGTTTTCCGAATCCCTTCTCGCCTTCGACAACCTGTAGTTGAAAATTCGTTTATATATACTTTTCTTCCTTTTCTTTTTTTTTTTATCCTTTTTTTTTTTATCCTTTTTTTTTTTTTTTTTTTTTTTTTTCGTTTGCCGAAATTATTACTGCTAAAGTTCTGTTCTATGGTGCGGAAAGGAAAAACGAAATTTTGTAGATTTTTGTCGGAAACGAAGATTGAGTGAGATACTTGGGAATGAAAAGCGCGAAGTTTTTAAGTTTGTGTCTGTGGTCAAACCTAGTCAGGGGGACGATCTCTCGAGCGGCCACAGGTGATCAACCGTAATCCGCGCGAAGGTCGAAGTCTGTGTGTGTGTGGGGGGGGGGGCTTAAGGAGGGAGAGGTGGAAACAGAAGACCCCAGGGAGAAGACCCACACATTTTTGCCCTCCCCCTCTATGGGAAGGGGTACAGGGAGCTCCCGGCATAAGATGCTCTCTGCTGGACAATGCGCCACCGACTCTTTGCAAAACAGTGGTGTGGTTGCATTGCATCATTCTTCAGACAGCAATTACAGAGGTAACATGTAGTTTATGTGCAGCCAAAGAGGGAAAAACTTATTGATACATTCAGGGCCCAAATTCTATAAAGATGTAGAAACAGAGATAAGGTGGCAGTGGCGTTGTATAGAACGCAAATGATTGGCAAAAGAGTATCTGGATACTAGTGACTCGGTTATTTTACAATTCAACTTGTGTCACAACCATGACCCACCAAAACTGATCATATCAAATAGTGTTAAACGAAAAGCAATAGAGGATATTTCGGAACGGCCATTAAAACTGATCATACAACTGCGGGAAATAACTGTTTACTAATTGAAAAAATAAATAGCAACAATGGAATATTAGTGCTAAGAAAAAAGAAACGAATTTGAAAAAGAAAATAAACAAAGCTAAAAAAAGAATAAAAATGTTAAATTGAGAAGTAAAAGAATAAAAAAGCTAAAAAACAATAAGAAAATTAAAATAAGAGAAAAATAAATAATCTAGAAAAAAAGAAATTAAAAAGAAAGTAAAAAAAGAAAAAAATGAAAATGAGAGAAAAAATCTGTACGTGATATCCCCCTTGGTAACGGTAATAAACTCATTTGATTTTACCATAGACTCTGTCGAGGTTCACTGTTCCAGCAAATGTTTCCTCATATTCCACAACTAGTGAAAATATCAATGTACTTTATTGCAATAGACTTATCAATAGTTCAAGACATGTCCGATCTTTAAAAATATAAAACATGCAGTAATAAATAGTGAAAGTACCGGAAGTTCGCTAAGCGGATAAAGGCAAAGAAATCAGCGTATTTTTCTGAGACCCGCATACTAAGTTTAGATAAAGAGTCAACCTCTTATATCAATTTCATTTTCAGGGAATTGCTCTCAAATCACAATGTTCGTCCTAATTCGGATGAAGAATGCAGACTCCCAAGAAAAGGTAATTGAAACACACCTGAAATTCCGTGTTCTCTGAGTGCAGTAATCTCTGGGGGATGGACGCTTTGGGTGGGGTGGAGTGGAGTAGGATGTCTACGTCCAGGGCAGTTAGCCCATTAGCCGGGAGAGCAGCTGACTCTTTTCGTAATTGCGTCAGTGCTGTTGACCAACACCCTCAAGTCCTCTGGAACTGATGGTTTTCCGCCATCCAGTGTTAATAAACTTAAATCCGCGAAAATGATTTCTAAATACACTGCCTGACAGAGAAAATGCCACAATACGAAAACGTGAACGCAGTGCCATGCAAACTTGCACATGTACAAGTTATGGAAATGATTGCATTTGCGGGCCAATCGCAGGAACGGCGCGCGGGATACAAGCGAACAACCAGCCCGTGAGGCCATCAGTCGAGACGTCGACATGCCCGCGAGAAGTGAGTGGTTCTACTGCAACCGTGCCTGGAGAACGAACAAGGGGTGCCAATGCCGTTAAGACGCTGTCCTACGCGATTTCGTCAAACGGATGAGTTCACGAGAGGTGTCATCGTAGGCCTTCGTACCAAAGGATGGTCCTTGCGTCGTATTGCGGAAGAAACGCAATGCGATACCACAACCGACGGTCGCATTTAGAGACAGTGGTTTCAGGAAGAATCTGTGCAACGTCGTAGTCGGACGTCCGAGCGCATCGATCGTCGCATCCAACTTCATGCCTGTGCGGACCCACAGGCGACATTTTGCAGAGTGTACGGAGAGGCTTGGATACTCCGATATCAACGATGACAGTGTCGCGCGGATTGGCTGCTTCTGGTTTGCTGTCCAGCCGTCCGTTACGAAGGTTGCCCTTAACATCCAGCTATCGTCGCCACCGCTTGGCGTGGTGTCGCTCCAGGACGGCGTAGGGTGCAGAATTGAACACTGTGGTGTCCAGCGACGAATCGCGGTTTTGTCTCACCATGGATGATCGCCGTGTGAGAGTCTGGAGAAGACGTGGCCAACGGCGAATTCCTCTGCCATTGTAGAGGGCCACACGGCCCGGCAATGTAGCATCATGGTGTGGGATGCTATCAGCGCCAACAGCTGCTCACCGCTGGTACGTAATACAGAACACTGACTGCAGGGCAGCCCATACGCCGTTTTTCAACAGGATAACGCCCTGCCGCCTACCTCTCGGATCAACCTGAATGCTTTACACGGTGTGCGGATGCTTCTGTGGCCAGCACGATCCCCGACCTCTCGCCCATCGAGCATATGTGGGACACGATTGGACGTGTGTTGAGTACCCTCCCACCCCCGCAAAATGAAGATGAACTGTGGACTCGGATCAACACCACATACATGGTCCACGATACCCCAGGGCTCTATTCGGACTCTCATTGCCTCGATTCCACGTCGGAGTCAACGCGGTATCATCCAAAATGAGAGCTACACTCCTTATTGATCATCCTGTATATTCGGCCACTGGAGGGTGTTCCAGGGCAGCGTAGGGTGCCGAATATAACAGCGACAATTAAATCATTTGTTATAATTTTTTTTGGCTGTACTTGGCTATCTGACCCACTTGGCTATCTGTGTGTGCAGTTTGGTCAGTTTTCGAGCATTCCTTCATGGTGTGGCATTTTCTCTGTCAGGCAGTGTACTTTACAGTACTTATATATTGAAACAAAAACTCCTGATAAAGGTTTCTATTTTATATACATTTCATAGTAATAATTTTATTTTGGATTCAAGCTTTTCTTCTTTAACTGCTGAAATAAAATTGGTCTGTACAGTTTTGAAAAGCGGATTTTCATTTCCCAGAATTCATAAGTATCTGCATATTCGGTTACATAGAAAATGTCGTACATTAGGAAGTTATAATTTTCTTCTTTAACTGCTGAAATAAATTTATTTTGTACCGTTCTAAATACAGTTTTGAAAAGCGGATTTTCATTTCTCAGAATTCGTAAGAATTCGTTTTCAGTTACATAGAAAATATCGTACATTAGGAAGTTATAATCACACTAGTACAAGCTTGGGTTTAAACCGCATTTACGTACTACACTCTACATTATCCTTTCATATGTTAAATTTCTGTGTTACGTGAAAATCATTAATTAAAACAACTGGAAAAACAATTCACAAGAAACAGTTCGTTTCATCTTGCAATTCGAGTTGAAAGCCAGGATTTTAACGGATGTTCTCGTATAAATGTATTTATATGTTTATATTAATAAAAGCAGTTTATTTCTCTATTGATAACTTTTCCCCCACTATTCAGGAGGCTTGAATGGTGAAACCAAATAAGACGGCTTTATTAATATTCACGTCAACTATGAAATTCTTCAACAGCTCTTTTTATCCACTCATATCAATGTTTGCCGGCTCAGTCCACGGAATCGAAGTTCCTTTAGCAATGTTCTTTGTCCCTAACGTATCGCTTCCAACGAAGTACGGAAGTGATACGTTATTAGGGCACAAGATGACGGCTGCTTCTTCTTCGGGACTTAAAGGAGTGCCCGTTAACCGCTGTTAAGATGTTCTATTGTGTGCAGGCTATCGTTAATGTTATTCGTAGTTCACATATTCTGTACCATCTGAAACTCACCGTTGTTTAGAAGTTACCGCTATTAGGTGATGTCTCTTCAATAAAACTCGGTGAATGCACAGTAAAAATAAACAACAGGTAATATTTAATAACATTTAATTTACTGGCGTTTAAAATACTTCATACAATACACTTTTGACGTCGTTCGTATAATTACTGAAAGCTGTGGTAAAAGGCCTCTTTCGTTATTTTCTTCAGCTGGGTTGTCACGCCGTTTGAATATTAGAAATATCAATAAATTTCTTCTTTTAGTGCTGATATCGAAGGGGAGGGGGATCACTCACTGAGCCGGCGCCAGATCAGAATAATACGGTGGGTTATTCAATGCAGCAACGGCTCGCTTACCAAGAAATTTCTCTACTGTCTCTGCCCAATAGGACTACGCATTGTCATGCAACGAGACCATGTGCAAAGGGCGGCCCTACTGGACGAATGTGTTTCAACCGGTTCCGGCGGTTCACCCAACGAGGATTGGTCCAATGCCGATTGGTCCAATGTCCGATTCGTCCAATAGTACGATTGGCCCAACGCCGATTCGTCCAATTGTATCATCTTACCAGCGATAAACTGTTCTGTTTTCTAGAAAGGAATAATTATTTAAATTTTTCTGCTCATTATATCCTTTCGAAAGAGCATTTCCTTATATTTGGTAACTGCAAACATTTTAAATAAACCTGGTAAAAGACACTCGACGGAGCATTTCTCAGCTGTTTGCAAAGCACCTAGGAGCGCGCCATTTTAGAATATTTTTTTAAGTTACAACCTAGATATTTGGTATTTGTAAATATGTTATAAAACCTAATATAAATCACTCGTCGTATCATTTATCAGGTCTTTCCAAGGCACCTATAGGCAGCGGGCCTTTTTTTCAGAGTCGTGTCTTAGGGATTTCATTAAAACAAACGAACTTTTTTCTCAAGCCACTGTTTCAGACAGTAGAAATTTGCACAGGGGGATGTGTTCACCTTAGGCAATCGGAAAAGTCCCCAACAAGAAAACTCTCCCACATCGAAAAAAGGTTCCCCATCGAAAATGCCCCTCACAGGAAAAGTCCCTCATCTTTTTCAGTCAGGGACCATGCACAAATTGCATTTGACACAAAATATCGAACGTGGGGGAGATTTTCGGGGTCATCATTTCCATTCCCACGCTGTTTGAAACAAGTTGCAGCCGTACAAAGTGCTGAATTATGTGGGGGAAATTTCCGGGGTCGGCATTTCAAACTTTTACCGCAGTTTAGAGTAAAAATCGGTTTCCAATTAGTGGGGTTGGGTGGGGGAAATGTCCAGGCTGGTATTTCCACTTTTACCGTGGTTTTTAGTGGAAAACGGTCTTACAATCAGCAGGCTGACAGGGTGAGGGGAAATTCCGGGGTCGGTATTTCTTTTCCATCGTTCTCATGTTCATAATGTTTACGTAACAAGTCAATAATATTGCGATGTTACGGAGGCAGAAAATATTATTAGGCCTAACACCTAAGCCCTTCTAAAAGTTTTCATTCCGTCATTCCCATATTCCTAAAATTTACGTAACAAGTAAAGTCAGTAATACTGCGCTATTATTTATGCACCATACATTGACTAATAGGCCGTATTCCTAGGGCTTTTTAACACCTTTTCTTCGCCTATGCGATATTTGTAAAATTTACAAAAAAGTCAAGTTAATAGCTTGGCGAGTTAACTTAGGCATTCAATATTAACCATTAGGCCTTAGGCCTTGGGCCAATAAATTAATAATTAGTGCCTAAGTGCAATATGATTAACTTGAGTTCATGCAAAAACGTTATGAATATGACTTCGTTAGAATGAAAACTGTTAAAAAGGCCTAGGGCCTATGAACTAATATTTAGTGCCTAAGTAAGAAGATTATCACCTTGTCTTGTTATGTAAACGTTATTAATATTACATCGGTAGAATGAAAACTGTCAAAAGATCCTTGGCCTAGTAATTAATTACGAATGCCTAAGTAAACGCGCCCAAAACTATGATCCGAGGCCATCCACGTTATAGCTCCCCCCCTCACAGCCAATTGATATATGATGTTCGTTCCTAAGAACCTTCCAAAAACCAAGATTGGGTGAATGGATGAAATCCTCCCTGCTTTGTTATAATTAATCTGTGAATCATGCGGATGGATCGAGACCGCTGAAACTCAAACAATAGTTGCCAATGTCCAAAATTAATGAATGATGGCTTGGTTAAATCTCAACAACTGTATTAGATATGTCTGATGGTTAAAAGTCAGTCCGTCCGTCGAGTCGTTGTCTTTGGTTACATATCAAAACGTCCATTATCTTGTGAAGAGTTCGGAATTCGCCAACGGTAATTTAGCGTCTTTCTACTAACGTTATTCCCTAAAACTTGAGAGAGAGTTTTTCTTCTCTGAGATAAGACCTATATCTCTCAGTAATCTTCTCCTTTCGAGCGGTAATAAAATGCAAGTCCGACCTTCGTCTTCGCTGCCTAGAAGAACGATCTCCTTCGGAATATCTGGAGATATCCGTGAGAGTCTCTGAATATGAGACCTACATCACAGACTCTACCTTCGAAAACATCTCGTTACTGTTCGGTACGCGACCGACATACATGCACCCCTACCGCCTGAGTCCGCTTGCACTCGACTTCCTTTGAGCTACGACTACGGGAGAACTTATTCCTCTCCTTACCGAAATCAGACTAACTAACATTTTCTCGCGCTTCTCTCTCTCTCTCGCTCTATCTCTCTCTATTTCGCCCCCGCCGCACGTACGTCACTTCCGCTTCTTTGCCTTGCTGGCGTCCCGCTCTCCCTCTCTGTGATGACGCCTACGTCATGCGATGACCAGGCGTTTTTCTATCTTCGCGTCCGTTGGACGCGCCCATCTTGGATACGAACATATCGGACACTCACCAGATAGCCGGCCCGTTTGATTTACCTCCGTTAGCGGCGCTGTTTTTGGACAGACTTAACTTAATTTAAAGTACAATAATACATTAGACACAACACTTTTTGCTACATACATACAGTAACTTATGGTCAGCTTGTCAGACATCCTGACGTCTGCTCTTCGCAGAAAATGTCTGGCGGATGTTGTTAGCTTAATGGCTGATAGTTATCTTGCTTGGGAAAGGAACGGGCCATTCTCCGAGCGTGTGAAACCCAGCCCTTCTTTGTATCACACAAATAATTTCGAAAAAAATTCTAGAATCATCCATTTTCTTCTTTGTCCACTGGACCACGTTTCAAGTTTTGTTAATATTCATATACATGGATGTTCGCATCATAAGTTCATATATTACACATTGGTTTAATATTATATCGGCATAATGTTGCCATCATTAGTCCAGTAATATATGAATTTCCTGATTATACAGGTATAATGTTTATCTGATTATCTCTCTCGCATAAATAATGCTTCAGCTCTTACATGTACTTTACGGATATCACATAGGCGAAGAAAAAAGTGTTTAAAAGGCCTTGACCTACGGTCTATTAAATAATGTTTGCTGCATCAGTAGAAACCCATTTTGACATTACTTGTTATATAAATTTTAGGAATATGGGAATGTTACGAAATGAAAACTTTTAGAAAGGCCTAGGTGTTAGACCTAATAATATTTTCTGCCTGAGTTGTACCGCAATAATAATAATTTGAAATGTTACGTAAACGTTTTCCACATGAGCACGATGGAATAAAACATGCAGACCCCGGAATTTCTCCCCACCCTGTCAGCTTGCTGATTGTAAGACCGTTTTTTTTTACTGTAAACTGCGGGGAAAATTTTTTTACACTAAAAAACTTAGGAAAACCGCTAAAAAATGTGGTCACAGTTGAAATACTAACCCGGAAATTTCCCCGCCCCATACAGTTACTTGTAAGACCGTTTTTTACTAAAACGTGCGTAAAAGTCGAAATGCCGACACCGGAAATTTCCCCTCCCGGTCCAGCTAATTGTAAGACTGTTTTTACTTTGTATAAACGGCGGTAAAAGTTGAAATGACGACCACGGAAAATTCTTCCACATATTTGTGCTCGTTGAACGGATGCATCTTGTTTTAAACAGCATGAAAATGGTTACTGTTAGAGCGGGAACATCAGCGATGCACGACACATAATTAATGGAACATTAAGCCTGTGTAATCAGGAAATCACACATGAAATGAACTAGTAAAAAATACATTAGGTTTTATAATGTAATACAAAAATTAATGTATGTTGTATGGATGTACGACGAAAAACCTCCATATATGTATTTTTCTAATGGAACCTAGAATGTATTCCACGAAGACAAAGAACTTTCGAAAGTTCCAGAACATTTTGTAAAATATTTGGATACTACAAAGAAAGCCAGAAATACTCACGCTCAGGAAAAGATACACCTTTCTTGGGTACGATAAAGATCGACCCATTAAGATAATGGCATCTGGCAAACATTGTTTAACGAAGAACAGATTGCGAGAAGTTTGGCTGTCTGCACATCAGCATTGTATGTGGGCAGGAAAATGTATTGCGTTCATATGTGCTTGTATCTTTTGCAGTAGGTGAAGAGCATCTAAGAAACGCCACCGATCAAACGATCCGGCTATCCAGTGGAAAGAATAAACGCCCGCCGAACGGATATGTGTATCGACGCCGTCGATGGGAAAAAGAGCAAACGCGCTGGCCACGAGGACCATGCTTGCGAACGGGGAGAGTAGTAGTAGGCCCTTGGGCCCAGGAAGCGGTAGTGACGTACGTACAGTGAAGAGGCGAACGAAGGCAGGGCGCCAAGCGAAAAGGGTAGTCTGTCGGTTCGCGGAACAAACGGAGAGGATCAGGGAAGCTTCAGCTGACGCGACTCGAAGGTTTTCCGAGGTGCGTGTGTATTCAGAGTAAGGGCACGAGATGGTCCAGTCATACCATATACGGTGATGGAACTATTATTTTCTAGGTTAAGGAAAATCGGCGGCACAGGTCTCAGGAAGACAGACTGTCGCGATTTCTTCCTGTTAGCCGGAGAGTGTAACTTAGAAATTTGGTGAAACAGGTCCCCGAGACGGGAACTCTCACCAATTGCGTTGTTCTTCAGGTAGATAGGAAACCACGGAGAGATACAGGTTTTAGGCATTATCGAGAAAGACTCTCTCTCTAGTTCAAGAGTATCGGTAAATGATAGGCGCCAGTTTATAGGTTGGCCTATTACAAACTTTTCTCTTTCCACTGGAAAAAAGACATTTGATTTATCACTACAGAGAGCGTTTCCTTTTCTACGGACAAGCGTACCTGCAAAAGCCTCCTATATTATTCGTTAAATGTTGTTAGATTTCAATCAAATCTTTCAGCAATTACTTTGTAGTCATTGGTAGTTTTTATCTGTAGTTTTTCGGCAGTCTCAATCTATCCTCCTGGTTCACAGATATTCTTTATAGTAAAGTGGGCAAAAGCGTCCGTTCACTCAATATTAATATTGGGGTAAGTTGTAAGGAACGAACCTGGTGCTTCTATTGGCTGTGAGGCGGTCCTATAACGTGGACAACTGCGAAACATAATTTAGGGCGTGGCCACATAATTAGCTGGGTACGTTGGACCCTACAGTTACCTCGTAAATCTCTCCCACATTTGATTTTATGTGTAAACTGCAGTTTGTGCACGGTCCCTGACTGAAGAAGGTAAGGGACTTTTCCTAAGGGGAACATTTTCAATGTCGGGAATTTTTCCGAATGAGGGACAGTTTTCCTGAGTGGGAGTTTTCTTGAGTGGAAGTTTTCCTGTGGGCGACTTTTCCGTCCATCATTAGCAATATCATTCTTTACACCACGCGAAACGCTGAAATGACATCAACACGCAGTGCAAAATGCATGTTTTTCATTTTTTTTGAACATTTTGCAATACACGAGAATTCCGCAGAACACGCATCACGGAATATTTGATAGTACCCCCCTCCCTCCCCCTTTATATTGGTGCTCATAGCGAATCACTAATACTAAATTTATTGACACTTGAAAAAAAATGAAAGTTTACCTGATATAGTAAAACAATAACCGCTTAAAGAGATGCAATTTGCAGAGGAAAAAATAGTACCCGAACATATTAATTGAATCAAGCCAAGACATTTTTATGCACGTTAACGAGCGACGGACAAAGTATGTTTGGAAAGCGTAGAAAACTTAAGAAGCACTGGCTCGAATGAACATTGGATTTCCTTTTTTTTTTTTAACTTCCTCTTGTGGTAACATTCTTTCTGTAGGTCAAATTTATTGCAAGAGAAGTTACGAAATTTCGCATTCTTAATTTCACAAAACTGGCAGCTTTTGTTTAATTTCGTCATGTTGGGTATCGATCTGGGCTTAAAAATTCCACAGATATAGATCCTGTTTGAATTTTTTTCTACGATAACTACGTTCTGAGATAGAATTTTGAACTAGGAGTAATAAAGACACGTGCTCGAAGGCAAAACACACCCCACGCTGGCCTACTGAGAAGTTGTGACCCGAGGGACGAATAATGCATTGTCTGAAAATTAGAGGGGGGGGGGTCATAGCGAGAGAGAGATAGAGAGAGATGGACAGAACCAAGTCCAAGATTAAACAAGACCACTTAGTTGGTGCAGTCCAGTTTAAGCGCGACGAAAGTTTTACTGTTTTATTGTCTGAAACAACGCAAAACATTAAACCTAAACCGTAGAAAAACTGCTGCAAATGTTCCCACATAAACACATGTAACTGAAAAGTTATTCGTAACTTACATCGGTGCTTTACTTTGGATGGATTAAGTTAAATAAAAAAAGTTCCGTAAATTTCACGGATAAATCGTAAAACTTGGCAGGTATGTGCTACCATATTGTCGAAATTTAAGCATCAGGACCTGCTTTGAATTTGGGATATGGTGTACACCCGCCGAAATTTTAATTTCGTATATGCCGTGTGGCCCAACGCACGTTTGGGACATGATGTACACCCACCGGATTTGTCCACCAGGGGAGGCTCCTGCTATGGGGCTGTGGGGCTACAGCCCCTACCCAAGGCAGTTTTTTTCATACCGTACCAAGAGAGAGAAGTTTTGTGAACACCGCAGTAAGTTTTCCCAGCATAATGCCACGACTGCAGTTTTCTGAACTCAACTGGAAGTTTTCCCTGCATAACACCAGTGGGAGCGGGAAGAACGTTACGGTCTGCGCTTATTGCAGCCCTGACGGCTATTGAAACCAACTCATGTGGGAAACTCTGCCTATTCCCACATCAGTTCGTTTCCTTTGAATAAAACTTTCCTGCGGACTGCATTCATGGCAGCTCTTGGTGTGCTTTGTTGATTAATGCGGTCCTTGGGCTTCCGAATAAGACATAAAATAGGGGAATAAATTAAAAATAATGACGAATGTTGAAATAAAATATTAAATAAAGTACGTTTGAATGTATTTCTCAACCTGGGTATTTTTTTCTTCCAATTTTTGGTTTGTTCCTGCTTTTATTCAACGTAATAATTCTAACAACAATGTTGCTCACATCTAATAACAAATACTCAGTTGCCGGGACTTTTGCAAAAAATGTTTTACTTATATTTTCTCTTCTGGTCAAAATGGGCATGTGAACAAATTGCGATTAAAAATAGAGTTCAGTATTGGATATATTGAAAGAAAAAAAAAGAGAGAGAGAGAGAGAGATACTAATTTCTGCAGCGAAATACTTGCACAAATTTCATTTCTTCACTTACCAAGCACAGCGAAATTTTCGCTTTTAAACTCACGTAAATTTGTATTCACCAAAAATCATTGAAGTCACTCCACTGGATACATTTTATTTTTCTGCTGCATCCCCCCTCCCTCCCAAAAATCAGCTGCGCATTTCAATTGAGGTAGTGTACCTAATTACTTTGAAACGAACATTTAATCAGATATCATTGTTTAGAAAATTTACGAAGTTGGTAAATTTTGGAAAACAAATTTTTCTACACTAAATTGTTATCATGATGATGACTTCAGAATTAAAACTGGACTGAATATGTTTGCAATCCGTTTTTATTAAACAGAATGCCGGTGTGTGAGTATCGCAATAACAACTCATCGCGAAATTCTGGCAGACCCTTCCAAATTCCACAAAATGTTTTTCATCGCCGTCCAAGTTGCAGTGGTCGGTATCTAGTTGAAGTTCTAAAGGGAGTGTATCAGAAGAAAAATTATTTATTCTCATATTTCTAGGGGTCACAATGAGACACTTGAGAACGCGTACATGACCTTGAGTGCGTCTCCGCTACCACTGGCACACGCATTATTTTTTTTAATTTTTGTCCTTATAATATATATATATTTACGTACAGTATATGCATGTATATATAATTTGCAAACACTATCAATCCACTGTTGGATGAAAGTCTCCAAGTTTATTCTTCCAAAACAGTCTGCCTTGAGTCAGTTTCTTTCATGCTTTCGAATTTCATGTACCCATCTCCCTCTTTGTCATCTTCTGGGTATTGTTTTTTCCCTTGCTATCCAGTTCAGTATTTCAACTCTCCGTCGGTGGTTCTTTCTTCTAGCAATATGTCCATCACATTGCAATTTCAGAAATTTTGACAATGTCTTCCACTCTTGTAATTTTCCTGATTCACGAGTTCCTATGTGTATCTTTCCAGGTAACATCAAACATGCATCTCTACATGCCTTTTTCAGTTGTCTGCAACGTCTGTATGTCTATTTTAGTTGAGGCCCATGCCTGTGCTCCATGCGTAAGAACTGGAAGGATGCACTGATTAATCAGTTCCTTTTTAAGAAATAATGCATCGGACGAAGTTTTATAGGTTGCTTAATATCTGTTGCCTAATTTAGCTATCGGTAGTTTTACATTTTCCCTATCAATCGCTAAATATAAAATCTAAATATTAATTTCTTGTAAAAAAAAAGCACTTTCGATCAGTATATATATATATATATATATTATTGTTATTATTATTAAACGGACAGCATTAGCACAGTCGCAGTGACTTAGTTTTCGAAGTGTATCATGATATCTACAAAATTTAGATGCAGCCCCCTCCCCCATCTCAGCTTACCACGAGCCGCCACTGCCACCCACCGAAAATTTTAATTTGCATGTAGTGTGACCCAACACACGTTTTGAAAAATAATTCGAATTGTCTCAACTGGAGGGCGAAGGAGGGGGGCGATAGATCCCAAAATAAAGCAAGTGCAATGCAATTCAAAAACAATACACCAGATCTCTACGGGAAATGGCAAATTCGTACCAGAGAGATTGCCCCCCCCCGTCCCGAGTCTGCGACGTTACGGGTCATATACAAAATGCATAAATGGCAATTGCGTTTTTTTCAGAGATCTTGTTAAAGTGTGGAAGTTTTCCTAGTAGAACAAAACGAAATTTACGAGTTTTCCTAGGGATATAAATGCGTTTGTAAGATCATAACGACACAAGGTTTATGTAGAAGCTTTGCCACTCACTAAATCTTGAGTTACGGCTTTAATATTTCGCATGTCATGCAATAAAGGCTAATTTACAGGGACTCAATAAATCGATCTTCAAGTGTTGACAAGATACCCACGTTACGGGCCTTTTTCGAAGATTTTAAATAACAACCTTGATATTTTGTATTTGTAAACATTTCATGAAACATAATAAAAGTCACTGAACAGATTATTTTTATGTTCTTTACGAGGCACCTAGGCCGTCGGCCGTTTTAGAAGATTTTAAGTAATTACAACCTAGATGTTTCGTATTTCTAAACATTTTGTACAACATTACAAAAGGCAC
Source organism: Macrothele yani (assembly GCA_039090855.1). Lineage (NCBI taxonomy): Eukaryota > Metazoa > Arthropoda > Arachnida > Araneae > Macrothelidae > Macrothele > Macrothele yani. The sequence goes on from CM077034.1 coordinate 130,550,997, forward strand.
TCAATGGATCAGTTCTCAGCTCTTTACAAGGCGCCTAGGCAGCCGGCCTTTTTAGATTTAAGTTACAACTTAGATATTTGTTATGCAACTTAGATATTCTTGTAAAGAGTTTATAAAACTTAATAAAAGGCACTCAACAGATAATTTCGCGGCTGTTTACAAAGCACCTTGGCCGCGAGCCTTTTTAGAAGATTTCAAGTTACAACCTAGATATAGTTTGTGCTTTTAGGGCCCTTTAAAAATATTATATATGTTAGTTTACGTTTAGGTGTTTAACACCCTCTAAATTCAAAAATTTTCTTTCGTCTGTTGATAGCGTTGTCTTATGTTTTAAGTTTGAGCTTCTTGAACCCATAAGAAAGGTGATATATATTAGTTTAGGTTTGGGGGTAACCCCCTTAAATTTCAACATTTCTAAAACAAAGTGCAATTTTTATAAGGTTCATAAATATTTATTTGATCAGTTTTCTTACACTAGATCGGAAACGTCCTCCGACGTTACGTATTATCTACAAATTATCCGTAGTGGGCATGTGTCCGGTGGGCAAGTGTCCTGTGGGCTTTAGTCCGGAACTCCCTCTTCTTATACTTCCCAGTTATGTCAATTTGATTAACTTGATACGTAAATGTTATGAATATGACACCGGTAGAATAAATACTGTTTAAAAAGGCCTAGGTCTTTAAACAGTAATAGTAAATGACGGAGAAATTTACTTCGTTATAATATATATATTAATTTTCCAGTATTATGTTTAAAGTCACTGAAAAATTGGCCTCCATATATAATACTGCAATAGCTTCCAAACAACTTTGATACTGTTCTTTTCGTTTTCTTAAATTCAAGTACCTGGTTTACACACAAATTGTAGAATATATCAGAAGGAAGCCACACGTTTAATTTGCTTATTTAACGAATGGGGAAAATATTAATGTGGTTATAATAATAATAATTCAAAATCTGTAAATTTCGGTATTTGTATGACAAAGGGCAATAACAATTTGAAAGTGGGGGCGATTGGCAACTAAAAGAATTACAAAAAACTTAACAAAAACGTAATAATAATAAATAAGAAAGTCTCCCCAAAACGGTTTTGTTTTAATTTTTTTAACTGCAGGGCCTCGTAAGTGCGCTTCCTGGGCGATTACACCGATCGTCCAGGCGGCCCTGAGAGTATGTATTAAGAAATAATCCTGAATTCTGGAGTTTCCGTATCGCTGTAATGTGCTAAAAACCAAATAATACATTTCAAAACCCTTGAGAAATTTCTCTGCTTTATACAACATTTGCACAGTGGATTTCCCATTTCATTCATTCAAAAACTTTTTTAGCTAAATAATAAATAAAATATCATTTCCAGCAGTGATAACATATTATTTTCTCAGTACATCTGGAAACGTAGCGCAGTCCACTGTATTTCTAAAAAAAAAAAAAATTAAAAAAATGCGTACCTTAAACACGTTCAACATGTAACTAAAAAAATATCTTTGGAATACCGAAAGTTTATATATAACTGATGAAATGGAATAGTAAGGAATGTGTTAACGAAGGTGTATCTTATCCACCCAGATGTGTTTTTGAAAACGAAGAAATCGATTGTCTGGTGGTTGTTAGTTGAGGGAAGCATGAGCGGGAGGATTCCTTTTGTCTTTCCTTCCATCACCCTTGGGGTCCTAAGGGGAAGCGTGCCGGGAGAAATACAGATAAACGAGAATACGAACTTGTCGGTGAATCGGTTTCACAGCGTTGACAGTGTAATCAGCTTACCTTTGCTCCGAGTATAGTTTCGCGGAAGAAAGAAAAGTTATTTTCTTCCCCATCTGTAGACTGATATTACCGGTAAAGACCCACCCCCTTCCCCACAGGATTCTGACGGATATATTGGATTGTAGAAAAGTAACACCACACGTTTTCTTATTCGCAGTCGAAGGTTTTGCTTTCTGGGTTTTGCTACTGGTAATTTTAGTTCCAATGCTGGAAATTCTCGGGTACGGAGAACTGGACACATTGCAATTTCAATGCCATTAAATTGTTCTGCATAGACAAATTTCGTGTGGCTATATTCCCCACTACTTGAGCAACTATTGTTCATAATTTTTTTTTATTTAATATTTAATTTTCAGTAAGAAATTTAGACATTTTCATGATTTTCGGAGCTAAGACTAAGCGGACAACTGGCCACCGGAGAACTGGCCACCCGGAGAACTGGCCACACAAATTTTCAGGAGCCGTACAAAAACTGCATTCTGGGCTGCTCCGTCTCCCTGAGATTGGTTGTCTGACACACATAAAATGTCCGTAATTTCGTATTTTTTTATTTACGATATTTTTCTATAAACTATAACTAAACAAATTCTCTGCGAGTATGAGCAAACCCAGGAAACTTGTCGGGTAGGGGGGGGCTTAAAACCTAAAATATGAAGTATAGAGAATTTCTGGTCCGATCGGGAGATTTTCAGCCATTACAAGCTACAAGTCATCGAACTGCCTTAGGGCGTTTGCTGCCTCAGGAAACTAGTGTGTGTGTGGGGGGTGGGGGGGTAATACCAAAAGTGTAAAATATCAAGAATTCTCTTCACATCGGGAGATTTTTGGCATTTACAAGCTACACCTCGACACATTATTTGAAGGCATGTGCCTACTCAGCAATCCTGTGTATGTGAGGGGGGGGATACCAAAAGTGTAAAATATGAAGTCTTCCTCTTCCGATCGGGAGATTTTCAGTATTTACAAGCTGCAGCTCGACAAATTTTCAGTTCTGAGCGCATGTGCCTACGCAGCAAACCCGTCCGGGGGAGAGGGGTAATTTCAAAAGTGTAAAATATGAAGAATTTCACCTCCGATCGGCAGATTTTTGGCATTTCCAACTCGACAAATTATTTGAGGGTATGTGCCTACTCAGCAAACCTGTTTGTGTGTGTGTGTGTGGGGGGGGCATACGAAAAGTGTAAAATAAGAAGATTCTCTCATCCGATCGGTAGATTTTAAGCATTTAGCAGCTACAACTCGACACATTATCTGAAGGCATGTGCCTACTCAATAAACTTGGGGGCGGGGCATACCAAAAGTGTAAAATATAAAGAACCTCTCGTCCGATCTTGAGATACTCAGCATTTAGCAGCTACAACTCGACACATTATCTGAAGGCATGTGCCTGCTCAGGAATCCTGTTGGGCGGGGGGGTGTCGCTTGTAAATTCTGAAAATCTTCGGATCGGACGAGAAATTCTACATATCTTGCACTTTTGGTATTCCCCCCCCCTGAAGGTTTTGCAGAGTAGGCACTTGCCCTCAGATAATGTGTCGAGTTGTACGTAGCTTGTCAATGCTGAAAATCTCCGGATCGGACGAAAAATTTTTAATATTTTGCAGTTTTGGCAATCCCCCCCCGACAGTATGCTAAGTAGGCATATGTCGTCAGAAAATTTGCCAAGTTGTAGCTTATAAATGCTGAAAATCTTCCGATCAGACGAGAAATTTTATATATGTTACACTTTTGGTATTAATCCCTCCCCACACACACCCACACACACACAGGTTTCCAGAGTAGGCACATACGCTCAGATAATGAGTCGAGTTGTAGCTTGTAAATGCTGAAAATCTTCGGATCGGTAGAGAAATGCTTTATAATTTACACTTTTAGTACCCCCCCCCCCCCGAAATGTTTTCTGAGTCAGCACATGCGCTCAGATAATTTGAAGTTTCGTAGTTTGAAAACCCTCAAATCTTCTGTTGAAATGCATATCATAAATTTTTTTTATAAAAAAAAATTACATTAATTATCGCAATTAAGAAAAGACGAAATTACGGAAACTTTATATGACTCAGATAACCAACCTCTGGGTGTCATGGGCATGAACAGTCAAAAACGCAATTTTTTTACGACCCCTTAAAATTTTTGTGGCCAGTTCTCCGGGGGGTCAGTTCTCCGGTGGCCAGTTCTCATACAGCCGAAAAATTCTGTGTCCATGATGAGGGACATCTGGTTTCCCCCATAGTTTTCTCGAGTCCTGACTTCCCGGTCGTTCATGTAGTTGAGAGACTCCATCATCCTTAGCAATGGAAAAATTCTTTAGCATACGCGGGGAATTAAAGTAGCTTTACATGGCTACATCCAGTGGCGCACCCAGGAATTCTTGTTGGAGGGAACTATATATACGTATATATAGTATACGCACACAATGTGTGTACACACATATATATAGTGTACGCCTATTGTTTATGTACGGTTATTACGTACGTCGCTCTTAATCTCTTTGGGGCTTTGGGAAGAAGACATCATGTAATAGAAGACACTATGTAATTTTTTGAACATGTAAAATAATGTTTAATTTGTGACGTACGTCGCTCTTAATCTCCTTGTGGCTTTGGAAAGAAGACACTATGTAATGGAAGACATTATGTCAGACACTATGTAATTTTTTGAACTAGTAAAATAATATTTTTGAATGTTTAATTTGTGACGTACGTCGCTCTTAATCTCTTTGGGGCTTTGGGAAGAAGACATCATGTAATAGAAGACACTATGTAATTTTTGAACATGTAAAATAATGTTTAATTTGTGGCGTACGTCGCTCTTAATCTCCTTGTGGCTTTGGAAAGAAGACACTATGTAATGGAAGACATTATGTCAGACACTATGTAATTTTTTGAACTAGTAAAATAATATTTTTGAATGTTTAATTTGTGACGTACGTCGCTCATAATCTCGTTGGAGGGCGTTTAAGCCCCCAAAGCCCTCCGTGAGTGCGCTAATGGCTACATCTATATCAAATACAGAGTTTATGAACACCACATGTTTTGTAAGTGAACGCAAGCGATCCGACGGATGCAATGCTTATATTCTAACGAATCCTGAAATTTCAGGTGATTCTATCAAAATCGCGAAACAATGGCAGCTCCTCAAACAACAAGAAAATTGCAACCGAAAACTTTCGAGAAGAAATAAATGTGCGCGCCATCGATTCAGAGGATAACCTGATTTTAATTTATTCGGCTGTTGCGCATGGACTTCAGTATAACGACATTGCAGACCTCAAGAAAGAATAACCGACACCGGAAATTTCTTCCAACCCATCCTGCTACTTGTAATATCGTTTTTTGCTACAAACTAGAATAACTGTCGAAGTGCCGTCCCCGAAAATGTCTCCCACATTTTTCTACTACTTACAAAGCATCTGTAGATTGCAGTGAATACGGAATCACCAAAACCGGAAATTTCCCCTACCCCATCAGCCTACTAATTGTAAGATCGTTTTTCACTGAAAACCGCGGTATAAGTCGAAATACTAATCCGGAAATTTTCCCCACCCTATCTTGCTAACATAAACTACTGTAAAAGTAGTAAACATATGTAGGTTGCATTAAAAAATAAGGAAAAGCCGACCCCAAAAATTTCTCCGCGTTCGATATTTTGTGTCAAAGGCAATTTGTGTACGGTTCCTGACTGAAAGAGGTGGGGGACTCTTCCGTCCATCCATATGAGTGGATGGGAAGCTAACAGTTCGTCTTTTTCTTATTACACCGCGAAGAATGCCGTGTAGTTCACTTCTCGGAATGCTTTCACGTAAACTGAACAATTTGCTTTACTTTTTGTAAAAAAAATTTACACATGTATGTTTTCTTTTCGTTTTACTTCTAAATAGCCAAATCTCTAGAAGAGATATTTAAATGATTATGCTAAAAACCAATAAAATTGAAACTAAACCCTTATCAGTGCAAAAATGAAAAATATCAGTATTAAAGTGATTGGGGGAGAGAGGCACATTGGTACTGAAAGTTCTCACGATGTGGTTTTGGACGTTTGGCGAAAAAATTCTATATGGAAAAAGTTTTGTACCGGTAAACTCTTACACTTTCTCATATAAGGGATTTTTTGTTGTTGTTGTTGTTGGTGTTGAAAGTTTAACAACCACCGAGAGCAACTCAACTCAGTGGGCTATAAACAATCGTCTGTTCCTAATTTAATGCCACTGGTTCCATGGAAGTGAGCGAGCTAGTTCCGTAAAACCAGAGGGAGGAGGGGGCTTCACCAAATTATTGGGGGAGAGGTCACGCTTCTTCTATTCTAAAAATAACAATAAAAAGAGGCAAACAGATAAACTACGTCAACGTCGTATATTTTAAAACACATTTGTAATTGTTCATTAGTAAATGCACAAGGAAACAGAAATATTCTTTTATTTAAAAATAAAATTGAGTCTGTGATTTTATTGAAATATCCAGAAATGCTTTATTTCCAAACATTTATATAAAAAAGTGAGAAATTAGTGAATTTACTCGAACAAAGAACGAGAAGCACAAAAAATAAATTGAGAAATAAAGGCACAAGAGGTTATCCGTTTCTGTATTTTTATTTATTTTATTTCTGATAATTGTTTTAAACATTTCCCACACATCGTGAGAACATATCAAACACAATACGGGGATGGCAATCAAGTGTCCTCTCAAATGAGCAATACTGAATATGTAAAAAACGTTTTTACTTATTTTGCTATTTATTATTTTCTTGGAAATAAAGAGCTTTGGCCTCATAAAGTGGAGCTTGGTCTACTTTGTGAGAACCAAGCGATTATTTAGTTGAACAAAATGAAAGACACTAAGTGGGCACTTCTCTTCCAGTAAAATTATTGAGGGTGCAAGATTCGCCTGGCCCCTCCATAGTCGGCGCTTCTGCGTAAGACAAACACAACATCCATGACTCACTGGGATTCGAATCCGGACCTAATTGGACGATTGGTCATGTGCCTGCGCCACTAGGGGGGGTCACTGTAGTTTTAGGAAATGTACTAAGTCACGGCAATTTATTTCTTCAAATTAAAGTACATTTCTCCCTTGTCTTACATAGAACGTTTTTCGAAATTTGTTTGGAGTCCCCAATCCAATTCTCCATATAGCCCAACAAACCGCAATCTTTATACCCCCTTGCCCCCCCCCTTCCTTGATTTTTATGACCCGTTGCCGTAAACTCGTATGAACTGGCATGAAAAATTCAGACAAACAAAAGAGCTCCTTCCGTCGTTAGACACCTTGCAAAACTGCCATACATAATTCGGAAACTTAAAAAACTGCCACACATTCAAAGTTTTCCCCGGAGGAACGGCAATTGTTGCCCCGCCCCTTAATGAGAAACATGTGGCAATTTTCCTGTGTGGAAGTTTTCCAAATTACTGAAAATCGTGTCGCAATTCCGTTGCTAATGTTCCTTTACATAACTTAGCTGACGCAATGAGCCCTTATATTCTGGTGAACTGCCAAACGGATTTTGCATCTTTGTGATGCAAGAGAAAAATTTACAAAATGTAAATAACCATAAATAACTTTGAGAAACCATACTAATCGTAAGATGCTTCGGTTTTCTTGTCGACACAATAAATGGCAATAAGTTGCATACAGGTGCACAAAAAATTCCACACGTAGGAAAACTCCCCCATAGGAAAATTCCCCCACATAAATCTCCCCCACCTTTTTGAGTCAGGTATAGCGCACAAATTGCATTTTACTCAAAACCTCGAATGTGGGGAGATTTCTGGGCTTGCTTGTGATTTCCATTTTCACGCTGCTTAAAACAAATATGTGGAGAGTGAATTGCCGGGATCGGCATTTCCATTTTCCCCGCAACTTTCAGATGTTTTATAAGATATTCGGTACACCGTCACACAAGAAAAGCTTCACATATTCTTCAGCAACTTGGAAAAATGCCACACATTGGAACACTGTTACCCAGGAAAGCTGCCCCATAGTTTTCACTAAGGGGCTGTCGTACACAAATGCGGTTCACTGTAAACTGACACACAGGAAAACCGCCACATATCTTTCAGCAACTTAAAAACTGCCACACATTGACAAAGTGTCACACAGGAAAATTGACACATGTTTTTCAATAAGGGGCTGGCCACAAATTGTTGTTACCTTGAGGAACACTTTGAATGTGTGACATATTTCCAGTCAGGCAGTTTTCGAAGTTTCCGAATTATGTGTGGCAGTTTTCCAAGCTGCCTCCCGACTGAAAGGAGCTCTTTTGCTTGTCCGAATTTTCATGCCGGCTCACAACTGGCAATAAAAGTTCGGGAAAGGGGAGGGGTATAAAGATTTCTATTTCTTGGACTATATTGAGAATTGAATTGGAAACTCTATAATATATAAGCCAAACGAGAACTGTACTTTAATCTGACGAAATAAATTGCCGAACTCTGTACATTTCTTTAAACTACGGTGTGCAGTGTTCGGCGGAATAACGGAACTACAGCACGACTCACGCTGTGTTCAGAAAAGGACAACAAGGTGGGATTTTTGAAAAACGTAGAATTTTTACTTAGGCGTTAAATATTTACATAACATGTCCAGCTTGTAATTTTTTTTTGTAACATAATTAATTCATATGCCCTACACCTTGACCTTTTTAACAGCTTTTAATACGCCAACTTCATATTCATAACGTTTACGTATCAAATCAAGTTAATATGCGCTTTTACTTAGGCACTAAATATTAATTCACATTACCTATATCTAGGCTCTTTTAACAGTTTTTATTCTACCGATTTCATATTCACAAGGTTTACATATCAAATCAAGTTAATAATATTGCGGTTTTACTTAAACACGAAATATTAATTCATAAGGCCAAGGCCTAGACCTTTTTAACCGTTTTTATTCTACCGATGTCACATTCATAACGTTTACCTATCAAATCAAGTTAATAATATCGCGCTTCTTTACTTAAGAACAAAATATTAATTCCTAACGTCTAAGCCTTTTTAATATTTTTGCTCTACCAATGTCAAATTCATAACTTTTGTACATCAAATCAAGTTAATAGCATTGCTCTTTTACTTAGGTACTAAATTTCAATTCATTTTACGAAAAAATTTTATGGGTTCCTACTGACCCCGATCCCTTCCAAAAAGGGTTTACGAGGTAGTATACAAAATTTGTGGTTCTAAATTGAAAACTGTAGATTTCACGAAAATTTTATATGGGGCCCCCTTGACACCGGGACCCGATCCCTTCCAAAAAGGGTTTACGGTCTAACTTACAGTACCACGAGGTAGTATACGACTTTTCGTGGTTCTAAATTGAAAACTATAGATTTTACGAAAATTTTGTATGGGGCCCCATTGACCCCGGCACCGATCCCTTCCAAAAAGGGTTCAGGTCTAACTTACAGTACCATAAGCTGGTATACAAAATTTGGTGGTTCTAAATTGAAAACTGTAGATTTTACGAAAATTTTGTATGGGGGCCCTGTCGACCCCGGGCCCTGACCACTTCCAAAAACGGTCTACGGTTTAACTTTGAGCACCATGAGATCGTACACCAAATTTGGTGGTTCTAAATTGAAAAACTGTAGATTTCACGAAAATTTTGTATGGGCCCCTTGAGCAAGGGCCCCGACCCCTTCCTCAAACCGTCTAGGGGCTAACTTAGAGCACCATGAGATAATATACCACATTTGGTGGTTCTAAATTGAAAACTGTTGATTTTACGAAAATTTTGTATGGGGCCCTCTTGACCCCGAGCCCCGACCACTTCCCAAAACTCACAACGGTTTAACTTTGAGCACCATGGGATAATAAACCAAATTTGGTGGTTCTAAATTGGAAACTGTAGATTTTACTAAAATGTTGTATGGGCCCACTTGACCCCGGGGCCAGACCCCTTCCAAAAACTGTCTACGGTTTAACTTAGAGAACCACGAGATATTATACCAAATTTGGTGGTTTTAAATTGAACGCTGTAGATTTTACGTAATTTTTTGCATGAGACCCCTTGACCCTGGGCCCCGATCCCTTCCAAAAAGGGTTTACGGTCTAACTTAGAGTACCATGAGGTATTATACCAAATTTGGTGGTTCTAAATTGAAAACTGTAGATTTTACGAAAATTTTGTATGAGACCTCCTTGACCCCGAGCCCCAACCGCTTCCTCAAACCGTCCACGGTCTAACTTAGAGCACCATGGGATACTGTACCAAATTTGGTGGTTCTAAATTGAAAAACTGTAGATTTTACGAAATTTTTGTGTGGGGCACACTTGTCCGCGGCCCCGATTCCTTCCAAAAAGAGTTTAGGTCTAACTTAGAGTACCATGAGCTGGTATGCAAAATTTGGTGGTTCTAAATTGAAAACTGTAGATTTTACGAAAATTTTGTGTGGGGCCCTCTTGACCCCGGGCCCCGACCATTTCCACAAACGGTATACGGTTTAACTTTGAGCACCATGAGATAGTATACCAAATTTGGTGGCTCTAAAAAAAAACTGTAGATTTTACAAAAATTTGTATGGGGCCCCCTTGACCCCGGACCCCGATCCCTCCCAAAAAGGGTTTACGGTCTAACGTAGAGTACCATGAGGTAGTATACCAAATTTGGTGGTTCTAAATTGAAAACCGCTGATTTTACGAACGTTTTGTGTGGGGCCCACTTGTCCGTGACCCCGATACCTTCCAAAAAGCGTTTAGGTCTAACTTACAGTACCATGAGCTGGTATACAAAATTTGGTGGTTCTAAATTGAAAATTGTAGATTTTACGAAAATTTTGTATGGGGCCCTCTTAACCCTGGGCTCCAGCCACTTCCTCAAATGGTCTACGGATTAACTTTGAGCACCATGAGATAGTATACCAAATTTGGTGGTTCTAAATTGAAAACTGTAGATTTTACGAAAATTTTGTATGGGGCCTCCTTGACCCCGTGCCCCGACTGCTTCCTCAAACCGTCCACGGTCTAACTTAGAGCACCATGGGATACTGTACCAAATTTGGGGGATCTAAATTGAAAACTGCAGATTTTACGAAAATTTTGTGTGGGGCCCACTTGTCCGTGACCCCGATACCTTCCAAAAAGGGTTTAGGTATAACTTACAGTACAATGAGCTGGTATACCAAAATTAGTAACTCTAAATTGAGAACTGTAGAATTTACGAAAATTTTGTACGGGGCACTTTGACCCCGGGCCCCGATCCCTTCCTCAAACCGTCTAGGGGCTAAATTTGAGCACTATGAGATAGTATATCAAATTTGGTGGTTCTAAATTGAAAACTGTAGAATTTACGAAAGGTTTTGTATGGGGACCCCTTGACCCCGATCATTTCCTAAAAGGGTTTACGGTCTAACTTAGAGTACCATGAGGTAGTATACGAAATTTTGTATTTCTAAATTGAAAACTGGTGGTTTTATGAAAATTTTGTATAGGGGCCTCCCTTCACCCGGCCTCGAACCCTTCCTCAAACCGTCTACAGGCTAACTTAGAGCACCATAAGGTAGTATACCAAATTTGGTGGTTCTAAATTGAAAACTAAAGTTTATGAAAATTTTGTATGGGGCCCCCTTGACCCCGATCCCTTCCAAAAATCATCTACAGTCTGCCTTAGTGTACCATGAGGTAGTATATCAAATTTGGTTCTAAACTGAAAATTGTAGATTTTACGAAAATTTTGTGTGTGGGCCCCTTGACCTCGGGTCTCGACCCCTTCCAAAATCCGTCTACGGTCTAACTTAGAGTACTATGAGATTGTACACCAAATTTGGTAGTTCTAAATTGAAAACTGTAATGCCGCAAAATTTTTGTTTTTCTGCCGTTAAAAGCCGTCGTACAAACTTTCTGATATTACTTGATCCTTGACATACAGCGCCGACTGCTGTTGGGGAAACAAAATAGAAACGAGATGTCGGTGTTTTGTCCTGTCGGTGTTTCGTCCTATCGGTATTTTTTCCTGTCGGTGTTTTGTCCTTTCGGCGTTTTGGATGTCGGTGTTTGGGGTGTCGGTGTTTTGACCGGCATCCGTCATGGGAATGGGGCATCATTGGACAGATAAGGCTCGGACGCACAAATTAAAAAAAATATCCGGTAAATGGAGTGCAGAAACTTTAGACTACAACAGATGACGGACAGCTCTATCGCATGGCAGTGGCCGATGGTAGAGGTTTGTCCACGGTGTTAGCACATCAGTGGAGCACTGTTACATATCCTTTGAAACTCAACAACAGACGCCTCAGGCTTCACATGGATCTCGAACACAGTCTGTGGCGAGCTAATTGTTAACAGCTCGTATCATATGATCAGCTACGGTTCAATTTGATACATTCTGATGATCGTAAACGTGTTCATTTTGGTGAACGGCACCTTCAAGCGTGTGTTTCTCTCCTTGATAACGCCCTAACGCCATCCTCTATATATTTACTGCGCTTTGGATTCAATTCACAATCCCGCCTGATCCGAATTAAAGGAACCCTTAATAACCAGCGACACATCAGAAATGTTTTAGAGACATAGGTGATACTGTTCCATCTGAGTTGTTCTAGCAGTATATTGCAGCAGGACAATGCTTGGTTATATGGGACCCATATAGTGCGATATCTCTTCTATGCATGGCAGATATCTTTTCTAAAGTGGCCTGCACGTACGCCGGATATCTCTCCGATCGGTTATGCTGAGACTTTGTAGTTAAACCACCTTCCTTTCAAGTGCCTGCGACAGTCACCACAAATGAAATCTGCTCTCACATAGAGCCATCCTGAAGGACAATATTAAAAACCCTGATACATGACGACATTTATATAGTTACAGCTTACACTGATAACGTTTTTATAACTCTATACATATACGCACCGAAAGTTCGTGACGTCAGCTGGGGTAAGAATACAGACATTTGAAATAACCTACCCAATCACTTTGACATAAAACATGTAATTTATTGATGTGAACCACTACAACACAAATGATAAAACACGTGGTTTCGTGTCAAATTACAACATGTGCTCATAATGACCACCTTGTAGTGCGAAAGAGTCGGCAGCTCGCCGAGGAATAGACAGCTACACGCGTTGCAGCATAGCAGGGGTTACAATTGTGAAGGCCCCGTGTAAGATGGCCACTAGGTCATGCAAGCGGTTGACAGGCCGTCGATATACCAGTTCCTTTAGATAACCCCAGAGGAAGAATTGCAATGGTTTAAGATCCCGCGATCTAAGGGGCCATGCGACAGGACCACCACGGCTAAGCCATCGACCGGGATACTACGTATCCAGCCACTGGCGAACTTGTGCAGCATAATGCGCTGGTGCTGCGTCATGCTGGAACTATAGGTTGCTGGGAACAGCCAATGGTACGTTTTCCAGTAAGTCCGGCAGAACATCACGTAGGAAAACTATGTAGTTGGCAGCTGTTACACGTTTGGGAAGAAGATATGGTCCCACTATGATATCACCCACAATACAACACCAGATATTAATACACCACCGCACCTAATGAGCGTGTTCATGTGTTGCGTGAGTATGGTCCAACGCCCAAACATGACTATTATGGGTGTTGTAGATACCCTGCCGTGTAAACCTTGCTTCATAAGTTTACAAGATCCGGCGGATGAAATTATTATCGGCAGCATGTTGCTGGTGCAGCAACTCACAGTATGCCTGTTTTGGGGATAATCCTGTGGCAATAGGATTATCCTCAAAAACACCCGTGTGATGTGATATGGATGCAGGTTTTCGTCGTGTAGAACGGAAAGTACTGTACTTTGGTGAACACCGCATTTTCACTCCATCGCAGGGCTGCTGGTCGTTGGCTCCTCCTCTATGAACTCTAGTATGACGTTCTCGAGGGATGGTGATCTCACAGAGGGTTCCATGTCACTGTCTACACTTTGACGTAGTGCGACATTACCTTTGTCGCGCATTCGAGCGTCAACCCGCCGTATCACCTGGGCGTCCGGGTGCCGTCGTGCTGGGTATCACTCGCTGTAGTCGATTGCTGCACACAATGCTTAACCATGGCATTCCCCCAATAAGTGATACATGTCACAATACTCTCTCAAACTGTACAACATATCGCCACCCACACTACTGTCAAATGTACCAACGCAGTATGATCTTACCTGTTACCGTCGCCAACCCTTTTATCCTTACTTGTCGTATCGCTTAGGCGTACAACTGATGGTTTCACGCCACCACGCCCTTCGAATTTGCATACCCACCCCGTGCCACATTTTTAAATGTTGATTACCTTTTTTATTTATTTTAAACTTAAGTTTAGGTTTAACGACCACAATGAGCAACTCAGTGGGCTATAAGTAGTTGGCCGTCCTGAATTTTGAACCAATGATTTCAGGGAAGGTAGAGGGTCAGTGCCGCTGGACAAACACAACATCCATACTTGTGGCGCAGTGGTCTAAGGCGCTGGCCTCTGATCATTCGTCCGTACGGGTCCGGGTTCGGAATCCCGGTGAGGCATGGATGTTGTAATTGTCTTACGGCACTGGCTTTCTCCCTTCCCTTAAACCAGTGACCCTAATTTAGGGACGGGCGACTGCTTATAGCCCATTGAGTTGCTCACGGTGGTCGTCAAACCTCCAATAAAAAAAAATACTTCACTGGGATTCGAACCCCGACCCCTTTCAGACAAATCCTCAGACGCCATCGCCTTAGACCACTGTGCCACCGGGGGCGGCTTGATTGCCTTGTGATACGTATGTCTATATAACTATCCACGTCGCTCTTTAACGAACATGAGCGTTACCGGATGTGACGTCATGAAAATTTGGGCGCGTATGCCTCCGGAATGCGATGTTCGATTGGACAACGGTTTCGAATTCTTTCTCCATCAGGAATCGTTCGGTAGGTTTATTGTGCGGCCGATTCTGATTAGCCTGTATATTTCATTTGAATTGCGCGATTCTTTTTTGGCGTTGCATTTTTCACCAACAGTAATATATAAATTGTAAAATATATCTTACCAATTTAAAAGCAAAGTATACCTGGAAATGTATTACATAACTGAAGGTAAAGTAACTCCCTTTACCTCAAAGATTTCAAAATAACTTTCCAATTTTATTAACATGTGCATATGTTCATGTAGTATGTAAGTACACTGCGTATGTTGGAAGAATAACTTAACATATTTTTAAATCTAACTTTTTCCCATTTAATTCAGTCTAATACACTTTTAATATCTAGCCGAAAAAGACGCGATATTTATCTGAGAAGCAACTAACTTAGTGTAAACTCCCTTTTGTGTAAA
Source organism: Macrothele yani (assembly GCA_039090855.1). NCBI lineage: Eukaryota > Metazoa > Arthropoda > Arachnida > Araneae > Macrothelidae > Macrothele > Macrothele yani. Next base: position 130,566,005 of record CM077034.1, read on the forward strand.
TAAAGCAATCCCTTTGCTAGCATTAATGTGGTTAATGGAATGAGATTATTTGAGAAAATTGCATTTTATCCGATACTTTACTAGCATTATAAAGTGCGCTTCTTTTACATGTGGTGCTATCAATTTCTAATTTGTATTTAAAAAAATCTATCATATAAAAGATAATTCTCAAAATGTACATGAGTAAAAATCGTGTTTCCAAAAAAATTGAGGCAAATGCCGTCGAAGGTTCTTCTACTTGAATTATATCTGTCCTACTTCGCCAAGTGTAGTGCCAAGGAACATGAAGTGCATGTGCAGAGGGAATACAGTAGAATTGCTGGCTTGGAATTCACACTTGTTTCCTTCATTTTTGCAAATGCTTCTCCTAATTTTTTATCAGAATTATTTAGAAAATGCAGAGCAGCAGAATTAACTTTTGTTCTAAATTTTACTACCCATCATTAATGAAAACCACCTAGTTGCCCGAGTGGTCACAGGAACGCATTCCAAAGGAATAAGTTTATATAAAAATCTTTAACAATGAAGCACGTTTTGGTGTATCTGTCTAACGAACTGGATCTTACACTTTCGTTGCGCCATGGATTCAAATTTACAGTGATGATCACTAATGTCTTGGAATGTTGGAAGGGCTGGTTCTGTTATAAATGCGGAGAGAGAGCGGAAATTTAAATGAAGTACTTTTCAACTTAAATATAATTTCTTGAATGAATAGCTCGATAATCATTATAAAACGGAGTCTATCGCTATATCACATTCTCATTATACAGACAATTGTATACTAGAACATGGTAATCCGGGCCTCTGAGTCTCCCAGTTTCCAATCTAACTTTAAATGTTTTCGAGCGAGGGGCAGGTCGTGTTTCTGTTGAAATCAGGCTGGGAGTCAAGTATAACTGCTGCGTTGGCTTAGAACGACACCGCTCACCGATGCTGTTCGGTGGTTCCACAGTGTTCTAACTGTAACAGAGCCCTCGACACAAACAACGGCAGGAACTGTCACGTGTTCTGTCATATCGTCTTCAATTTATTTAAAGTCAACTACTTTTAAATAAAAGTTGCACTGAAGAACTCATAAGTTAGTTTCCAGTACATCACCGTGGAGCTGTTGAGCCATTATCAGCTTTGAAGAAACAATAAACGTTTTGGTTTGGATTAAAACAATTCGAACTTCTATCAGTCGTGTAGAGGGATATTAAAAATAATTCATGGTCTGTTATGATATTAGTTAATAGGAAATTCATTTTTCCATATCTATTAATTTCAGTGTATTAAATTTGAAATGGCAATGATCTGTACTTTTATATTTGTCGTGAAAATCTCTAACATGGCGGAAGGTGTAAAATTGTTCACAATCTTCCTCCAAATCAATGGTGAAATATAGCGTGAACGGGCAAATAAATTAAACCAAAATTGCGAAACTTAGTTAAATCAAAGAACATGAAGAGATTTTGGTCTGTCGGATATTTATGATTTCTCATTAATCATGATTTCTCATTAATCATGATTTCTCTTTGCAATATAACTTGATGGATCATTCTGGGAGTCAAATTTAGGTATCATTTTACACTGCTATTTGCAGTGGGGTTTTTACTTTATTTCGGGCAATCATTTTAAGTATTGGCACAAGTTGCAACTATATATGATGATATGTTTATCTCTTGATAAATGTGTAGAATGAATATATTTATCAGGCATTTAACCATCTAATAGATAAACATGTATCACTCTTGAGATTCATTTTGGAATCGTGAAAAAGTCGGCTTCAGATTTTTAACTGATGAAATGTTTTTAAAAAAACTGACATATTCTACATTTAAATGCACGTGTACAAGTGAAGCGCGAAAAGAAAACATACATTTGATTACACATTGAAGTTTACATCAAGAAATTCGTTAATTATTTTTGCAGGTATCGCACGAGAAGAACATAACTGGGGTGTGTCAAACTATAAAGTTTGTTGTGAAAGGATTTGAACAAAGATTTGAACTCTCTATTCTAAAAACTTTGCAAGACTAACAGTGAGCTGTGCTCACCTAATGGAAGTAAAAGTTAGGAACCATCCAAATTTGCAAATTAAGTTGATTTTAAAAGAATATGAACTTTGTTTTACCCTTTTATTACTGTCAGTAATCATAGAAGGTATTAGTGTTATTATTATAATTTACATCCTTTCAAATTAAAGAGAGCACAATACACGCGCTGTTTCCTCACCGCTCGTAGATGTTAAATAGTTTTTATTTTTAACCATTATTAGATTCATGAACAATATAATTAACATAACGTAGGATAATTTGCACCGTTTTTCTAATTCCGCTTTATTCTCATCACATTCAGTTGTACGTTTACGTATAGGTTTTACAAGATTGATCATGATTCCAAAGTAAATCGCATTTGGTGTGAAGTAATATTTGTCTTGTTCATTTCGCGGGATGAACTGCCGTATTAAAATATATGAAATGTTATAGTTGAAGATATCATTTTAAAATATGTATTACAGCCTGTTATTCAAAAACTTGGACAGCCTTAACTTTGGTAGTAACATTATTTTCCCTCTACCATTGTTTTCACGTGATTCAAAATACAAAATTTTATTAAACTGGAATTGTAAATAAGATAAATTTTGTATTTTGAATCATAAAATAACTATGCATTCGAGAAACATATCAAGGATGCAAATTCCTTCAACAACCAATTTCTGAATTTCATATAAATCAGCTGTAAGCATATTCGTCTGTTGAACATACTGGAATTTTTGGCTAGTCACCCAACTTAAATATCCCAGTCGAACTGGTACGCGAAAAGGTCATTCCATTATAGGGAGTATGTGGTATATTTGTGGTCCGTGCAGGATGAAAGTGTTTCTGTGTTTTAAGTAGTATACGTTTATTTTACTCGTATAATGTAATGATATGTGCTATGTAGGTATACCTCGTTCATAAAAAAACTAACACTGTCTTTTTTTCTGCGACGAAAATATATAGGAGTAATCGAAATTATTCGAATGCCTAACATATCAGCTCATTATGTCTATGCGTGGATCATGCCTATTAAGTAATTAGTTTCAGAAATAAATAAACACGTTAGTTTTCTCTAAATTATTATCTCTATCTTACAATGCAACAAACACTCCGGAGAACTGTAACAGAAAGGAAGCTACTTAACAATTCGAAATCAATGATGAGACACTGTAGTTTCAACTGACCAAAGTTAAAACAATTCTTTTCTAACAGTGACAGTTGTACGAGAAACGTACAAATCATCTTGAAACGAATTTGGTCGTAAATGCTGAAGATACAATGATCCAAATAATTCTTTCACACAAGACGAAAATCTATTCTGTTTGCCTTAGCTGTAAGTTTCAGCATAACGTAATGCGACTAATTGAACAAAGCGAATGATTTAACATGAATACCAGATCATCCCTTTTATCCTTGTGTGATATTTAATATTTGTTTCTCAGTGCTGAACACCTAATTTTCTCATACACGAGACTGTAAGTGATTTGATTTTGGATAAAATAAAGCAAGGCAATGCGCTAGATATCTGGAGTGTTCATGTTTGATAGATTGAAAGTTCTCATGTGCCCATACAATACATCAATGTTCCATTTTTTCCTTCAGATTTTTCATCTGTCGTGGTTTGTCGAAGTCGGTTAAAAAATTGGCAAGAAACCTTTTGTGGCATTTTTCTTCGATTGCAGTCTTGTTATCACCTTTAACCTGCAAAAAGATTTTGAGTTGTTGAATGCAACTGACACAACAGGAGCTCGATTCCTGTGTACTAACATACACAAGTTCAACAGCCAACCCTTCGACACAAAATAAACACCTGTCCTTTACTTTGCCAATAAGAAATGTAGGACGCGTAGTGCTGAAAGTATATCTGCAGCGGCTTATTTTTCAGTCACATTTAGTTTCTTGATGATTTCAGTTTCGCAATTTGAGGTTTATCATATTCGCAGTAATATATTCTATGGAACTTTGCACAGTGTTTAATAAGTGATTCTGACATTACGCTTTCATTTTCACTTACTGCAGATATGCTTTCTTATGTTGAACCTCATGCCAGAAAAATTAAAAACTGTGTTTCGTTTCCCAGGGCACACACGAACGAAATCTCTCCTCACACTTTAAGTGTTGATTGTAAAGCAAAAATAAATTTAATGTTTCAAAATTTTAAGCTGGAAAAATTTATGTGTTTATAGCTCGGTCACTCACACTTTCTTAATTTGTAAAATAAGCCACTAATTTGGTTAATTTCAGAGCTTCCAAACTGTGAAAAGTACAAAAGCATATTTTTGGGGTCAATATCGATAATCAATCTCTAACTGCCTATCTACAATTGTACCAAGTTAAATTATTACACCACATTTATATTATTCTCACACCAACCTACCTCACTGTAAAGATATTAGATTTTTAAAATCCCAATGTCCAGGCATGTTCCAAAATTTCACATTGATAATCTTGAATTTTTCCTAAAGTTTGTGCAGGAATAAATATGCAGAAATATATGGTGCGCTTCATTTAACATTTTTAATCAGTCTTCTCTTCATGAAGAGTACCAGGCTGTTCCGGAAACACAGCAAAATTCTAATAAGATGCCTTCTGCGAATGCCCCCTTCGACAATCAAATCTATGAAAAAACTGTCTTGGAAGAGATATTCAAATAGTTTTTTTTTTCTGAAACACTTTACGAAAGGCATCATATACAGCAGTTCCATATTTGCTTAGAGTAAACTTGCCACAGTGACATAAATTACAGGAACGGTGGCTCAATCTGACATTTGTGGGATATGAGAACTTCCAATCCACCTCCACGCAACGAGCTTGAACTAACGGAGCTGTTACAGCTGATTTTGTTCAATTTATGCATAGAGTGTGTTCGACATCTCGCAGAATCTGTTTCTAGGCTTCTTCCAGCTGTGAGTCACAGATAACTGTGGACCAACGCGTTATTTAGTGTTCCCAATGCAAAGCTAATTCAGTGTTATCATTCTTACCTCTCCCAATTAATTTTTTGGTCCAGAGAAAGGCGTTTTTTTAATTACTAACGAACACGAGTTACTTATTGAAAATGTATGTTAAAATTTAATTTTCAAATAAAATACGGAAAATTTCAAATCGTTTATCTTTGTTTTGATATATAACTGATACTCATGAAAATCCCAGAACGAATGAAGATTGAAAGAAATGAAGCTTAATACATGAATCGATAGTGCAGAGTTTACATTTAAAGATAAATCCAGAAAAATTGCATTGATGTTTGGCATGTAATTTTCACCTATTTAAAATTCTTTTTAATCGAGAAAATCTGTAAAAATGCAGATTTTATGTGTAAGGAAAACAAAAACATCACTTAATAGCGCGCGCTTTTGCGTTCCAGTACAAAAACCTGACATAGCTTAAAATACGCAGTGATCGCAGTTTTTTTACTATGAATAGGGCAGCAAAAACAAAAAAAAAAAAAAAAGAATACGCACTTCCAAATCTGGTTAGTTATCCACAAGAAGAAATGTTTGTTTATATTAGCTTGAGGAACAAATATGAGTGAAGAAAGAACACAAATTGTGCGTAGTTCGTTCTCTACAGAGAAGTTAACTGAGGCAAAATATGATAGAAGCAGAATCACGCGTAATACACCTACTCCTCCTACCAGAAAAGCTGTGCGTCATTTAAAGTAGAAAATTGAAGCAAAATGGTCTTCAAATTGAAGGTGACATTTTGAAGAAAGTATTTTCCCCAAGAGATATTTAAATATTGTGATACACCTTCAAACAGAAAAATTACTCTGACCATAATTCGCTTCAAAACTGAAAACTTTAAAGTGTGCCTCGATGTGGAAGAAATGAAACAATATCTAAAAGTAACCTCTTGCGAAGGCCAGGAGTTTCAGATTTTTATTGAAACTATTGTACTGTCAAGAACCAGTAGATACACGCACGGAATTGTCTTATTTGCGCCACTGTTCACCAAGAGTCCATTTAGGTGAACAATGATTGGCTTTTCCGAACAACTCTCTGTAAAATGTCCGTAATATATCGATAGGAGGAAGTGTACGTATAATGGCCCATGAAACCATCAAAATGACTTTTCCCAAGAGCTCAGGAACTACGAGGTATTAGTTTTGGCGGGAAAGCGACGTAGACTATGCTGATGTCGTTTCGTCTTAGTCAGATGAGATACTTTGCTTAACTCCACAGCATCGCATTTCTTTGCCGTTCAAATCACTCTGAGAGCACATAGCTTTCTATAAACTCTTACGTTTTCTGATGTTACAGGAAAAAATGGAATATTTGACGAAACATTTATTAGCAAATTGCTTTACTCGACTTAGTAGTTTTTCATGGAGCATTCTATTCTTATTGCTCTTTCATTTGCTGTTAAGTGTCAAACTGGTCACGCAATGCTGTACGATACAAATGATGTTCTTGTATCTCAGTGATCACACTTGGCCGGCCTTAGCCTCTTTGGGAATACTTCGGGAACGTACTGGAAGCATACATTTTCAGTTGTGCTCGTATTTTGGCCAGTACATCGTTCGAGTTCTCTACAGTACGGTATGCGAGGTGTCTAGAATACGGCATACCCCAGCACTCTCTCTCTCTCTCTCCCCGACATCTTTGCCGGTCAGATGTGGACATCTCTTCTACTATTGTCGACATCTTTTTTCTAGTGATTTTAACAATTCAGAACACATCCGACGGTTTCAGCTTTCCAATGGCGTTGTTTTCCTATCTTCACTCCACGCTTGTGCCGTTATTAGGTACGAGAGTAACCGTTTCAATCGTCTCAGAAAATAAAGAATTGCACAGTTTTAGAAATTAGAACCTCGTGTAAATCGTTTTATTTGCATCACTTCTAGAAATTGCAATTTTTTCGCAAACCATATTAGGATTCTGGCAAATATCAATTTCTCCGTAACAGATCCTTATTTAAAGAATTTACTAAAATAACTACTCTAAAGATTTACTGAAGGATTATTATTTATTAAAAAATTGTTTATTCAAATAATTTATTCAGTTACGAATTTAGCAAAATATTTCCCTTTTTTTCTACGATATTGGTACGTTACTTTAAATGGTATCAAAAAATAAAAAGTATCGGTGAATGCATCTGAGGCTAACCAAACAAAATACTCGGTATTACAGTGTGTCTTGAAGAGATAACTTTTTCTAGCGCGAGAAAAAGAAATAATTGTGGTCCTTACATTAATTAAGGTTTCTTAATACTTTCTCTAAAACCTGTTTCTACATTATTTCAGACACAATTTACTGCCTGTCCGGTTTTTGTTCAGTAAAAAATCTTAGCAGCCTATGGCCCTTTACCTCTAGGGCCCTGTCGGTTCGCTCATGGAAAGAGTTCTCCTTAACCTGACGATTTTAGGGCAATAAATTGCCCCATAATGTTGGAAGAAGAATTTCATTTAAAAGTAAACTTTAATTCACATCAGAATAATTATCAAATTAGAAAACAAATGTCTACGCAGTTAACACATATTCCTTAACAGTAATATCAGAGGTGTTTTAACCTGTTCAATGATAAATGTATGGTTTAAGTTAAATAAAAATGAAGTACAGTTTTATTTTACAGCGGAACTTTCTTTTATGGCCATAGCTATACAGTAATTTTTCTAGAAACTTATTTTTAATAATAATAATGTGTTAAAGTTACTTCCGGCGGTGCACTGTTTTTGAAGTAATTTCTAAGAACATAAGTGTTCATTTGAAGATTAAAATTAAGCTAGGTAAAAGCTTTATGTTACCAATACCGTTGGGCGGAGTAACGCGAAACATACCAAAACAAAAGTACTCGCACTTTTAATACATGTGTTTAATCCGAAAACGATGATGCAAAACTAAGTGGCATTCTCGTACTAATGGCACCTGTTTCTGTTGGGACCAACGTGGCATGCTGCATTCCAACACCATAAGCAGTCGCCCTGCTGTGTACTGCGCACTGGGATGAGAAGCGATAACACGAGTGGATTTTAGTAAGAATCTCCCTTGAAAGAGCAAGTTTTAAAAATGATTTTCTTTGAACTGTGCTTGAATAGAACTACGAACATCTGTGTTCTTTTGTTGGTGACTGATCCATTTTTTCAGTTTATCGCACTCAAAATATTTGGGGAATTTCGAATCATAAGAACATAACTGACAAAGAAAATTACGTGCAATCAACGGTTAATAAGCACAAACGAATCTGAGGAATAGATCCTCTTGTGCTACTTAGATAACGGATATATAAATACATATTTTTAATTAATAAGTGAAACTGAATTATGAGACAGTTACTGAAAACATTCATAAACTCAGAAGATTATATATATATCATCATCATTGTCAACCATTTTCTATCCACTACTGGATGAAAGTCTCCCGAAGTTTCTTCCACAACGGCCTGTCTTTTGCCAGCCTCCTTTGTGACACACCAGTATTCTTTCGAATTTCCTTCACCCACCTCCCATGTGGTCTTCTTTTGGGTCTTTTCCTATCCCTTGGAATACAGTCTAAAATTCTGGTTGTTCATCGATGGTCCGTTCTTCTGACAACATGTCCATCCGATTGCCATCTCAGGGACTTTACTCAAATCATGATGTCTTTCAGTCGTGTTATTGTTCTTATCCACGAGTTCCTGTTTTCATATTTCCTCGTTACACCAAGAATATATCTATTAATACGTCTTTCAGTTTTCTGCAGTCTTTGCACGTTTGTTTTATTTAAGATCCATGTTTTTGCTCCGTATGTAATAACTGAATGGATACGTTGATTAAGCACTTTTGAGGCATAAGAATGTCATATTGCTCTTCAAAATTGTACTCCTTCTTTCAAATCTTTTCCAACCAAGTTTACAAGTCGATGCATGAGCTGGTCGTCAGATGAGGCAAGTGAGGTGCCAACTCACCAGAAATTTTCTCATACGAAGCTAATTTTGCATCTGTAACATGCACTATATTGACCAAAGTCACTGGACACCGATACGAGAAACACAACATAGCATTTATTGACATACATTAGTACAGTGTCGGTCAAACTTTGGCCTTAATGCATGCACTGACCCTTCGAGACATGCTTTTCAACAAAGTTTAGGAACACAGCAATAGGTATGCGATTCTATTCAGTACATAATGCCGCTGGTAACTGTTGATCAGTAGTTGGAGTTGGTTCCAAACTTCTTATGAGGCGCTCTAATTCATCTCATAGGTGCTCTATGAGATTACGATCAGGGCTGTGTGCTGACTAGTCCACACACGATACGAATTAACGCCAAACCACGCCATACCAGTCCTTTCATTATGGATCGGTGCATTATCCTGCTGGTATCAACAAGGCTCGGTTCCAAAGTATTGCCACAGAGTTGGTAGGGCATAGTTGTCCAGAATATCGAGTTAGGCGTGCTGGTTAATAGGTTTGTCCACGATAACCAATGGGCCGGGACCATACCACGGAAAACACCGCCACACGAATACACTGCTAGCTCTAAACTTGACCGTAGGAACAGTACACTGTGGTAAATAGTGTTATCGTGGCGGTCGCCTTGCCCACACACGGCAATTAGACTGACGGGTCGTGTATCGGGATTCATCAGTCTATAGGACCCGTTTCCATTTATCTACGGTCTACGACAAATGTTCTTTACGCCATGCTAAACGACGAGTAGCATTCCTAGTGGAGATAAAAGGCTTATGAGCAGCCGCACGACTACGGTAACCCATGGAATGAAGTTCTCTGCGAATGGTAAGCAAGCATACCGAGGTTCTATCATTGTTACTCGCCTGTACGCTTAGGTCTTGTTCATTACTCCGTCGATTACCTGTAACGACTCTCCTGAGGCTTCGACGTACTCTATCACTGATTATCAGTAGTCTACCCGTATGATTTGCTGCTTCATGTACACCATGTGTCTTCAACTTATTCAGTACATCTAAAACATTTGACTTCGGTATGTTTACACGACTTTCGGTTTCTGTTATGGATAATCCACTAATATAACACACAAAACATTTCATTTCCCAAATTCAGTTCTGTCTATCCCTCCGCGATATTTTCACTCAATTTTACAGTGCGATAAGATCACTGTCAGCTGCCAGGTTGTTTTTATAACGTCTGCAGCTGTACCACGCATCTTAACAATGCATCGGGTCCGTTCATTTGCTTTTAAAGTGATGTTTGTTAACTTTTGCCAGTATAGTGCATAAAACTGCTTTAAATGTACAGCCAAAAGAAACATTGAAATTCATATTCTGATTCGTGAATTTGCTTAATAAAAAATTTAATTAAGGATTCAACCGGAGATTGAATCCTTAATTAATGAGCATCAAATTTATAAAGTTTGAATGCAGTTTTACTAGGAGTTTGAAATCAGCATGTTATTAGGCCATGAAAGGCAATCGCAGCAAACCGCGCTAACATATCTCTGGAAGTCATGATCTGGAAAATGCTAAGGCGTTTCCCAGATCATGGCTTCCAGAGATATCCTGAGTCGACATTCTTACGCCGCTCCGCTTGAAATCGGCTGGCATCTTTGTTTCTGTTGGAGGATGCAATGTAACAGGAGTGGACAGACCTGAAGATGGCGTTGGCGATGTCGCTCTTTGAGGCGACAACGCATTTCTCCTTAGCACTGGATGCGAGAAAGTACTTCACTTCTACATAGGCACAAAAAAAATTTGTCAAGTGTATAGTGTATTTTCTATTTGTACATTGACCTTTTGGAACGTGTATCTTCGATATTAGCAAGTTAAATGAGAGATGAGATGAAATTTTCTATTTTATTATTAAATTCCTAATAAATTCATATTTATTTGTAACAATAAAAATACATTATTTTTAGAATTGAGCTCATTCATAATTACGGTAAATCCAAATTTCGTAATTTTCAACTCGTTCATAAGATCAGGTAAATTCAAATTTCGTGGTAATTTCCAAAATGGAGTTACATATCTCCCGAGCGCTGGATATCACACCACGTTTGAAATAGCTTAAGTCCTGATAATCTACCATCTGAACTACGAATGATAGTACCTGATGTTGCTGAGATAGTTTCCTTACACCATCGTATCAGAATAATATGACAGTTTCCTGAAATACTGTGTACCCGCCAAGTTGTGTCACAGAGTGCACGTGACATGGTCGACTACACGGAGATATCAGCGCCCGGCCAGGGCAGATAAGCCATAGTGTGATATCTAAGCACAATGGGCATGGTAAAGGGATTCGACGGACGTTAAAGAAGAAACGATCAACGGCTACCGTGCGAAGAATGAAAACATCTCAGAAACAGCAGAGTACGTGGGCTGTTCGCCTGGTGCTGTAGGAGGGTGTACGAAGAATGGACCGCTGGCACACCAAGTACTTCCCGACGTCATAACTGTGGAGCCCATACCCATCAATCACGGAGAATAACGCCGCTTCCGTCCAATGGTACAGGGCAATCGACGCGCAACAGTGCAGTAATTCACAACTTAAAGGAACGCTCTGGCACCCAGGTACGTATCTCCGACAAAAGTAGAGCGAACCCTGTTATGAATGGATCTCCGGAGTCGACGCTGCGTCAAAGTGTCCATGTTAACCCAGGTCCATGGGAAACGACTCCTTCAGTTTGCATTGGACTATCGTCATTGGAAAGTGAAAGCGTTTAAAAATGTTGCTTTCTCCGACGAATCGAGGTTTGTACTGCATCCAAGTGACGGGCAGTGGCGGATACGGCGTCAGACACACAAGAAACAACACCCAGACACGTTTGTCGCTCAAGTCCAGGCCGGAGGTGGCATAGGGCATGGATGAGGAATAATTTCCTGGTAAGACTGGGGCAGCTAGTGCCACTGGACAGATCCCTGAAAGCCAGTGGCTACCTGTCAATCCCACATCTGTCCCTTCATGTTGGACGTTCACCCTGGTGGTGATGGTGTCAACAAGCAAGACAATGCACCGTGCCACGTTGCTAAGTGGGTCCGCTACTGGTTCCAGAAATACCACAGCGATGTTCTCCATTTGCCGGCGAAATCGACTTACCTCAATCCCATGGAGCACTTGTGTGACTATTTGGATCGACAGGTTCGACGTACCGACCAACAACTTCGTGATTTCCGGATCCTCCATGCTCTACTACATTCCGAATAGGCACGTATGCTCCGGGAAACCTTCCATGCCCTCACTGCATCCATTCCACGCCGTCTCGATTCTGCCATACCTGCCAAGACGGTTATTCCCATTACTAGGTTGGTGGTCATATTATTCCGATACGACTGTGTATGTACACGTTGTTTGCGGGCGATACCAATTACCATGTACACGTTGTTTGCGGGCGATACCAGTTATCATGTACACGTTGTTTGCGGGCGATACCAGTTTTGTGGTGGCATGTGATGGAAATGGTAGCGTCCTTTCCAGTTCTTTTTTTTTTTTTTTTGGAAGCTTAGTGTAAATATCATTAATAGATTTTAATACTAATTCCTTCCACTTACAGCAACAATCCTGATAAATAAAAAATTGAGAATGCATAAAAATAATAAAAAACATTTACAAGAATCCGTTAGACATCACTGTACTATACATTTACTTGGAAAACACAAAAGAAATGGAAAATTAATCATCCCATTTCATTGAGATTTTCAACAGTCAGATACGTTTACACATGTTGAAAAGCATTTTGTTTTCACTTTCGCTTTTCTCATCGATATATATTTGTAAGAACATTTTTTTTATGTTCATCTTGCTTAACGCAGTCCTAAGAATTTTTATTACGCTATGGAATATTGCCATTTTCATTATTTAAAAAAAGAAAGTGTACTGCTGCAAAGATAGTTTCGTACGGAGCCTCCAATATGGATAACAAGCTAGCTCCCTAACATGCGCAATGATGGCAAAGTAATGATAACAATTTGGTTTCGACAGCTAGCTAGCTCTATAACACGAGTAACGACGTCAAATGTCATCCTGATGAAAATAAAAGGTAACGCCATATTTATCAATTCTCGAGGAATCCCAATTTATGTATTTGTCTTGTTACCAAGGAAACATGGATCTCATTATTCAGCAACCAAACGCAAAGTTGAATATGCAGAGATATGGAATTGAAGGTGTGTTAATGAAATTGGAGTGGAACTCAATTCTTTTCCCATTAGCTTTTGTAATTTTTTTAGAAAAAAATTAGATATTGAATTTTTTAATGAGAATTTTGGTCTACTCATGCCAGGGAATGCTTTTGGGTAAGAGAAGACAAACTTCCTAGTAAATAGGAAAAATCCGTAAATTGGAGAAGCGGGTACTCGCGTGATATGCACTTTTACCGACTGGTTCTTCGTATTTGTGCATGACGTCTACTGGGAAATAATACTTTCGCTTTGTTTCCGGTGTGTGTTGCTCACTTCTTTAATTTTTTTATTTCTTTATATATTTGAGTAGAAATAAATGCTCTAGATACGGTAACTCCGGTATTGTATTCCGGCTTTCTATTCAATAAATTAATTGCTCGAAAATTCCATAAATTTCACTGCACTAGCCAACAACAATGCCGTGTGCTGTTGCATTATATACAAACTATTGTAGGATAACTAAAAATTCTGCTGTTAGGTTTTATGGATTTCAAAAGGACACAAATTTAGCAAAGGTTTGAGTCAATTTACAAAGATTTACAAAGAAAGAAAAGAAGGGCCGTATGTTTTTAATTGCGAGATCAAGGATCAATTGATTAAATAGGTGATCTGAAAGATCTTCATTTTTCGGTGTTATGTACACACACTGAAGAGCAATTGAATTAGAGATACCTGTCTTGTAACGTGTAGCACCACCTTTCGGCCTGGTGACGGCGGCGATTTGTCTCGGCATGGACTCGACAAGACACCGGAAGCTGTGGAAAGCCATACGGATCCACGACCCTGATCAAGCTCCCACAGTTCACGAAGATTTGATGGAGGGGGATCAGAGCCTCGAAAATTTCTCTCGATGGCATCCCAGATGTGCTGGATGGGATTGAGTTCAGGTGACTTAGCTGGCCAAGGAAGCGAGGTCACGTCGGATGACTGTTCATCCAACAATTCGGATACAATTCGGGAGCGATGGCACGGTGAAGTGTCTAGTTGCAGGATGAGGTCCCCAGTGGGATGTTGAAGAAGCATAAACGGGAGCAAATGGTCTTCCAGGATATCCCGGTAACATTGACCTGTGAGGGACGATGTCACACATACCAGGAGTCTCATTTCAGTCCACGTAAACAGTCCCCAGACGAGAATGCCACCCCCACCAGCTTGAAGAGTACCCTGCTGGCAAGAAGGATCCATCGCTTTATGTGGTTTGCGCCGTACTCGTATCCTGCCATCCGCATGTAGCAACGTGAATCTCGACTCATCTGTCCAGGAAACATTTTCCTCATGTCTAGGGTCCAGTGGCAAGGTTTCCATGCCTATGCTTATCTTTGCGCCCTGTGATGTGCGGTCAGCAGAGGTACCCTCGTGGAACGATGGATTCTGTACCCCATAGCAAGGACATGGTTCTGGATAGTGTGGCTGCTTACACGTTGTTGTGCACCAGCGTTAAATTGCCGAGTGATTTCTTGCACTGTGGCGCCAGCTAGTCGACGATGACCCCGCTCATTCACACGCTCTTGTCTAAAGCAGTTGGCCTTTGCAGGGATGGTTTTACCGGATTCGATGTACTCACGGTTCACCCGAGACACAGTGGCTCGTGAAAATCCCAGTGCCTGCACGACTTCCGATATGGAGTGACTCATTCGTCGGGCCCCGACAATTTTTCCACGATCAAATGCGCTTAGATCCTTCGTCTTACCCATACTGCGTCCGACTCTTACTGATTCCCATCGCATCACTCCTTCTGTTGTCGGATCGCTGCATACGTCATGTCGTTTCCATTTACAAGGCAGCCCACAGCACCACATTTGCATAACGCCAGCTGTCTCTAATTCAATTGGCCTTCAGTGTACATGCCGCAGTGATTCCCCAGAACTACGCAAATTCTGTAAAGGAAAGATCATCCTTTAAAAATTAGAGGTTTACTATTGTTTTTCAAATATTTCAGAAGCCATAGTGCTGAAGCAGCAGGTCAGTTGGCATGGACTCATTACAGGCAGGGAACCGCATAATGCGTTATGTCTTTGGAAATAGCTCATGCGTGGGAAAGCAGTCCCACAAATTGGTGTGGTCCTCTAGTAAATGAATCGTTAGTATCTTCTTCCATGGAATCACTTGCGATAAAGAAACAGAAACAACTGAAGGGTTCACAACAGTAACATGACTCTTTTCTGCATTTATAACACATGGGACGAAAATTCAAATACAAAAAAGAACAAATAAAAACAATTTGAATTGAATTATTCCAGAAATTAATCCCTCTTCTTTTGCTAACGAAATTGTGTACTCCACTTTCTTTTACACAAGGTTTCTTACTTTTTAAATGTCTGTTTAACATTTCGAGTTAGAATGAGTTTGACATGTGTTCATTCCAAGAGATATTAGTTATGTATTGTTACACCAGAAATTATTCAGTTGCTTTTAGTGACGGAAATGTTGTCTGTTCCACTTCCTTTGCACACGCCATTTTTTATTTTTTTTAATCTCCGTTTTACATTTAGAGTTAGAATAAGTTTAGCATGTGTTCGTGTCTGAGTTGCTAGTTCTAGTGATCTGGAAATATGCAGCATTCGTACATCCTAATTTTATGTTCCGTGAGGTATCTACGACGAAGATAGTCATGTTATTGTTCGGTACTTTGACTTGGGATTCCGAAAATCAAGACACCTGTGATTCCTATCCTAAAATCCTAAAACATCATGCAAATTGGTAGGACGTGTTTCACCCCACCCCCTCTCAAATGAAGCATCGCATAGGAGGGTTGCCCTCCGCCTTGTGCCGCAGGTCAGAAGTTGTTATAAATATCTTACAAAGAAAAATGCGGGATTTTTCATTTCAGACAGCGGTACTAGCACTCCGCGGGTGCAATGATATTTTAACCAGCAAAATGACTTAGCAGAATTAGCTTTGCAACATTTACTTTATTAATCCTTTTTCTTCGAATTTAGTAGCGAGTACCATTACATCTTGAGGCTACTGTATTTTCTGGTTTCAGCAATCTCATTTAAGGTATAAAAGAATCTGTGTATAAAGGACAAACTACTATAAAAGTGAAACTTCCATATACACCAGCGGGGTTTTCTTAACGGAAAGTCAGTAAAACTCACAAACTGTATGTTCACTTTAGCAGATCTACGTGTATGCCGTTTGCTTGCATTTTATATGGTGGTCCGCGACTACCACACAAAATAAATAGTTCCACAACAAAGTGAAAAAACAAAAAACAAAAAAACACGTGTTAGCATAGATTTATAACATACTTCAGAGTAGTCAAACAATGCTTTTTCTTTAGTTGGATGGATGATATTCAATATGCAGTTGGACTGATTTTCTATACCTGTTTGAACTTAGGATATTCGGGTCTACTATCAGATTTCAACAGCCGCTGCGCAGAATTAGAGGTTCTTGTGGTTTTGTGCTTGGAACTTTGTAACTCTTCCTCGGACCACATGCTCCTCACAAACTTACTTGGAATACCTAAAGACTAATAAAAGCCGAAATGTCGTACAGTACCTTTCTTGAAAATGGGACGGAGGGTTATTTTCCATTTATATAAAAAATAACCTTTTTCGAAAAATGAACTGCACACTGTCTGTCTAACCACAGACATACATATGCATTGCAAATTAAAAATATCAGAATTTTTCAAGAATTATCTTTTAAAAACTTATATTTTCTACATATAATTCTAAAATCTTTGAATCGCTGTGAGTGATTCGAGAAGAATTATTATCATTTTGCAGAAAATTCTTTCTGCCTTCCAAATATAAAAAAAAACATATTGATAAATGAAAGATTACACACTCGGATGTAATCGATAATGGAAAGGCTACATTTGTTATATTCAGCGATGTTTACGAGATATTACGAAAGTTAGCTTGACAAATCGAAATAGACTTATACCTAGATCGATCTTCTGTTATGAATATACAATTTAGATGGCATGCACTTACGAAACATAATTTTGATTGATTTTTTTAAAATACTAAACAATAGTTCTGTTGCTTTTTTTTTGTTATGGCTGAATAAAGATTTAATTTAAATATTCCAGAAAAGTTTGTTTTTATCTTAGCTCACTCCGACTTCTTATTCCACTTTTTTTGCAGCGTTTGTTGAGCCTAACCTTGAAATGGTTATATTCACTAATGCTAAATGTCAGGTAACTTGGAGGAACTAGCACTACAAATTTAAGCGAAACGTCCTTCAAAATATAGTTCATATTGTAAATATTCTGTTGTGCTAATTTATATTTTCAGCTTGCACAGTGTAGACCGTGCTGGATAAATCGAATGCTGCATGTTGTTTGCGCAACTTTCGTACACGACCACACACAGTGTGTAGTAAAAGACGCGATTCGTGAGATTCCTTTCGTGAATTCTTTAATATGGGATAGAAATTTTTTTGTACTTAGAAAACTGTATTTAACAAAAGTTAAATTGAGCAGCCAAGGCGTTTCGTTTGGTGCCTATTGATCATCTAATTTTTGGTTCCATTTTCCTGTAAGACAAAGATGAGCTTTCTTAGCAAGGGCACTGTTTGTTACCCCTTCAAGGAATCAGTTGATCGTAATACGAACTATCCTAAGCCGAAAATTTCATAGGGCAGCAGTACTAAAAAGTCTAACGTACACACAAACATGCACACACAGAGAGGTTTGCAAGTAAAGTAGTTTAACATACAACTTCTGTTTTTAAAATAAAACTGTGCTGTTTAATTTCCAGTTTTCCATTACACTGTTTTATTTCTTTTCACAGATAATACGCCTCTTGCCGATGATATTTTCTATGTTTATTTCCAACGAAAATCTATGTATACAAATTTAGCAGAAAATGTTTCTCAGAAAGTGACCCACGAACAACTGATATATGCACTTCAAGGAACATTGGTTGGTCTTTGTAGAAAGAATATGACAGGTTTCTTTTCTACATTAAGCATAGCTATAGTAACACGTAACTACATCTGAAACGTTAACAAAATTATTTGCTGTTCCTTTGTTTTATCATAAAGAATATTCCATGTTACTTTGACTGAATTTATTTTTTATTTCTCCAACCGTCAAAAAAAGGGAAAAAAAAGAGTACTTTTTCTATTCAAATAGCGGAATTAGCATTTTAGTAAGCCAAATTTTCAAGTGAATAATAATATATACATAGTGTGATGAAAAGGTTCTGAGACTAGGTACGTAGCGCGCCAAAATTTGGCAGTACACGGATTCGGCAGTGACCTTCATGAACCATTGTGCCGAGTGGCGTCGTTCTGTGGTCATCGGAAGCTGTGCTACACGATAATTGGTGACCACGTGCAGAACACAGCGGCGATTTCGGTAAGAACTGCAAATCATAGCAGCGAGCAAACATAAAATTCTGCGTCAAACTCGGCAAATCGGGAACGAAGACGCATGAAATGTTCCTGTCGAGGGTCATTACTAGGGACACGACTGCAAAACAAAAATTACTTATATAAAATCATAAACTTGATCCCTTCCTTATGAGATAACTGTAATTAGAAGTGCCTTGATGTCATTACTTACTAATATTGTCCTTCTTTACTTACGCAATCCTGAGCATCATCCATCAAAGAACCGATTTATATAGTTTTGATACATTTTTGTGACATGAATTACAACAGTGTTTTTGAATGAAAATTTCCCTAACGACTATATTCGCAATGTCAACTCCCACTGTTATGATAACTAAATATATTTTTCGAAAAATTATTTCGAAATTTTTAGAAAATATATTGTATTCGACACTGCAACAAATTCTTAGATCATCGTAAGAAAAGCAAGAAAACAAATAATGATATATATTATTAAATTTGTTTTCTATTTTGTGATTTGAGCTAAATAATTTAGTAAAGTGAGAGACAACTCATTGTTCATGATTTCCACAAAATTGAGTAAGTACCATCACGTTATGAAAGATAAGTTATATTTATGCTGTTTTAAGTAAATTACACTTCAACTGAAACAATACACGTTGAAGTCACATTGTTTTGACCACCAACAAATATCCAGAGTAACCGCCATGTACAGCGCGGACAGAAGCCAGACGGGCTGCGAGTGACTCAGTAAGGTGCTGGAAGTTATTCTCAGTTATGTAGAGCCATGCTGACTGCAGTGCATCTGACAGCTGCTGGATAGTGCGTGGTGGAGGATTCATGGAGCTAATAACATGATCAAGGTGGTCTCACACATGTTCAATTATGTTTGAGTCTTGGGAATAAAGGGGCCATGGAAAAACTTTGAAGTCTTCATCGTTCTCTTCCAACCATGCTTGGAGATTTCTAACTGTGTGATACGTCATATTGTCGTGCTAGAAAATCCCATTTGCCCCAGGGAAGACAATAAGTATGTATGAGTGTACGTGGTCTGCATTGAATAATTCATAAGGAATTCAGTCCATAATGCCTGCCACAGGTATGCTTGGACCCAGAGAATGCCGCCAAAATATTCTGCAGACCATAACGCAGCTCCCACCAGCTGGTGTTTTTCCACATGCTGGTGGGATTGAAAAGTGTTTGTTCTCCGATATTTCTCGCCGTATACGCCAAAGTTCATCAGTTCAATGAAGCCGAAAATATAACTTATCAGAGAAGGAAATCTTTTGCCAAAAAGCGCAGCTCCTATTCCTATACTGCTGCGCAAATGTTAGCTTTTTCTGCCGAAGCATCTTCGTTAGCATAGGTGCAATGACTACCCATCTGCATCGGAGCCCCATTCGCAGCAGGTTTCGTTGACCAGCCATTTCACGTACACTTTCGGCAGCCCCCTTTGTCATTCGGCCAGTGAGCCGCTGCACTTTAGTATGTCGATCGGCCGTCACGCACCTTCGAAGCCGACGTTCAGTTATCACAACAATGGCACGTGGTGTTCCTTAGTTTCAAGCCGCTTACTCTCACCTGTGCGATTTCTCCAATCATGATACACTTTAACCAGCACAGAACGCGAACATTTCACCAACTGCGCTGTTTCCGAAATACTGAAGCCCTTGTCCCGAAAGTCCATGATTATCCCTTTTTGAAAATCTGATAAATCGCTCCTTTTATCCATGACAGCATCAAGTGACATGTGTTCAGGATACCTACAGCACAACTTACATAACCTCCAAGCCAGCTCACGACACGTGCTTTCTTGAATTGGCTATTCGTTGCTGCAGTCAAAAGTAGGAGGTGGTCACAATAATGTTATTCTACTGTGTAATTCACTGTACAGTTTCGTTACGATGCCTGAAATAATAGTTCACAGAAGTTTCTTATGTGACCATTAAATTTTATTGTCAAGGCCAACTGATTTTCTTTTCGTCCCTTAAAAATCTGGGATGAAATGAAATACACTTCCTAAAGGTGGCTTGATCTACGCCGAAGACGGGAATGTCCAGTCAAGCACCGACAAACATAAGTGGTGTGAAATGCGGCACATTAAAAATGTCTAATCATGCACATCATTACCTAGGTTATGTCGTCGGCGCAGGAGGCAGGGCGGAACTCAAATAAGAAGCCACCTATTTGACAGAAGTAAATGACTGAGGCTCTCTATTAAATGAAAAAAACATTGCGCCGAGGGGCGGCGGTAAACCGAGTATGGTTGATGATAGAGTGGCGGATAAGGGGGTGTTCAACGAACACTCAGAAAATTAAAGATTTTTCTCCACAAACAAATTCTATGTATTTTTTCAAATGGGATTGAAGTGTTGTTCACAGTAAAACAGGGTAAAGCAGTATTTGTTTTTAGATTTTTACACAGGATTTGGCGCCGGTATACGTTTCCCGATATCAATCCACGAAATTCATTCTTGGATTAACTTAAAAAAAATGAAACATAATGTCGAAGTAATCTTCAAATGCATACAAAGAGCATGGAACCATTCTCGCCTTTACATATGGCAGTCTAATCCACTGAAATTTAGTTGTAGTTAAGATGATTCGGTAAAACGCATAGGGCTATGAAGAACACTCTCCACAATGAGCCTCCGAATATTTTTGCAGTGTGTTCACAGAAGCTATTTCATTTCTTCCCTTGAACTACTCAGATTTCCAATAGCATAGTGAATTTTTCTATAATATAAATAAATAGAAGCACTTCTATTTAATTTCTTCTACTGTTATCCACGTAATTTAGTGGCGTATATTTAAAAGACACCTTTTCAGCGACACTAAAAAGTGTTTTAAACATCCCTATATTGCACTATGGATTCCAGAAGAATCGGAGAACAGTCATTTGATTATGTGTGCTGTTGAATTCTTAGGATAGAAAGTTATTCAAATAATTACAAAACAATTTCTCCCTTTAGCTTCGACAGCCCTCTGGTGCGGAATTCTTAAATATTCATAACTCGTGTTCATAGTTTGATGACACTGTACTAGTGGAGCAACATTTTCCCCAATCAGTTTCTTTTATTAACAAACATAAATTTCCTAGAATATCGCATTTTTGGAAACACTGAAAGTAACTCTTATGAGGCTTCTGTCTTTTTCCCTTCACACAAAATCTTTTGTGAAATGTAGAACAGCGCATTTTCCCAACTCTTTTACTATGTGACCAAGTGACCCGATAATTTAAATAGTTCTTCTGTCTTTAAATTGCGAGCAAATATAATCAATAAAGTCTTAAGTAGTTTATTGATAAAATGGGCAGCTTACCAGGTAAAATGGAGAAACGAATTCATAGTTGGTAGTCTCAGAAAAATATAGCAATGACGAAATTGAATCAAATATCAAAACGCAATGCTTTTCCATTTTTTAAAAAATTCTATCGGGAAACTTGTCATATCATTGATGCCAAGGTTTACAGCAAAGTATTACGTAAGAACACAATGATATGAAATATGCTAGAGGTAAGATACGAAATAATTGAATGAAATATGTCAGAACTACATCAAGATCACAAAATAGAGCATTTCTTTTACATTGGGTATGATTGGATGTTACATTCATTTACCAGAGGATATTACGCATAAAATGACATAAAAAAATCCTAAATTAGCACAAGCCCCTTCTAGAAAAGTATTTTGTTGTCTGAGTTCTAGCTAAATTAATAATAGTTTTTGCTGTAATTCAGAATTTTACATAATATATGTGCTGTTAAAAATAATATCAAATTGGATTTCCTTTTTTGAATCACTGTAGTGCTAAATAGCTTTTCCCTAATTTCAGTGAAAACAAACATTGCCTTTTCTGAAACAATAGTACGAGAATCATAAAAAATAATAATACTGAAATTCGGCAATGAATCACTAAAAATAATACACATTATCTTTAGTGTATATACGGGATCCTGATCCATTTTTAGTGTATATACAGGATCCTGATCCATCTTTAGTATTAAAACCAGATGAGATAGTATGGGCGGGATTAAATTAGGAATATTCACACGTTCCCGTATCATATTCCAAACGAATGAGGTAACTTTCTTTTGATTGTAAATGTTAATCATTATAAATTTGTGATATTCTGCATACGAAGTTTTATCTTAACCTTTTGGTTAGCACATCCGAAGAGTGACGAGCATCTTTCCTCAACTTTTGCCGACGACATTGTTTAAATTCGGCATCTCAGCTTTGGCGAGTTAAACCGTAGTCTTCGGTTAAAAGGCGTATTCTAATTTTGAATTGAGGATACAACTACATAGCGGACAATACAAATATTTGTTTAATAACATCACCGAATAGAATCCAACGGCAAATTCTTGCAAACAATTGAAAGTATTTTATTATTCTACATGAAAGCGCGCGTTGTTTTGCACTTTGTTGTGGTACTATTCATATGGTCTAGTGAAATATAAAAATAATGTATGATTCTCTGGTAAAGAAATAAGTGAAAAGAAAAAATAATATTTAAGAATTATGCCGTACCATTTTGTAGAATTATTTGAAAACAAATCGGCTGGAGGAACATTTTCAGTCGCATATGTAGCTTTCCACTTTAAGTGGTTTTAATTTTATTACATTTACAAGCTTAATATGGCGTAGTCAATGGCATAGCATTTTGAGCTGGTATTTTCTTTTACATATTAGTTGGCCATCAAATATGGCGTTAAAAGGAAATTAGAACTGTGAGCCTCAAGACAAAAGCTTAGCTCATTGACGTACCGAAAAAAATAGTACATACTTTTCCTGACTAACAGTAACAGCTAAGTCAGCATTATAATTTTCCCTACCTAAAAATCATATTATTCTCGTCCATGAAACTATTTTGAAAGGCTCAATTGGTTAAAGGATAGAGACCTTTCTATATCTTCTGAAATTCCCTGTAATCTCTGACGAAAAATAATACTGCCATATTCCGGAATTGGGAATTTTTTGAACGAAATTTGTGATTTTTATAAATTTACGTCTTTTTCTAAATAATATACCAAACGTTTTTCCGTCTTTCATAAACATCTCTACAGAAAATTAAATAAATAAATAAATAAATAAAAACCAGATCCAGAAGGACATTTACTTTAGAAGTAAGAGAAAATAATTAGGCAACAACAGAAGTAACAATTAAAGAGGCAATTCTGAAGACCGATTCCATAATTCGATAAAATGTATCCGGACACTGTCCTTGCCGATCGATCCGCAAAATATCATGACACACAGGTTATATATATATGCATTGGGGAGTGACGAAGACATGTACCCCATACTTATGGCTTTCTCCAGTAGTTTGTTTGCGCAGTGCTGACGGAAAAGTATCGGTGGACGGGAGAGACTTGTACCTCCATAGTAACATTTCATTATCTATTTCATATTATTCACAGATTTTGACGCAGTGTCTCTCATTTCACTGTTGAAGCTGTCATCAATAGCACTTAAAGCTAAAAAACTGCTTTTTCCACTTTCGACCAATAACGACACCCATCCATAAAGTCTCACCTTGAGAGATAAAAACGTATCTCGTCTTTAAATTTTGTGTAGCAGTATATTTATGATACTGAACGTAACAGTGGAAATGACTTTCTTAATAGAAATCTTCACTTGTCATGTTAATAGAAATTTTGTTAATAGAAATCTTCACTTCATATTGAGGTCTCACAATAGGCAGGCCACAGTCCAATCTGTTACCTCATTGGACACCACAGCACGTAGGAAATATCTCTCACCAATTGGCATGGTTTTGTAGAATGTGAATTACTAGTACCTTGTTCGACGGAATTCAAGATTAAGGCACTGAACAATAACATCACTACTTCTTAATAAATAGCTCATGGACCATTATATCATGTTACACGGAATGCTCCATATTTCTTGTTGCTAAAACTAGTGGCTCAGCAATGAACTTGTGTTAAACTCATTCTACCACGAAATGTAATACGAAGATAAATCAAATTCAATGACATGTCTAAAAGGAAGTGGACTACAATGTTTCATTGCCGAAAAGAATAATATTAATTTTTTGTATAATCAATACATAATAACAGCTCTAAAATGAACACGTTTTAAACTGATTCTTACTGGAAATATAAAAGGGAGATTACTAAAAGTAAGATTGCATGGCTATCCTTCCGTGCTCGGATTCCAGTGAGATAATGCATTGGAGGGTTTCCCTGATTACTATGTGAAACTTTTTTGAAAAAATACAATTATTACGTGACAGAACTCTTATAAAAACATCTTTTAAAAATTCCTGCAATCTCTAACGTAAAGAGAGATTACCAGCTTCCAGAGCTAAACAATATTACCCTGAAAATGAAATGCGATTTCGCTTATTTATCTATTAATGTTTTTCTCCTCAAAATAAAGGAAGATTTTTGGCCTATCATAAACAGGCTACACATTTAAAAAAAGAAAATATGAAAGAAAGAAAATAAAAACACCCAGGAAGACTTTTACCTTAATAAGAAGGACTTCGATTAAAAATCATAATATGGGATTTAATAAAAGATTTTGATTTAAAAAAATGAAATTGGGGATTACATTTTGAGAGGAGCTACAGACCAGGTAGCCGAGAGCTGTCACGGCTTATGGCATCGTTTTGTAAAGCAGCTTTTCCATTTTCCATTAAATCCTTTTAACCTTTTTTCTCAGCGCTCTTTGTCAATTAGTTTATAACTGGATATTGAGTTTCATGAGCAGGAGTTCCTCTTCTTCTCGCAATGGTTATATTCTCATAACTACATGAAGGTCATAAGGTTTCACCTTCTCCAAATCGGTATGAGATATGAAAGCATTATTTATATATAAGCTTCTTTTATTACCCATTTTCAATGATTTTATAAATGGACATTGAAAGTGTTTCTTGAACAGGAGCAGTTTCCATTCTTTTCACGGTGGCATATATTCTCATAACGATATGAACGTCATAACATTTCACCTTCTCCAAATGGGTATGAAACATGAAAAGCCGTACTTGAATATAGGCTTTGTGCAGAATGTGATCTCAGGTTGTAATAAATTACTTGTAATATAGGGAAGTACCAGAAAACAAAAAACGACAGTATTTCGATTGAAAAATTAAAAAAAAAACAGCTAATCTAAATCAGTCCTGCTTTTGTGAAAGGGTGACTTATTTATTAGCTTTTTTGAAAGGGTGTCTTTTTCATTAGCTTTATTTTTGAAAGGGTGACATTTTTTGACTCGATTGGTGCAACGCACCCATTGATGAATTTCAGTGGATGAAATTTATTGAAAATCTTTCACGAGCACCAGGTTGAAGCACGAAGCGCACATCAAGTCGGCAAAATGCCTCATGAGTAGTTTCAGTCTAAACAGGAGATAAATTATCCTATTTGATGATGAATCTCTCCAATTAAGCCTAACTGTCATCGACGGGTTGTCGTCGCACCGCTCCTTTAACTCTACGGAGAAAGCCCAGTCCAAGATATTAGCTACGTTTTAGCCTCACTGGAGAGTCTTAGGGTGCCGGTGAGCAATTTTCAGCCTGCAAGTAATAATGAGTGATGGTGGTGTGCCTCCGGCCCTAAAACTTACAGATTTGCCAGAATTCTTAGAGCCGGTGACACCGGATATTTTCATAAGCCAAACATCCGATTTCTTTAGTGAAATCGAAGGGATGATTCAGGGATCTTCTAAGATCAGCTTGGCTACAAGGGCCAAGTTTCGAGGATTCCTGAACAGGATCCAAGAGGACAGCTCATTACGCAGTCTACGATTGATCTACTTTGGAGGTCGGCTCCAAGAGAGGAGGGAGTTGTCCAGCTCAGCTCCTAACACTTCCGCTAAGGCAGTTAAATGTAGCCCGAAAATGTGCCGGTTTCTGCACCAAACCCGGAGAAAGCCGAGAAGAAGCATGTGTTTCTCATCTTACCGGACAAAGAGCGAAGAACTTCGGATATAATATCTTGTACAGAGGTTTCCAGAACGTGTCATGTGACTTCCGCTACTACATCGGAACAACTTTCGGTACGACGGCTAGGAGCTTTCTTCGCGCAGTTTGTATGGATAACACGACTCATTAACCTCAAGAAACCATTGTACAAAGATATTACTGTATAAAATGACTGCTTTAATAATACAGCGGAGTCTGCATACCTTCGTCGGAAGTGGCTGTACTTTAAGCGGAAGTCGTTTTACCTTAAGTGGAAGTGGCTATTTCTTAAGAGTAAGTGACATATCAAATATCTGTGTAGTGGAGGACCGCACTATATTGTCATTGTACGGTTATCTTGCATACAGAAATGTTGCAATTGATTTTTAACATTTCCAAAAGTATGGAGAAAACGGTTCGTGGCTCTTTTCAAGAGAAAAGTGATTTTTCACAAGGAAAAAAACAGTAAACCTGTCCCAAAGCGTTGGATATTTTTAGGTGAAGTTGCCGAAGAGGGATAATTAGCAAGTGTCGTAATTTAAATGCGAAATACAAGGAAATCCCTTCGCAGACTAAATATTGAAGAGTATTCTGGCCTACGAACTGCGTACGATAGTTTTGAAGTACATTAGATATAGGCTTATGCCTGGAAATGTGGAATGTTTCCAAAGGCAAGGCAGGGTAATTATAAATGTGATGGATTCTCGGAGCATGAATTCAAAGCTATTCGTTGGGCTTACTAGTTCATGAAAAAATGAAACATACTCCATTTTTAAGAATCTATCGGCCGAAAACGAAGCCAAGCTGGTCTGATTTCATTGTCATGTCACATATATCAGAGAAATGATTAATTCATAATTTGACTGCATTCAGAAGCGAAGATGTCACGCTTATTTAATTTTATGAAAAAGGAGAATAGCAAGTACCGAGAGAATCAGTGGCCGTTGCAATGCGACGAATAGCAGTGATGCTTTCATTCAGAGAAAATGGTCATGGATCGTGACAGCACATTATACTGAAACAGAAACGAATCACCAAGAATATTACCTTCGGGGGCTATATATTTCGTTGAAAGGAACAATAACGCTAAATGTCTGCCTGGAAACAGTGAGACTTCATCGTCATAGAAAATTGTAATGTTCCTCAAGACAGTTTAATTGTCACAGGGATCACTACATTGCTTTTATTACATGTGGCTAACTGAAACCACTGTGAGACACTTAGAAATAAACAACTCTCTCACAAAAAGAAGACTCAACCGAAACGAAGTCCAGAGGAGCTTCCTTGTTAGAACTACAACGAAAGAATTGAACAGAAAGAGTATTGTATTACTTTATATAAAAAATTATTTCCCAAATCATTACTGAATAAAAGTTTTTTTACATTAGACATGTTACTGTAATTTTCATTATGTTATTAAAATGAGCTTTCACCGAATTATTTAGAAATTTTCGACATGGAAACGGTTCTTCTACCAATATCTTCTGCTTTGGAAAAGAGCTTTGAAAAGCATAATACCATTGAGATTCCGCACGTAAATAAATTCCTTGATATTTTAAATTAGGAACCTTTAACCTTGTCAGCTTTTACAGCACTTTAAACAATGACAAGCCTGTTGTTACCCTAAATATTAGGGACAATTTAAATGGAACTCTATGTATTGGAGGTTACGGAGATCTGTATCCAAATAGTCCATCTGAGAAAAAAATTATGAATATTAGAATAAACTGAACGACCTTTCAGAAGTACTCTGCTTTTCGTTTGGAAACATTCCGCTCATAATTTAAGATATTTGACGGACTGTTCCGTGAAATTCACAAATTTTCTTTTTTTTTTTTTTTTTTTTTTTGTAAAATATAAATTTTTACAAGGGCTCGTGGTATAATCTAAAGAGAGTCTCTTTTAGAGTGTTATTGGCATGGCTTCACTTAGTGTGGTGAGCAAATGCAAAATGAACTAATAAATGCTGATAAACACGACTTAATAAAGAATTGTGTTGCCCGATTAAGCTGCAATATGATTCAGAAATACAGATGACATGGAATGTATGGGCTTCTTTCACATTAACTTCCTAAGTTTCAGTTACAAAAGAACATTTTGCAAATAATGTTGATGATTCATGATGATAATTGCCGTATTGGCAGGAACGCTAAAAGTGAGAATTAAAATAATCCAAAACAATGAAAACATATGTAGTGCCTTTATTTGTGGAACATGGATTAAAATCTTTAACTTACAGGCTTCGGATAAAAGATGTCCAAGTTGACCTTTTACTTACTAAAGATATTGCCAGGTGTATGGCTCTGTCAGCTCCACACTGACTTCGGGAAAACGAAATACCTCTTCCGGAAGCAGTTTTAAGATATGTTTATTTATTGTGAAGCTCTACGTATTTGTTTTGATATTTTAATTACGCATGACCGTATGACTTTCAGTTTCCTACTCAAAGTGTTTCGAAACTTTGATCCAGTAAACGAACCCACTGCTACCAACGTAGCTCATATTCCTGTTATTTATGTTAATTAATATTTCGTTTCGAAAATTTTATTTGTGCCGAAATTAAAACGTGCCATTGCATTTTCAATAATACTCTGTTCAAAAAACGGCACGAAAGGCGTTGACACTTTCTCGCCCTGAGTGCAGGTATTCCATTAATCATGAGGTGCCAATGTTCCCGCAGAAATTGCACTGTGCACCTGGTCCACCAGAACCATCTTCTGGGAAAACAACTCATGCTTCATAAAAAAGCAGGCGGACTTAAATTATTATTTCTGCTACAACAATTAAATAATTTTCTCCAAATATTTAGCCCTTTCAGCTTTTAATATTATATTTTACAATAACCGATATAAACTTATTTTAAATAACGTATCATTTCCGCACTATCTTCAGTATAGCAGTTCAAGAACTGCTATGCATTTAAAAAGAAGAACGTTTAATGATAAGTATCCCCATGTGTTCGTAGTTAAAACAATGGAGCAATTAATCACTCACATAACCATACATGGGCGTCTTTAATTTCATATAACAAAGAGTTCCCCTAGAGGTACATATTGTATGCCTTGAAATAGAGGTGAAGTATGTATGTTAAAACACAACATATATACAAAGGCAAATATAAAATATATAGGAAATATAAATGTATAGGAAATAAAATGATACAACATATATATATAAATACAAGTAAGGTCAGGTGATGCGTAACATCACAGCCTCTCCTTGACAAATGTTAACCCCGCCTTCTCTTGGTACATCCTGTTCCCAATAAAGGGGCTCTGACGACCGCCAATAGCGGTATAACTATACCATCGGGTTTAGAGGAAATGCTATCCCACACTCACCAACCCGCTTGGCCAGCGTGGTGAGTTATGGCCAAACCCCTCCAAAATGATTCCACAACTTAAATATTGGGCCTCAGTCTCCGGGTGCTGGAATGTACCTGGCCAAGGCAGCGGCCAGTGCGACATGAAGGCAGAGGGTGCTAAGAATCCCCGGATTACCTGACTAGGCTGCCATCTGATGCTGACCTTGGCTACGTATAACGGGCGCTCCCTATCTTCTGATTCAAGGCTTCTTGAATTGGAAGAGGAACTACAAAGGATCAAGTTAAACATCGTTGGGCTAAGTGAGGTAAGGAGAAAAGGAGAAGATCTCATTGAACTGAAAAGTGGACATCTCTTCTACTATCGTGGGACAGATACTGACAGAACTAGTGGTGTTGGATTTATAATACACAAGAAACTGAAGGATAAAGTTGTAGAAGTTGAAAGTTCCTCTGACAGAGCTGCACGACTCGTTATCCAACTCTCGAGAAGATACCAGGCTCAGATTATTCAAACTTATGCACCCACCACAAGTCATGCTGAAGAAGAAATTGAAGAATTTTATGAGGAAATTCGTCATCTAAATAATAAAGGTAAGCAGCACTTGAAGATAATTATGGGAGATTTCAATGCAAAAATAGGGCAACGGCAACAGAATGAAACTTCAGTAGGTAAATTCGGTCACGGCAACAGAAACCAGCGTGGAAATATTCTCGTAGAGTTTGCAGAGGCAGAAGGGTTTTTCATCTTGAACTCCTTTTTCAAGAAAAAGCCACACAGGAAATGGACATGAAGACATCCAAATGGGACGACAAGTGAAATTGATTTTATTATGTGTAACAAAAAATTCGTCATAGAAGACTGCAGTGTGCTAAACAAGTTCAACACAGGCAGTGACCATAGATTGGTGAGATTTAAGATGCACCTCAACAATAAACTCGAACGTAGCAAGCTCATAAGACAAACGAAATGTATTGACATAACCAAAATTAAAAAACACCATAATACCTTCAAATTGGAACTGAAGAACAGATTCTCTGCTTTAGAAGGCCTAACATCGGAAGAAGTGGATATTTCTGAAGTTAACAGAAAAGTAACCAAAGCTCTTATGGAAACAGCAACAAAATTAGCTGGGTCTAAGAAAAAATTGTATGTGAACAAATTATCAGGAAAAACCAAAATGTTGGTGCAAAAAAGAAGAGAGATGAGGACAACTAAAGCAGATGTGACTTCCAAAGTGGAATATATAGAGCTATGCAAGACAGTACGAAAAAATATCACTGAAGACGTAAGGAAATTCAATTGTGAACTAGTAAGGAAGGCAATTGAAAACAACCAAAGCCTAAAGATAGCAAAGGGACATCTCAGTAAGGGAAAAAAACAGATTATGGCACTGAGAAAAGAAGATGGTTCTGTAACAAGAAATAGAGGCGAAATTTTGACAAGAGTGAAAGATTTCTACTCCAAATTATATGAAAGGGATGATACATGTACTGCAGACACCATGAAAGGTACCAGTACCTGAGTTCTTCCAGTCCTTCCAGCAGAAGTTGCACATGCAATCAAGAACATGAAGCGGGAAAAAGCTCCAGGAGAAGATGGAATTACTGTAGACATCATACAAGAAGCAAGTGGAGAAATCGAAACAGTACTCGCCCAAATTTTCACTCGATGCCTTAATGAAGGAAATATTCCTGAGGATTGGAACAACGCTACAATGATCTTGCTACATAAAAAAGGTGACATTGAGGATCTCAGGAACTACAGACCTATCAGCCTCCTATCAGTGGTTTATAACATCTTCACTAAAGTTCTTTCACACCGCTTGAAGGTGACACTGGACATGGCTCAACCGAGAGAACAAGCTGGATTCAGGAGTGGCTACAGCACAATAGATCATATCCACGTACTGAGAGAACTAATTGAAAGAGCGAGGGAATATGAACTTCCATTGTGCATGGCTTTTATCGATTATGAAAAAGCCTTTGATTCGGTGAAACCATCAGCAGTTGCAATGGCTCTGAAATCCTGCAGTATTGAAGATGCATACATTAATATTATTAGTAACATCTATGAAAATGCAAGTGCAAAGATTCGGCTGTTTGAAAATACAACACACATAAAAATGGAAAAATAGTGAGACAAGGTGACACCATATCTCCGAAGCTCTTTAATGCCACATTCGAAAATGTCTTTCAATCACTGAACTGGGAAAACAAAGGGATAAAGATTAATGGAGATTATCTAACCCACCTTCGTTTTGCTGATGACATAGTCATTTTTGCAACTACCCCATCATAGCTGTTACAGAGTATGATCCAGGAACTTGCTGACAAGAGTAAAGAAGTGGGATTAAAAATTAACTTTCAGAAAACAAAAGTGATGCTCAATGCTTTTACAAGAAATGAAGATTTATCGATTGATGGAGAAAAGCTGGAGATAACAGACACGTACATTTATCTTGGACAGCAGATATCAAGTGAGGGTCACATTGGTGAAGAAATTTATCGGCGTACAAAACTTGCCTGTAGAGCTTTTGGAAGAAACAGCGCAATTTTCAAGAGCAATATGCCATTATGTCTTAAAAGAAAAGTGTTTGATCAATGCATCCTTCCAGTGCTTACGTATGGTGCAGAGACGTGGACCTTAGCTAAAAGAGACATACAAAGGCTGCAGACAACTCAAAGCAGCATGGAGAGGTGCATGCTTGGTGTAACCAGGAGAGATAAGAAGAGGAACACGTGGATCCGAAAAATGACAAGAGTGGAATACATCATTATCAGAGTTAAATCCCTGAAATGGCAATGGGCTGGACATACTGCCAGAAGAACAGACCATCGATGGACTGCCGAAATTTTAGATTGGATTCCAAGTGACAGGAAAAGACCCAGAAGAAGACCACATGGAAGATGGGTGGATGAAATTCGAAAGTATGCGGGAGTGACATGGAGGAGACTGGCACAAGACAGACCGTTGTGGAGGAAACTTGGGGAGACCTTTGTCCAGTAGTGGATTGATAATGGTTGACAATGATGATGATGATGATGATGACAAGTATATATATATTTTTTCTTTTCGTGAAGAACGTTTTACTCGTGAAAATGCCTTTCTTCATGAAAGAAATTTTTGAAACCTGCAGCTGAGTTTTTCAGATAACACTTTTATACCGAAAGTTAACTTGAAAATTGTGTTATCATTTGATTTCAACAACAATCTGAAATATGAGTTTTAAATTTCAGCATCGAATTTTTGATAATTAGTTTTCTAACTATTTCTTAAATTCCAAATTATTATTTAAAAGATTTCACGTGCAGTTTACCTCATACTTCTCATCTGTTCTATAGCTGTCCGAAAGCGATTTTCATCGATTCTGCTTTTTCTACTAGATTTACGGAATAATTCAATATATAAAATTATATTTATAAATAATTTTATGAATATATTACTGCACAATACTTCGATATCTAAATAATCTGAATTAATATTATGGAATTCGGAACACAGAAATGTACAACTCTTCCTCAAGCAATTTAGATGGTTCGCACTATTGAAATTCAGCTATTTGCAGTACATGTGGTACAAACTATAAAGTTGGGAAATATACACAAATTATAATATTCATTTGAAGTATTCACTGCATAAAATTTCCTTGAGGTAAAGTGTGGCTTTAGGTACCTTAAAATATGATAAAGTTTCGCAGTATCTCTTCTTAAACACGATACTACGAATTAAAAACGTTTTGCATGCCTATCTGTCATGGTAAAACTTCGAGATCAGAATTTAGAAGTAGGTTTATAGAAATTATTCTTTACTTTAAGGAAAACGATATATTCATATAATTAGACAATAAAGCTCCAAATGATTTATGGATGTGTTCCCTTAAACATGTATATTAAAATATGTTATATTTTTACATCATCTTTTTTTAACCTTTTAACGACCATGACCCAAAAATATTTTATCACTGCAAATACCATAACGCCCGAAATTGTCTGTTGGTTCACTTCTTCGTTTAATAACAGCAAAAGTGACTTAGGCTGACTTCTGCTGATCCCTCATAGTGCGAGAAAATTTGAAGAACAGGCAAGGGTAGTAAATCTAATTCACTCTAGGCAGGCGTTTTGGGTGGCCATAGCTATGGCCGTTTGTATGCACGGGCGATTTGGGCGATTTGGGCGTTATGGTCGTTAAAGTGTTATACAAGATGATACGAACCAAATAAATTATTTCAAGTCTATCTCCGTGGTAAAACTTCGTTAGCAGAAGTGAGAAATATGCTGTTCTTTTATACGTTTCTTTACTTTAAGGAACGTGATATATTCGTCTAATTAGACTTTAAAGCTCTGAAGGATTTATGACTGCGTTTCCTGCTCTGTAAAAGCGAAAGCTTTTTAAAATATTTTTCCAATGCATCTACAGTAGTTTGAAGCTTTGTCAAATCGGAGCCATTTTCCGGTTTCACAGATAACCTTGATACTGGGAAGACCGCTTAATAAGACAAGTATGACGAACATCTGTGAAATAATTATGAGCGCATCCTGGAAGATTTCCGTCCTGTTGAAACACTTGACAGTTTGCAAAACTGAACTCCAGGATTCTTTCCTAAGACTTTCGACTCGAAATTTAGAGCCACATGAATACTATGTATTTGTAGGGAACTTGAAGTAATTTATTTCGTATTCCAAATCAGCAGGTTGCTGCTATTCGTCGTGGTGTAGAAAAACACGGCTACGACTTAGACCACCCGGAAAGCAAGCGGCACTTCTGAGATCTGTAGGTTAGATATGCCCAGTAAACTCTAGGAGAAGGTTATGTTCTTAGATTTCCAAAGCTCAATGAAAGTTGTTTTAGTTGTTGGAAATCATTTCGGCATCTTGTACTTTTTGTCTTTCCCGAGACTGCTCATAGGGAAGCATTCCTGCTGTTATTGCTTCTTCTCTCATATATGCGGCATTATGAAAAGCCAGGTTCTGCATCTTCCTCTGATTCACCGCAAAAGGTTGTTGCGTAGTAACATTTCAACAGGACGCAGCAACATTTCAACAGGATGCCATGCAACCAATGAAGCTTCCACATGGTTTCTTGACTTGCCCACCATAGTATAATTAAAAGACAGCTGAGTTCCAGTCTTCAACCCAATTAATTTCAAATTGGTCAGGCAAAATTTCACCGTACTTGATGCATCTCAGCTTCTTTCTTTATATTTTCTATGGGTATGGATGAAATCCCAGCAACTGTAGCAATGAGAAATGATACGTTTACCTTTTGAAAGCCGGCACATTAATTCTAACTGAGAGCACTTACGTACGATTAAATCCAAAGTAACATTAGGATGCACATTATCACCAACACGCAAAGCAGAGAGCTGTTATTTGAAAATAAAGCTAATCTTTCTAGGTACTTACCGAATACATTATATGCATAGTCATTTTGCTCGACACGATGTAGTTTCTCATTTATGATAGTGCAATTCCAAACTGAAAACAGTAACTCAACAACGCCGTCATATTTATTCATCACCAGCAATTTTCTCATCTACATCCTGTTGAAATGTTGGTGCGCAATTTTAAAAACCCACCTTAACGTAATTATGCATCTAATGAAGCAAAATCGAGCATTTGACATAATGGTATCACGTGCAAGTAATTATTTTTTCCAGGTTATGTGCCAGCACTGATGTTTCACCACATTAATTGAATGCCGTTGAACACCTACTTAACGAGTTATTTTTTTTTAAAAGAAAGTGCGTCCATTTATCAAATGCGCAGATTTATTTTTGCGCGTTTCACACATTTCGATAAAATAAATTTAAGTATAAGTGACCGTAAAATATGTAAAAAAAGAATCTGTTCCGTGAGATGAATTACAGAGGACTAAGCTTAAAATGTGAATAACCAGAGGGCTCGACGTGCATCAATTGTTTCAGACGAAATAACCTTTTCCTTTAACCCGTTTTTTTAAGACAATGTTGTTATTTTATTCAACAACAGAACTTTCAACAAAAGTAACTAAACGCAATTTAGGATTTCGCTCATTTGCGCTTTCGCACGTTAAATATAATCGTCCGTGATATGTACAAATCTTCACTGAAGAAATAGTATAACGGAGTAAGGGTTACCAGTCACCATATCAGCAATGCTTATGATTTCATTTCGAAAAGCGGATATTCCGATAGATGGAAATCTCCAAAGTATGTTTGATTTCTTGATCGGAATTTTAACGACCACTGTGAGCAACTCAATGGGCTAAAAGTAATCCTCGTCTCTAGTTTGAGGCCACTGGGTGCAGCGAATTTAGAGAGCCAGTGCTGTATGACAAACATGAAATCCATGTCTCAACTGGATTCGAACCCGGGCCTAATTCGGACGAATGATCAGAAGCCAGCCGGCTCTTAGACAATATCCAAAATTTGCGTTTTCGATTTGGGAAATATTACGTGATCTGCACTTTTCCAGATTGGTGCACGAACGGCCATTTTGCGAAAAACGCCTCTGTTTCCTTAATTGGAAATAAAATTCCATTTTATCCACAGTTAAATTGTGAGAAAATTTTAAATAAGTAAATGTACATATCAATATGTTACAAATAAAAAACTCAAAACAGTTTATAAATATTTGGTTTGATAATGAGATTATTAACCAAACGAAATATTTAGCTGGTATATTAATTATTTTTTTAGAAATTTAGATATGCATGTAACTGAAAACACGCTTTAAATAGTACGAGTTATTCCACATCAAAATAATCTATGCTTTTCACATCCGAAAAAAAAGAGCACTGACAAGGTAGCTCAGAAACTGTGTTATTTTCACATTTTGAAATGTGTAAAGCTTCTAGAAATACTATCCTTGCGCCACTTTCAACAGCCGAACTTCTTGAAAATTCAGAATCACCGATAACTTAAATGAGCTTTACAGAAAAAAAAAAAATCATTTGAAATTTTCTTCAAATTATACTCTCTATTTATAACGCTACAAAACACTTTTCATTGCTATTTTATTTGAATAAGTATTAGGGACATACTCATCTGTTAGCCGTTGGTTTATTTGTTTTTTAAATAAAGAACATGACATTAATTTAATGTATAAACTGCTTGACATTCTAAATCTGACAGACAAAATACTAATGGTATTGTGATATAGTGACCTTAAATCATTAGCATAGATATTTTGTTTTGGTTATTAAGTAAAATAAATGCTCATAAGACATAATCATCCCATTTGTATCTATCACTCTCGGTGGAAAGGTTATATGTTATTACCCTCATCATGCGATTTTTCTTCTTGCTTTAAGCAGTCGAAAGCTTTCACCTTTTCACTTAAAGTAATCATTCCATGACTTTTCGTTGACATATCTGTATTGCCAGCATCACTAATCTTGCCCTTTGGGGCCATTATTAAATAAAATAAGGACTACTTGAACACAAATACTGCAAT
This sequence comes from Macrothele yani, assembly GCA_039090855.1. Lineage (NCBI taxonomy): Eukaryota > Metazoa > Arthropoda > Arachnida > Araneae > Macrothelidae > Macrothele > Macrothele yani. Next base: position 130,603,101 of record CM077034.1, read on the forward strand.
ACCTCGACAGGCGATCTGACATCCGAAACGGCAACGAAGTGTCTAACAGTAGTGCATACAGAGTGGATACGCTGGACAAATGGACGATTCACGGCCGAGGCATGACGGAGCGCGACGTAGAGCGACTCAGAACTGCGCCCAATTTAAAAATTATTAATCGTCTACATCTAGAATTTTCCATTTTTACAGTTTCGCACGTTGGTTGACTGCGTTTAACTGAAACCGCGGAAATCGAGTCAGCTCGTAAGGGGAGACTGACTTGCTATTAAATAGATTCATCATCGGTGTGACCTTAAACACATTCCTCATCGGTGTAAAATTAAATATATTCATCATCGGTGTAACATTAAATAGAATCATCATTGGTGTATCATTAACTAGAGTCATTATCGGAGTAACATTAAATAGATTCAACTTAGAGGATTCCGGATTGTCTTTAATGCTCTGAATAAGCACTAGCTTTGAATGCGTTGTTTACGAGCGAATGCAGAAAAAATGCCTAAACAAAGACTAAATCCCTTAAACGTGGTTAAAATGTCAGAACAGAAAGAAAGAACACATCATTTTCAGCCTCCAATGATGATTCAAAGAACCTGGAGAAATCGATTAGACAGCAGCAGTTCGTTTGTTACGAATAAATAAGGTTCTCTTAGGTTTCCATGCGAACTGGTCTCGGGTCTGGACGAAGCAGCGGATGTAAATGCCGGGAGTTCAGCTCATTAGTGCGCGAGAAGTGTTCAGGGAATCCGAGTTCATCTCGTTTGTTCCTACGAGAACTATTAATAAGAACGTGGACGAGCCGAAATCGTATTAGCCACGGTAAAAGAAGGAGGTTTTACAATTTGTCGTTCAACAACATAAGTAAATCTATGACGCATAATCGAGAGCAATTTGTCGCGATTGAAATTTCAGTTTGCATTGTACTTCAGTTTTTCAATTAGTAAAGACAGAGTGCATTTATATTCTTACTAATTATTATTAATAAGAGTATTTTATATAAAATACTCTACTTAATTCTTATGACAAGAGTAATTTTCATAAAAACGAACACACTTTACTTATAAACAATCAACAGAAATAACTACACGGTCGTATCGGAATATGACAATTACTGAAAACCGATCATTTTGACTGGATTTTGTAAATATAAAGTGTATAACTGTGAAAATAGCGTAGCTTTTGATAGAAATGGACACATGGTAAATTATACTATTCCAGATGAAAGATTTGCAATGCGTCTTAATTTAAATTCAAATTGACACAAGGTACCCATTGAAAGAGAAGTAACTACACTCCTCATAATAAACAAATCTATACAAACTTTGTTTATTGGTGTGAAAGTATTTTTAATGAAGAAATACAAGGAAAATATGTATCTCTCGAGCTACTGCTCTCCAAGCGGGTGACTTTCTCAACGGTTTCAGACGTTACTAACAAGTCTGGCTAGTATAAACAAAAGATTTCGAATCACTGGTGGTTGGGAACGTCGTATTTTGGAACTTGATGCTCGAGGCACGAGACACAAGGTGATACACAGGTTTCTTTCATGCGGAGAATTATCACAGCACGTTCCTCCACGCGGACGTATCAACAGATTGGATATAGTTGCATGCCTAGCGATGTGTGGAGATCTCAATACTTTTTCTGATCAGTGTACCTTTGTAGCCAGTATACGGTGCAATTATCTTTACTTTATTCCATAACGGGACAGCGCTTTTCTGTCCTACTTCTTTAGACAAGGCTGCTAAGGTCTTTCCCAATCTGATGTCTCTCATGTGCTCCTTAGACCCTACAGCAATGGACCTTTTCGTCATTCCGATGTAAATTTTTGACGGACCGTTCTGGTACATCAGAGGTATCATGTACATTCCTGCTTCCGATTTTCTGTCTGGGTTTCTGCACGTGTTCGCCACTTCTTTGTGTATGCTGTTCGGTGATCTGATGACTATGTGAAGGACATGGCGTCTCATTAGATTTTTGAATGAGTAAGAGAATTTTGGGATATACGGCACAGATCCGGCGTAACGTAAATTATCTCCTTTCCCCTTGGGAGCTGTACAATATCTTGATTGGACTTTTTGTAGGACTCTTCTTAAATCATGTTCGGGGAAACCAGTTGCAACTGGTTTCAAAATATGTTCTAAATGCTGCCATTTTATATGAATTTGGAGATACAGATTTAGGTGCGATAGAGTTGTGAACTGCTTGCTATTGGTTTGTAGTATACCGCTGTGTCAAGTTGGCCATTCTGGTTTCTATGCAACATAACATCTACGAATGGTAGTCTTCCCTCAGTTTCCCTTTCTAGGGTGAATTTGAGTGTTGAATACAAGGTATTGACTTTTCTCCAGAATTCTTCAATATCCGCGTCGGAATGCTGCCATATGAAATATATGTCATCGACATATCGGAACCATACACGTGGCTTTTTGATGGTGCATGAGAAAATTCTCTCTTATATCGGGCGTAATATTGCTTCTGCTAATATGCTTGACAGCGGCGAACCGATAACGGCGCCGAAAAATGTCATGCGCATGTTTATGTATATTTAAGAACACCGTACTCTCTATCAATTAGCACACGAGAGTGCGGATTTCCGTTTAATGGGTCTAAATACGTACGAACTAGAATAAAACTAGATAGCTAGTTTTCAACACCGAAAACAAACGGACACGTCAGGCTAAAGTTTAGAAAGCTGAGTACAGAATCACTGTTCTACAATGTTATAATTACAAAATTCTCTCTAACAATGTTTCATAAAACTCAGAGAAAAATATAAATAATTATATTTGGTTTTAGATATTTCAAGCCGTCAATGACAAGGTTGATTTCACCTAGTTACATTAAATTTGGCATTTAAAGAAAGGTAAAATGATTGCTGTTGTAGTATTACAATAATTACACATGTTTTATGTTTTTAAATCAAGATAATGTATTTTATACATTCTTTCCGTCAACATGAAGTCATAAATATATTTGTTTCTTTTTTTTTGCATTATTTTTGTTAAACAATGAAATTAAAGTCTAGTTTGACCTCTTTACGAGCTGTACTGAATCAAAAGGATTTATTGTATACTTCTAAAATTAGCTTAACAGTTTTCATAAGTTTCTGATGGTGATTTGTTTTGCGAACCTTGCTGAAGGTTACCATGTGTCTCTCATGCATATGTTTGGCTACACGTAAGGCGAGGTGTTATTAGTGCTGTGTTCCGAAACGGTTAGCATAACATTTACGGGATATACTGAGTGAGCTCGTAAAAAAATCAGAAACGGGGTAATAATACAGCTTGCAAACAGAAATTGGAATAAAATACGGGAACTCGATTAGCTCTTTGCACTTGAAATCCACGTATTCTCGTTTAGCACATTATTTAACTTTGGAAGTTAGTGATGAAGATGTCATCCATTATCATGATATTAGTGAAAAGAAAAATTCAAATGAAAGGAAATTCAGTTTCCACCTCTCTCGGATGTCCCTCCACACTTACTAAGTGTATTATCGCCTGCAGTTAACCGTCATTACGTCCTAATCGTAAATTGTCAACTGCTCAACAGTTCATGAGCTTAGTATAAAGAAATTAACCGTTCACGAATGGATTTTTCATCGTCCTGAACATTACATATATCATTCACAGTTAATGCCAAAGTTAAAATCTCTAAACTCCGTAAAGAGGGGTAGATCAGGACGAATTTATATTTGCAGATGGATCTCAGCTTTTCGAGAACTTACTATTCAAATTTTAATACCATTCTTAAGTTTTGACCATATTTTATATTTAACTGTTAGTTATAAAAATACTCTTATTAATTCTTATGACAAGAGAATTTATCGTAAAAACGAACGAACTTTGTTTATATACACTGCTGGAAAGCGAAAAAAGAACACCAAGAAGGAGACGTCTGATTCCAACGGAATTTATACAGCATAATAACGGAATACAGAGGATAACATGATCAAAACATTATGGCAAAATACAGCTGTATTTGCTGGTAAACTGAAAAATAACATTTCCATGTAACATGGTTAGTACGAGGTTGAACCGTCATGAAGTGCGTCACACTGTGCAATTCTGCTATAGAGTCTGTCGTACAGATGTTGGAAGTAAGTTTGGGGTATTGAGTTACAAGCATCCTCAACCTGGACGCGTAAATCGGGGATGGTCGTTGTTGGCCGTAGAGACCGGACAAGTCGTTGTCCCATAAAATCCCACACTTGCTCAATGGGGGACAAATCCGTTGAACGTGCAGGCCATGGAAGTTGTCTCACACCCTGAAGTGCATGTTGCGTTGCACGTGCCGTGTGTGGGCGTGCGTTATCTTGCTGGTAAACACCACGATGGACCGCCCATACAAATGGCACAACAACGGGCTGAATGATGTTGTTGATGTTGGAGATGCTGCTTAACGTACCCGGTACAAACACTAGTTGTGTATGGGAGCGATAGCTGATCGCTCCCCACACCAGGAGACCAGGTGTAGGGTCTGTGTGTCGCTGGAGGATGCAAGAAGGGTGGAGACGCTCCCTTGTGCGTCTGCGAACACGCATACGGCCATCGGAGGCTCCCAGGCAGAATCTGCTTTCATCGCCGAACACGACTAATCGCCATTGTGTTCTCCAGTGCAGACGTTGGTGACACCACTATAGCCGTGCCTGACGGTGGACTGGAGTCAGAGTTACACAAACCAGAGGCACACGTGCACGTAGTCCTGCATCCAGAAGACGGTTGCGGATTGTTCGCACAGTCACCTCAGGTGCAACGGCAGCTCGGATTTGCGTCGCAGTGGATGTTCTGCTTGACATCGCCGCTCTTCTTATGCGTCGATCGGTCCGCTCATCTGTCCGTCTGTGACTCCCGGTTCTACGTCTTCTTGTGTGGGAATGTTCCTCGGACCATCTACGCCACCATCGTTCCACCACCGATACTTCCCGTCCAATTCGCTCCTCAATACGACGATACGACCACCCGGCCTCGCGGAGTCCGACTAGATGACCTCGCTCAAATCCGATAACTGCTGAAATCGTACACGTCTTCCATGTCCAGGCATTGCAGCTTCTTCAGGTTCTCCGCACGTGTCCGTACGCCGACGACTGATTACATTCTCTTCGCCGTATTCCTTAAATACCACCGACGATAATTTGCATATTATGCCGTGCTGTGGCGTAAGCGCTCACCGGTTGGTCGCGAAATTAACATAGCACCTAGGTAAACGCAGCCCCATTAACATATGTAAATTTCATGATCGTCCGCCAATTCCTTCTTTCTGTTCTTTTTTCACTTTCCGCCAGTGTATATTCAACAGAAAACACTACACGGTCGTATCGGATTACGACCACTTACGTTATAATGGGAATGACCACTTACGTGTTAATGGGAATGACCACTTACGTGTTAATGGGAATGACCACTTACGTGTTAATGGGAATGACCACTTACGTTATAATGGGAATGACCATCTCATGGTCCGGATGACAGCAGCGAAACGTAGTGGCATGGACGCATTGAGTAGGCTCTGGAAGGTTGCGTGAGGTACACGTGCCAATTCAGACTGCAGAGGAGCAGGGACGTCCTAGAGACGTCGTGGTTGTGAGTCGGTATGTCCTATCGATTCAAATAGTCCCCCAAATGCTATATGGGATTAAGGTCGGGCGATTTCGCCGGCCAAGGGAGAACAGAGGCATCGTTGTCGTATTTATGGAACCAGTCACGCGCTCCCTTAGCGATCTGACAAGTCGCATTGTCCTATCTATTGACATAATCACCACCAAGGTAAGCGTTCAACATGAAATATGCATGTGGTCGTCGAGAAAAGACAGTCAGCAATTGGCGTTTAGTGCCGATGATCCTGTGTTAATATGGGCGCCTTGACGCAGCGTCGACTCCAGAGATCCATGCGAAGCAAAGTTCGCTCTACTGCTATCGGGGACACATACGTGGGATGTATTTTAAAAAGAGCTTCACTGGATATTTGACTAATGAAACACACTGATATTTAGCTAGCATAGTTACCTCGGTGAGTCAAATTTCAATTGAAAAGATGATTTTCAAATGAAAAGCTAAAGAAACTCTCGTCACGTGTAGCTCAGCTCTGCGTAGGACAGGTGGATTGTCGCTACCTTATTGGCTGGAGGAAACAGAGCGTCCGGTGACTGTACGGATCTTTCTTCCTCTCCTCAAAGTTTCTCTGGGCTATTTGTTTGCTCACTTGTCAGAGGGAGAAGAATTCCAGCGCAAAAAGGGTGCCATACTGTTCCCGCGAGTTTGCCTTATTCTTGAAGAATTTATTTTTGCAATTTTCGTTTTTCTATTTTAAAGGCTGGAATTTTTTAATTCCGAACAGTCTGCCGGTCGTACTAAAATTCTGGTGAGACGGACAATTGCTCGCGGGTGGTATGTTGGACTACCCTTTGAGCAACATGGATCCAAGAATGCTTGCCCAATGTTCTTTATTAGCTTTGGATAAGATATAGAAAACTCAGTTCCCTTGGAAAAACTAATCATCAAAGTTGAAACACAAAATATACTTCGCTCTTTGTATTTACATAACTTACAAAAACGTACAAAAAGCCGGATAAGTTCTTTTAAAGCTGAAAGGTAACCTGTAATAATTTGAGAGATGAAGGATAATTTACAATTTTGAAACATGAATAGTGCATAGTATTTATTAAGTAAGTTTCAGTTAAATGTTATGAAAATAAAATTCGAGTACATTACTTTAAACTACACTAATGATTATTGAATCGTTGTAAGAAAATATTGGTTGAAGCGAATATTCATTCGCAAGTTGTCTGAAACAGTTTAATGTACTTCCTCGGTGTTGTTGTGAAATAACAGCGGAGCAATGTCATTAAAATTCTGTAAAAGCAGCAATTGCTTTTTCACGTATCCATGTGATGAAGGCATATCCTTAATGGATAATTAATTTAAATGACAATATTCGTTGCCATTGAAACGCTTCAAATGCTAGTGGATTTTATTACGCAATGCAGTGTACTTTCATATGAGATTCACACTAAAGGAAAATAACCGTCCATGAAGACAGGTTGTTGAGTTGGAGTATTTATATTGGGTCTTCAGTTTTTCCAGATATTTCTTCTGCCTGGTCTACCATTTTATTTAGAAATATGAGTTACATTTTAAGGACTAACATTTCAATTGATTACAGGTTATTTATTGGACGGTACCATTGTGAAGAATCTTAAAGTACTACGTTCTGATGAGGAGTAGTAGCGTCCATGACGACAGGTTGTTGAGGAGGAGGATTTATATTGGGCCTTCAGCTTTTCCAGATATTTCTTCTGCTTGCTCTACCATCAGCGGAAACAGACATTCTTGTTCGTGGAAAATGCCCTTATCGTCAAATAATTTTGTTTTAACTGGATGTTACAAGATTCAATTAATGCTGAAATCCACATCGTGATTTGTTCCAGACAAAGCAACTGTTTGTGTTTACCATCATTTTGATGGACGTGCATGGAACTCATTCAATCATGTCGATTATGTATACTACAGTTTCAGAAAATTAGCAAGGCAAGCATTTTTGCACAATCATGTCACCTTTTGTTGTAGCTGATAAGGGTTTGTTCCCGTTTGCTTCAGATTCTTGAATTATTGTCATCCCCACCTCCAAATCGATCAAGTCTTGCGTCATTAGGTGTCGCTTTGGTTCCACTCATTTACAAATGGAATCCTTCAAGACAGATGACTTCTATTTAAATTTTGTTTTCAAATCAATTTGATCTTCCCAGGGTCTCTATCTGGACTCGTGTAAAGAAAGTATTTCAAATCTTCTTTCTCGAATGAAAACATTTCAATTCTTTAAAAACAGATTATACACATCATGAAAGAAATGCGGGATTGCGCCATATAATACAAATTTTGAAGATCATAATCCGTTTTTGGCGTAAATGTGACAAGGATGGTAAGTCAGATAATATCCGAAAACTTGAAAATTTTCATCGTCCTCGAGCGGGACTCGAACCCGCGTCTCCCAGAAAACGCCAGGGTATGCTAACCACTGCACCACCCCAGGACGATGAAAATTTTCAAGTTTTCGGATATTATCTGACTTACCATCCTTGTCACATTTACGCCAAAAATCGGATTATGATCTTCAAAATTAGATTATACACAGTTAATCTGTTTTTCAAGTACTTTTCGATGGGTATTGACATTAAACATTTAAAACTGCGCTTTCGTGAAGCGACATTCATCGCTTCAGAATTTGTGTATATACTGTAGTTGCATACCATCTTAAAATTTCCCTTGAACATGCAAATCTTTATACAGTCATCATCATCATCATCATTGTAAACCATTATCAATCCACTTCTGGATTAAAATCCTTTAAAAGTAAGATTTCCGTGTTTCTACACAAGAGTGGTTACTAACAAGAAGAAAAAGAAAAAGAAAGAAAGATGGACAAAACAGCCTATGTGCAGTATAATACATAATACCGTGAATATTTAAAATAAAATTTGTTGTTTAATATATACACCATATTAACCTAAATATGTACTCTTCTTTTAAGTGGCATAGCTGAGTTAGAACTCAGGTTGGTACGAAATACCGGTGTCAGTACTCGTGAATTTTTGCAGTGTCCCTTCCACCATATTAAACACCGCTTTATGACCAAAGCGAGAATCATTGCATTTTCTTTATTTTCTCCTCTCTCACCAGCTACGACTGACTAAGCACAAGTCTGCACGTTCCCCGATGGTAAATTCAGGCTCTCTGTGTTGAGAGTAGTCTTCAATGTCATTACTTCCACGATTGTAAATTTATTACATTTAATGTCTCCGTGTAAAGAAAGTTAGGAAATGTATCTCACATTCCCGATGGTCAATTTATTTTCCTTGTTTTAGGAGAAGTCATCAGTGGCATCACTTCCCCGATAGTAAATTTGTTGTTTCTGTGTATCAAAGATTGGGAGATATCTAGTACCTCACAGTTCCGATGGTGAATTTCCTTCTCTCTGTTGGGAGAAATCTTCAATGGCATCACTTCTACGGTTGTATGTTTGTTATCTAACTGTATTAAAAGTTGGGGGAAATATTGTAACTCACTTCCTGGTAATATTTTTTTCTCTGTGTTGAGAGAAGTCTTCAACAGCATCATATCTTCTATTGTAAATTTATTTCTCTGTGTATTGAAAGTTCGGAGAAGTCTTGTGTTTATTGGTGTCCACCTCCCCGTTTTTTTCTAATTTAAGTGCATTTCCCAGCTCGACAACTACTGGCAGAAAGTGGGAGGCGGTGTTTATTGAATAACTGCTCATATCGAACCTATTTCCAAAATGATATCTGTCCCTCTGAAAAGTGAAATGCGAATTTTGAGCGGAAAACTTCTGAGCAAACAAAAATCAATTGTGAGCAATAACTGCTAAATTTTCGTTCGGAACACTTGGGATTACTTTACGTAACCAAAGTAACTACTTAGTACTTAAGACACTAGAAATGGTTGTTTGGATTTTATTTATTACAGCCACATTTTTAAGTTGAGCGGATATTGTAATCTATTTTTTCAAATCATTTTTAAATGAAATTTCGATCTATGTAAAACATTGTAAACTTTAATTAATAATATGTTCGAAAAAGGAAGTTTTTAGCGCTCGAAAAAATATCGAGTTGTTTTAAAATAAACAGATGATAAATCTGTTTAAAACAACATGCTAAGCATCGTACATCGGAAATCTCAAAATGGTGATATATTTAATTGAGTTTGAAGGAAGTATCCTTTGGGAATTGAATGTGCTAAATTGCCTTTCATGAGAACAAATCCAACGTTTTATCTTCTAAAGGATGATCATTTATCTTTCGTATTAAGTTGAATAATGCATTTGACACTTAACGTTCATATAATAGCGCATCCCACAACGCATGGAGCATAAATGTCAAATCTTTGCCACTAAGTAACCGAATGTAACATAAAAAACAAAACAAAAAATTAATATAAATTAACTGACCAGTTCCGAATTTTCTTCCTTAACAAATGCCTTCCCACGTGTAAGTACGCTACTGCTTCCATGTAAGAATGACACAAAACCCGTAAATATTAAATTTCGTCTTGATAACTATAAACATTTCTGAGTTATAGTGCCAACAAACTACAGAGATAGTCAGACTGACACTACCAGAAACATAATCAATTCATGGGCGGAGATTTATTCATAATACATATGTTTTTCATAACTCGAGGTGGAATTTTAATCTTGGCCTTTATAATAGTTTACTATGAAGCATTTCTCTTTTAATAAAATATTTTACAAGGACAAAACTATGTACTGCCGCAGATAGCAGGCAATCAGTGTTCGTGACTCCGTGAGAGAATCTCAAGATCGATCACAGGTAGGTACGAACGCTCGAACCAGTAAATACCAACATCTTTTGGGTTGGAACGTTAAGCCATGGGGCCTTGGATGCTGGTTACCCTGGTTGTAAAAAAGAGAGTATGAAACCGCCTTTCTTTCTATCTCGCAATGTATCACGTTGAGACTACATAAATATCAAAAAATGTATTTAATTAATTAAAAATTGCAGGAACTAACAGTGACGTAGCAAGGATTTCATTTCGACAGTAGGTACGTGGTGATCCTGTTTCCATCACTCTTATTTTCTGCGCAATAATTTAAATTTAATAAAACTACTTCCGTTTCCAATTAAAAACATGTCATATATGTTCATATATATTTTATTTAATATTTATAACTTACCGAAAATAACTGAAGTAATATCGGTATATTCTATATGTCATCACAAATATTCAGTTGATGTTTTATACTGTAATTAGTATTTGGAAAATTTTTGTTACTGTGAAAGTATTTCATTTGAGAGGAACCTTGTCGAATAGGATAAAGGGTTTGCCGTTTAGACTCGAGCTAACCAAGTAAGGTTGCTTGGAAAATGTGGGCTCTCTGGGAGCTCAGCCTCGTGCTCATTAAACACTTTCAATAAACTGCATCCAAATGAATTCATCAATTGGTGTCGATTAGATATCGAGTCATTACTAGCATGAAACTATCTTCCTAATACAGAACAAAAAGTCGAATAAATTAGATTAGCTGTCTTATAATTTTTGCACGGACAATGCTATAATGATTTTTTTCTGGGACTTCTCTCCAATCAAAAACATTATTACAACTTGAGAGCAAATTTGGCTCAAAGCCTAGGTTTAATTACGATTTTTCATATCTCATACCCATTTGGGAAAGGTGGAATTTTGTGTCGTTCATATTATTATGAGAATATGATTCGCTGTGAAAAAATATAAACTGTCCCTGCTCATGAAACACTTTCGATATCTAGTTAAAAAAATAATTGAATGTGATGGAAGAAAAGTTTGAATTGTCTTCATCAAAAAGCTGCTTTAAAAATACGTACTGTGCGCGTAGATAGGTCTTGGATATACGAGCTCGAGCTCCTCTCAGCATTTTTAGCCTTATTTTGTTGTTCCTAATTTATAAGTGAAAGTTTTGCTGATTTTTTTTTCCATGTTGTGTAGGGAAATTTACGAAGGGCGAAAACCGTTTCAGCTAGTTATCTACAAAAGTAAATGAAATAAATAATCATAATTGCAGTGCATTCCGAAGATCATATTCATTTCAGCCTCGGACATGACAGTCTCACTTTTGGTCAGAGATTACAGGGTGTTTCAGAAAACTATTGTGCCACTGGAACTCTTGAATGCATTAACTCAATATAAGAAGCCGAGCACGAAAGGATAGCCAGGCATTGTTCCTTTATTTTTCAGTCTCCGTTTTATATTTCCAGTTACATTGAGTTTAATACAGGTTCATTCTTAGAGCTTTTAGTTCTGCACTGAATTATCACAGAAATTAATCTTTTTCTTTTCGCCGCCGAAATATTGTAGACCACTTCCTATTGCATCCGTTATAACATCATCTTTTTTATCTGCGCATTACATGTCGAGTTCAAATGAGACATCATGTGACAGGTGTTCGTTGCTGAGCTTTTCGTTCAAAAAACGTAGAAACATGTAAACTTCCTTATATATAAGTGCTACGGTTCACGAGCTATCTGAAGAAAAAGTCATTTTATTTTTGAACGCTTTAACTAGGGATTCCGTCGAACAAGACACTAGCGATCCATATTCTGAAGGAGCACGACGATTGGTTGAAGCTGTTTTCACAGGTGACCGGCTCCATCCACTGAAGTAACACAATAAATAATTGTCCAGCCTTATATGATACCCTACTTTGTTTCATGGATAGTAATAGGTTCTACTAACAAAGTAAGTAATTACTTGTGGAACATAAAATATACTGCTGTTCTAAATTTAACTACAAGGTACGGTTTTAACAGTCAAAATGTGAAAAAGCCGTTATACAGCTGTAAGGGTATGGACGGTAACAGCAAGGGTGAAATGAAAGGCACGGCATCAAAAGCCGTGACTAATATGGACGGCTTTTGATAAAGCACGTACAAGAATACCTATCATTGAGTAACAATATTGAATAAGATCTGCGTTTACAGACTACAGGACAATACCCACTAGTATGGGGAATGTGTCCACCCAACAACCCAATGTATCTCTGGCACATGTGCGACTTGATTGTTTGTTGATTGAAAACCCTCCAGATACTTTTGACTTGAGAATATCCTCTTAATTTGTTGTCTCTGTTTGTGTCTTATTTTTTTTTAATTCTTTAGTCTTCCTTTTCTTTCTTTCTTTAATGTTTGGTAGTGCTGTTTATGAAAGGTGAAGATAGCTTTTAGTAAGTTATTTAGATAAAGAAATATATATAAATAAAAGAACATTATTCTTAACTACATATTTCTAAAATTTTCTGTTTCGGACCCTGTTAATCCCTTTTTTGGTCAGAGAGTACACGGAACTTCAATAGATGAGGAAGTTTTCAGCCGTTGCACAGAGTTACCCTTATCGCCTCTTTCCTTTTACTAATTGTGCTTTTTAATATGTTTTCAAAGAAGTCAAAATGTGTTTTTTTGGCATGTTATATGCGATTTGGCCATGGGTCTCCGTGTGAGATTAGGGAAATATGCACTGTGCGGTTTGTGCGTGAATTACCTAAACGTTTGCCATGATGCCCCTAGTATGTATTTAGCAGTTAATCATATATTACTTTATACACATTCACTTGGCCATATAAGTAGTACCACAATGAAATGCTACAGAATGCGTGCATGCAAGTATATTACTAACATACTTTCAAAAAGCCAAATTGCGTTCTTTCATTGTTTGGATAGTTTCTAATATGCAGGTCGACTGACTTTCGGAACTTACTTTTGTTTAGAAAAAGACATTTATTTTAACCAATGACGTCTTTCGTTGGAATGGGCGGATTTTATCTGGATCAGATTGAATTTTTTTATGTGGCAAGATTTTGCTGTTGGATTGTATTGGATGGTGTAATTGAGCAAGTATTTTTATTGTCGGCTAAATTTTTATATCCTCATCTCAAAATTAACTTACGTGGTTTAAAGGAAGGCCACGGTATAACTCGTAAAAGCCACCCTATAAATTTCAATTTAAAACCAACGCGTCGGCAAAAGTGGTGAAGGGATACTTGCCGAACTTCGGAATTGTTTCCAAAAAGTTAAGATCAACTTACACATGCAGAATAAAGGAAAATTATGATGATTGATTTGTACAATCTAGAAAAAGTTACTTTATTGGTATGGGATATAATAAGGAAGGATTTCAATACACCTAAATTAAGAAGGCCAATGTTATTTCATATGGTTTAGAAGGAATAGACCTGGATCCCTTACATGTTCTTCGTAGTGATTTATTTCCAAATTATAATTTTGGCTAAAGTAATTTTTTGACAATTCCAGTTACTATTGCCTCAGTAGAATAAAGTTTATCTTCCCTGAAATAAATAAAAAAAGTATTAGAACTTGTATTACTCAAGGAAGGTTATCTAGTTTGTTCTTACTGTCAATAGAACATATAATATGTAAAAATCTGGATTTCAACAATTAATTTTTGTTAAATGAAGACAAGAAAAATGATTTTCCAGAAAAAGCTTGTGATCATTTACTTATTTTGTGTATCATTTTATATACGCAATCAATGCCCTCTGGTATATGAATAGAACATTGAGAATGCAAAATTGTATATAATTGAAAGGTTCTGTTTTGTAATATAGATCTTACTTTCCACATATTATTTTATCTGTACATTCCGCATATTTCGTACAATTAATTCATATTTTACTTCCAGCCTAGTTTACATCACTGCGTTCGTCTCAACCTATTATATTGCGATAGGGACTGCTGCCGAATAAATCGATAAGATTTCCTTTCGAATTTCAAAAACAATTTAGAAAGCACTCCATTTTGACATTAGTTTCATTTTCTTCCTTTGTGCTTTGTGGAATTATAGCGTGACTGGGAAATCTTAAATCCTCCATTTATTTCCATTGGGAAGTTTTGCATTCTATAAATAAAGGATTTACGACTCGCCGCAAAGCAAAGACAGCACAACTATTAAAAATGTCGGATCATTTATACATATAAGAAAAATTGAGGGTAAATACGTTTAACAGTGCACAAAATATTTTATGTGAATGGAGGGTCAAAACAGCAAGAGAAGTGTACTTTTAACGGACTCCGTTGGAATGGGATACTTTCAGAAATTTATATTTACTAACGAAGGAAGTTGGTTGGGAATAATGTTGTATAGCTCCTACGACGTCATGAAACTTATCGGAGACCATATGCCAGCTTATTTTGACGGAAGATCTTAATATGCACCGTGTGTATCAACATATTTTTCCTTGCCTTTTGACCTCGGAACAAAAAGATGAATGAACGAAAGCGGATAGCGGGTAAAATAATCGACAAATACGTTTGAGATCCTATATTTTTGAATAACATCACCACAGGTGAAGAAACGTGGTGCTTCTTGTTTGATATTCAGTAACAGCGTGCTTCTTCAACATGGAAATCACCATCTTCACCGCTATCAAAAAATTCAGGAGGGGTCGCAGCAAAGGGAAAGTCATGCTGGCTCTGTTTTTGGATTCTCACGGCATTGTCCATTCTGAATTTATTCCTGAGGGCACAACGGTTAACTAGGAACGTTATCTGGACATTTTACGTCGCTTACGGGAGTCAATTTGTCGTAAACGGCCGGAGATGTTGCGAAGTGGACAATTGTACCTTCTCCATGAAAACCTGCCTGCACATAGATCCCTTCTGGTCACGGAATTTCTCGCCAGAAATCGTACTAATGTGCTTGCACGTTCCGCTTATTCACCCGAATTAGCTCCATTGCGTTTTTTATTTCTTTCCACTGTTGAAACAAAATCTGCAGGGGCACGGTTTTGTGTCAACAAATGAGGTAAAAATAACAACGCAGGAAACATTACGAGGTGCTGCACAACATGGCTTTCACCAATACTTCCAGCTTTACGAGCGCTGGCAAAAGTGCATCCTCGCCGAAGGCGATTATTTGGAAGGAGGTTATGCATCGGTATTTTAAAGTATTCAAGGTAAGAAACTATACTCCAAGTCCCCAAATTTTTGGATAATACTCCGTATATCGAAAACACACCAATAGAGAGCAGAAGATTGATGCCATTCCTCATGTGGTGGAATCATATGTATGACAGCATCGTGATCCAAAGGTGATGCAACAAGTCACGTGGATTTCTAGGGGCGGTTAGGGAGTGAGATTTTCTCTTTTAAGGTTTTTAACAATGTATCTAGGAGTTCCCGTATCAGTGTTACTGATCCGAAAAATGAATTCTAAAATGTCTTTCAAAGTATGTTAAGTTTTCTTCTATCTTTGACTCAGAACCTTTGTTATATTACCTTTGCTTTTAGCATTCGCAAATGAATTTTATATCCCAAAATAAGAATTGAAAATGATAAAAAATATCATGTCCGAGCTCCTGATTACTCTAACTTTTGCCTATCAGGATAGCAGTGCTAACGTGTTTGTCCAAAAAAAATTATATTTCTGCAAACTTCAGCAGAGCCATCTTTTTTATCCTGTTTAAATGCCATTACATAAGAACCGTAAAAATGTTTTTATAGCTGTCTATTCGTCTTTTAGCCGAAATGCAACCTCTTTTCAGCAGCAAAGAGCAAATTATCGCAGATGCATGTGTACCTCGTTGTTTTAATAATTCACGTTTTAAGGTTTAGGTTAGGAATCCAAGGTCACACCCTTCAGAAGCTATTGCTTTGGTTAATAGAAGACAGCATATGACTGCATACCTGAACAGGCAAACAAAAGATTTTCGTCAGTTTGTTTGACATACCGCAGCTATGGAAATAACATGTTTTTATTAATTACAGGATATACATCAAGTCCTTTACTCATTAAGAAAAAAATATTTAAAAAACTACGATACTTAAGAACAAGTGGTTTGTAGCATTATGCATTTAATCTTATATTACGTTGTTGTTGTAGGTGCATTCTGAGTTATAACTGCGTGGCGCTGACAGCGCGATAAATCAAAATGGCGTCTTTGTAAGACGATCGCAGAGAGATCTGTGGTACCACGAGACCAAATCACTATAATGCAGCGTAATTTCAGGAGCGTGTACGGCGGACATCTACCATGTGATCATTAAATCAAAACAGTTTGTTATGCAAAGTTGAAGGAGAGAGGAAGTGCTGATGATTAAAAACAAACGTGGACGACCTGTTGTTAGTGACGAAACTGATGATTCATTGTAAAACATTCGTACACAATCCCTCGAAATCCATCACCAAAGCTTCGTCTGAAGTCAGATTCCCTTGCACTCAATTTAAGAAAATTTTACAGAAAGTGTCGTTTGTATGCTTTAAAAGTGCAGATTGTTCAACCTTGTAAGTGGAAAACTTCCCACTTCATGCTGTTTTCGTATCTTAGATTTTACTGCGTGTCGATGACAACCAGAAGTAAGAGTGTTGTGTATGTTTTTATGGGATGAGGTAACTTTTCCCACCTCTGGTGAAGCAAACAGACACAATGTGCGTATACGGGGGTGGTCGAGAAACCCTCATGTTGTCAAACAGCAGGACAGCCCAAAAGTGAATGTTTGGTGTGTTCACAAAAGGTTCATCCGTCCTTTGTTTTTTTTTATGGACGTATAATAATAGCAAATGTTTACTTAGAAATGATGAAACATTCTATCGCAGCTCATTTGGACGAACGTCAACCATGAGTAATTTTCCAGCAGGATGGTGCCCATCACAATGGGGATTACTTGCGCAAATATTCCTCAGTACTACACTTCCCTAAAGATGGAATGAGATGGTCTGTCCAAAATCATGGTCGCCACGGTCACTTAACATAGCAACCCCATAATTTTCCTGTGAGGTTATATGTCAAGGATAAAGTCTATTCGACACCAGTGTCTGATATTGATATTCCGCAAATGAGGATAACATGTGCTATTACCACAGTCTAAAAAACGTTACGCAAAGCATGGGGTGAAATTTAAACCTAGTAAATGCTCTCCAGATCATGAACGGAGCTCGTGTGTAGGTGTTTTAACTATGTACAAACAGAAAACTCGATTAGCATCATGCGACAAATTTCTTATTTATATCTATCATAGTTTTTAAATGAAAACTTTCCTAATGACGGAAATACTTTATATTCATCTTGCGCTTTGTGATAAATACGAGATATTGCGAAAGAGATACACGACAAAATTTTGTGACTTATGTACCACGACTGCTTCTTTTTTTCCAAAATAACTTTTTATATAAATCTATCTATATTGAATTCAGGAGTGGCTACAACAATATAGATAATATCCATGTTATGATAAACTGTTACAAAAGAATGAGGAAATACAACTCCCATGATGTATGGCTTTCATCAATTGTGAAAAGGTCTTTGATCCCATGAAACCATCAGCAGATAGAATGGCTTTGAAATCCTGCGTTACTGAAAGTTCATACATTTGTACATGTATTATTACTAATATCTATGAAAAATGCAACAGCGAAGTTTCAGTTATTTGAGAATTCAGCACTAATAAGAATTGGAAAGGGAGCGACGAAAGGAGACACCATATCTTCCAAATTCTTTAAGGCCACATTGCAAAATGTTCTTTAATCATTGGACTGGGAAAGCAATGGTATAAATATTATTGAAGATTTTTAACTTACATTCCTTTTGCTAATGACGTAGTCATTTTTGCAAATGTCCAATCAGAACTGCTGAATATGATCCAGGAACTTGCCGACAAAAGCAATGAAGTGAGTTTAAAAATGAACTTTCGGAATACAAAACTCATGCACAGCGCTTTTACAAAAAAAAATCTACTGATGTGGAAAATTTGGAGATAACCGATACCTACAATTACATTGGACAGCAGTTATCAAGTGGGAGTCACATTGATTAAGAAATTAGAGACCAATAAAACTTGGTGATAGAGCTTTTGAAGAAACAATAAAATGTTTAAGAGCACTAAGCCATAATGTCTCAAAAGGCCAGTGTTTAATCAATTTATCATTCCAGTGCTTGCACATATGAAGCTGACACGTGAACTAAAAAAAACATAGTAAGACTGCAGACAACTGAAAGAGGCACTGAGATATGTATGCTTGGTGTAACTAGGAAAGATAGAAACAATTTTAATTGCTTCTCTTGTTTTAACCCTTTGAACCAGGAGCGATTATTGCACTGGCTTACAAGAATTCCCGTAATATCGTTATTACAACATGCAAGTCAACATTATTGCAAATAATTAACAGAGCCTAGCAGACTTCTATCAACTATAAAGATAAAATTCATGTGTCGTAATGTACCTCCTTCTACGTTTTGAGGGACCTCTTATAGAAAACCACCGATATCTTCACCGCTTAGATTTCTGACCTTGAAATCTTTTGCACGCTAGTTGCTCTTCTTAAATTTACCCGTTGAAGTGCACAAAGGAAATGAATGCTACACAACGTTGCGTGTTATTCTTCGGTGTCTGTCCGATAAATTCACGATTCTGACACAAAGATCGCTGTCGACTATATAAAGAGATCAGTTCTTCTTGCACCTACCAATACCGTTAGAACAAGAACGAGAAAATACATAATTCCGTAACTTTCGGTAACAGGAAAATACCATTCATGTCGCAATCAGACTGTTGGTCTTCAGGGAAACCTAACTAGCCCAGTAACACATTAAACTCTTTGCAATTTAAAATCACATTTATTGCTCTATGCGCATCCGTGTCTATCGAAATTCGATTGAAAGAAAAAATCGTGAAATTTCAATTGTATTTCTTCAAATTTGTTTCAGCTTAAATATAGTTTTATTGGCAGTATGATATGTATAAACTTTTTAAGTAAAATATAACAGGATAAGGTTTTGACTTCCAAAAAATCCTAGTTCTTTTTGCCTAACTATAAAAAACAAAATATTATTTTATTTTATTTTGCAAAACCGCATAATATTTAGGTTTCCTACACGAATTTAAATTCGTTTTCATTAATCACAAATGCAACACATATTTGTTTTCAGTAGTATACTGATACAAAAAATTAGATATACATGTTGAACAAAAGACATAATCTGAGACATTGCGGAATTTTCTATCGGTTTGTGATAGCAGTCGAAGCTGCACATAACAATAAAATCCTTCGAATACCATATATAATATAACATATGATAAGTAAGAAGTGGCGTTTTTTGTTAACGTGTCGGGAAAGAAACTGCGTTTTTGATATAAAAAATTTACTTACACGAAACCTCGGAAGAATCCAAGTTAAGCTCGTCTTAGGCACGATCATGTGTCATATAGTGGAATACTTGTCGTCTTGTAAATAAATGTCCATGTGCTTCAGTAGCTACGCCAGATTTGGTTAAAAATACTGCAAATGATAAAGTGGAATGTGGGTACTTAATGCATTACGGCAGACCGTTCGCTCGCATTCGATTTTTTTCTTTAATGTCTGCAAAATTGAAAATATAAGCAGAAATCATCCTGTAGTTAAATATTTTAAAAACCGTTTTTACTCAATTAGTGACAGATTGAAAATATTTTTTATTAAATTTCCTGAAAAAATCCCACTTCTATAAACAAAATTGCTATTTCACTCTTGAAAATTGTTTTATTACGAAAAATTATGAGTTTTGATATAAGGTGATACTGCTATTCTTCATGAGATTCAGTTTATTATAAAACAGTTGATATTTTATTACTTTTCTTCGAAATGGGACTGTGAAAATATAACGGGTTCAGGTCATCCACAAAATTTTATTGAGTTTCTGAATGGTCTAGAGATATTTGTATTTCCCAGAAATTCAAGATAGGCGCTGTATCATGTAAATACTAAATGTTTCTATTGTTTTTTCTAAGAGAGTTAATTTTCTTTTCGATACCGAGTCAGGGAAGAAACAAAATAGTTATTAACGTGAGTATGCTTCAGTGAGTTGCAGTAAACATCAGCATATGAAAATATATCATTATACACTGACGGAAAAAAATCCCAACACCACGAAAAAATAGCTATGGCGGCAATACATTTGTATAGGTAACATATTTAATCAATTAAGGTTTCAAGATCACAGCTTAATATAAGCGCGAGAAGAGCCATTTTAAATGTGAAATGCTGGTACGTTAATAACCGGTGTAACCTCCAGAATGTTGAATGCAAGCACGCAAACGTTCATGCATTGTGTTGTACAGGTGCTGGATGTCAGTTTGTGGGATGGAGTTCCATGCCTGTTGCACTTGGTCAGTCAATACAGGGACGGTTAATGCTGATCGGGGATGACACTGGAGCCGTCGTCCAATGATGTCCCGTACGTGCTCGATTAATGAAAGATCTGGTCATCTAGCAGGCCACGGCAACATGTCAACACTCTGTAGAGAATGTTGGGTTACAACAGCGATATGCGGGCGAGCGTTATCCTGTTGGAAAAGAACCCCTGGAATGCTGTTCATGAATGGCAGCACAACAGGTTGAATCACCAGACCGACGTACAACTGTGCCGTCAGGGTGCGTGAGATAACCACGAGAGTGCTCCTGCTGTGATAGGAAATTGCTCCCCAAACCATAACTCCAGGTGTAGGTCCAGTGTGTCTCGGCCGCAGACAGGTTGGTTGCAGGCTCTCACCTAGCCTCCTTCTAACCAACACACGGCCATCACTGGCACTCAGGCAGAACCGGCTTTCATCAGAAAATACAACAGATATCCACTTCATCCACCAATGAGCTCTAGCTTGACACCACTAACGTCGCAAACGGCAGTGGTTTGGAGCTACAGGGCGTCCGGCTCGGAGCTGTCCTTCAATTAACCGATTTTTAATAGTTCGTTGTGTCACTGTGGTGGCAACTGCAGCTCGAATTGCTGCCGCAGACGCGGTACGATGCGCCACGGCCATACGCCGTACACGGCGGTCTTCCCTAACAGTAGTGCCACGTGGCCGGCCGGAACCCTGTCTTCTTGAGGCAGTACCTTCCCTTGACCACCGCTCCAACAATCATGCACAGTGGCTACATTCCTGCCAAGTCGTTCTGCAATATTGCGGAACGAAAATCCACCTTCTCGTTGCCCTATTACACGACCTCGTTCAAACTCCTTGAGCTGCTGATAAAGGCTTCTTCGTCTTCTTAAAGGCATTCTTGACTAACATCAACACACTACGTCGAATCTCAACGATAACTACTCTCACGAACGTTACAGCGCGTATTTACAGCAAACCTGCTTTGAATGTTCCGAGGGGCACTACTAGCGCCACACGTATGCGCCGAGCGCGAATTTTGTATAGACGTCATCTTACAGGTGTACTCTCTCCGCCTACCAACTGTCGTTTATCTAACACAACCCCTTCTTGGTGTTGTGATTTTTTTCCGTCAGTGTATGTATGATACTATGTATAAGAAAGGATGGATAATCCGATTGTTCAACGTACGAATGTAATAACCTCAGTGTCGGAAATACTTCGCGCATGCCGTTCCCTGTTATAGCTATCAGAAGTGTCTTGAAAATGCTTTCGTAATAAAAAAGCCTTGTAAAGAGCAAGACTAATATGTTGATTGGCAGAGAAGTGAAAGAAGATGAAAGGCTTCCTTGAAACCTCAAATTCGATATTCCCTTATTCTTCTGTCACCCACTCATACTAAGATTTCCCGTACTGTACATATTGTGAAGAAGATACGGTTTCAACGGTAAACAAAGACTGAAAAACATCCAGAGGTAAACCATATAATTATGTTGATCTGATTCAAGTCGAGAGTTTGAGGACAAAACAAGAGTCAAGGTATTCCATTAGGCGAAGCTGATTGGTCAGTGTCCTAGAGCATCGGCTGCAATAAAGTAGTGTACGTTCAAACTACCTCAATTTCTTCAAATTACTAGGCAGCACATTTGAGCAAATGGAATATAATTCAAGTTGACCCTTTCGTATAGTACTCGTTTCTGATACAAACCATCATATTCCTATGAAAAGGGCAAACAATTGCTAAATCTGGACCTTGAAAATGGGAAAAGTATTGCCCGTTCCGAAGAATCAGGTTATTGCTTAATACATGCCAATGGACGTTTAAAAATATTGCAGCTGGCTGGAGAAAGCAGTGTAACCGCAGGAGGTCGGCTTTTAATGCAGTTACGGGAATCCTAAATTACTTTGAAACGGCATTTCAAATTAACATTATTGCAACGTATGCGAAGCACATCATACTTGCAGCGCAATTTAGGTTAAATTGATTCGCAATTTGGGATGCTATACCGCTTAAATCCAGTCCTGATTGGTTGTTTTCGAAAATCTGAGCTTGTTTGAAAAAGGCGTAGTCGGGGAACCAACAAAAATGTGATACATGAACACTTCTTATTTCATATGCACTTCTGAATTATATTCCAACTCAAACGGACATATATTAGTTAACTTCAATTAGAATATGCTGTGTTTTCCAGTGTGTGCCATTTTCTAAAAGTCACGGATGATAGCAAATTGGGGAAAAGCCCAGACTTCCGATCCCTATATATTTACTCATCTTCCCCATAAAATACTGTGGTTCACACAAAAAAAATCGAAATTCATACAGCTCTCAAGACTCCCCAAATCGGATAATAGATAGCAGCACGGCCGTTTGCTCTTGACCGCCATTACAGACCCTTACGAAGTATATAAAACGGAAATATAGGAACGTGGCTCTATCGTGAAAGGATGCTTAGCAAAGTAAATTATCTGTTTACACCAAAATATTAATCGTGGCCGGAAAGTTTTATTTATGCATGAATGTGAAGTTGTGTAAGGGATAAAAAATTTTGATTGATAATCATCCAAGCAGGAGCTC
Organism: Macrothele yani; assembly: GCA_039090855.1. Lineage (NCBI taxonomy): Eukaryota > Metazoa > Arthropoda > Arachnida > Araneae > Macrothelidae > Macrothele > Macrothele yani. The sequence goes on from CM077034.1 coordinate 130,626,329, forward strand.
TTTCAAAGACGCGTACTAACATATCAAAGAAGTTTTCTGGGGTTGTAAGACTGTTTCGTCAAAACAATATTCCAGAACGTGGTCTACTAAATTTTTGTTCTTATTGCTTCTGTGTTCTTTCTTTTCAGGTTACACAAATTGCTGTCCTCACATTTTAGTTGAACACCTGTAAAAGAATCGTAAAATTTCAAGAAGTGATTTTCGTCATAGGTTAGAATCCAGTGTCACCAAAGTCTTGAAAAAATACATTAATCCCTTACGGGAATAAATCCATACTTTATGTACTTGTCAATCAAAGGCAGTAATGTCTTTGTTGAGCATAAGTTGTCTAGGTATAATGCAATGCTTAGAACTCCAATCACGATGCTAAGGATTGAGCCCTCAGCAAGAAGAGACAACTTGTACTTCCCAGTACCTGCTCGAGCGGAAGAAGAGAACGCTGATCAGATGCCATCTGTTGTCCGATCGTTGATTTTTATGTTGCACGCACACAAATGAATATATGACTGTTTTATCTGATTTGTGATTTCAATGTCGTATCTTCGTTCGAAGTACCGTGCACAAAATGTGCCAACTGCTTCTTCATCGCCCTTCATTTTTTGAAGCTTACGCATTGCGTTGTAAAAAACTAGGAAGATGTTTTTGCTTTCAGAACAATGTGAAAAAACGTAGGTATAATTTTATTAAAATTCATGTATCATTCTTTTGACTGTCTCTTAGCAATCTGTTTTTTTAGCAACCGCTGAAAAGCGTTCCACTTAAATCACCCTTAGTTTGTACGGAAAAACAGACATAATATCAAGTAAGAAGTTAGATGATGCTAACAAATTTTAAAGGTTCTTCAATAAGATAGAATTTTTTTTATGATGAGCTTCAGTTGCATGTCGTTTTTGTAATCTTTCCTTCAAAATAAACTGGTTTCCTGGAATATCCAAACTTCAGTTTGAACATTCGAAAAGCATCAGAAAAGATCTATTTTACCTGCATAATAAGAAGTAGGATTCTCTGGACCTGAATTGAAACAGATACTTTCAGTACAAAATTTGAAAACTAAAATATATTACATATATATGTAAACCTATTTGAGATTTATTTTGTTAAAAACACGAGTTTATCATGAAAGCTTGACTGGACCACATTTCTGTTGAGCCAAAGTTTTACAGAATAGGTATATTTTGGAAATATGGTCGTTTTTTACAAGCTTGGCGGACCATGGTTCGAAGAATACGGAATTTTCATTCTCGTTGGGAATTATATTGCTATGTAGCATAATTAATTCCCATTTTTATTGCCAACGACGAAAGGTGTTTCGCTGGTGGGATTTTAAACAACTGATCGGTTTACAAATCTGCAATTACACTGTTACTACAAGAGTAAGTGGTGCTTACCTTTCTTTTCTCTTATCGTGGGAAAACCTTTCAAGCAGCGAACTGCGGCCTGTGTCGTTCGTATGTTGATATCGCGTGTGCATCTCAGTGGAAATCATCAGATTGACAGTTTAATTTTGTTCTGATTATGAAATGTCACTTGTGTGAGTGATACTAGGGCTTTACTGTAAGTGGTGAAGTATTAACTGCATTACGATTACGCCACATGTAAGTTAACGTGGCCATTTATGTCAGCGACAACCGAGATGTTCATTGATTTAAAGCAAAGATTTGAAGAGCTTGAATTATCCCCGGCATAACCAAAGAAATAGTTTATTTACGGGACCTGTTAACTAGGGAAAATCCCAAGTACTGAATTACATTTTCGTACTATATCCTATTACACTGCCGGACAATTGCTAAGGACGGATGACAATAGCAACGATAGCAACCATAAAATGGAAGGCAGGAAAATGTGGAAATTAGCATAAGTGCGGGATACAGTAAGACGTGTTGTGCGTATGCAAATTTTGGATTGCCGAACTTGTTCGTGACATCATAGCGCTGATAAGAGATATAAAGGATTTGACGCGTATTGGCCTTTGTTGTTCAAACGCAAAGTGGAAAGGGAAAGAATCAATTGACGAACTTGCAATTTTCAGTATGTCTTCCCGACATCACCCAGATGATTTTACGCGTAGCCGTATTATTGGCAAGATTGAAGAAGGGCTAAAAATAACAGATGTTGCCAGGGAGTTCGACGTCAGCCACAGTGTTGTTTCAAGGCTTTAGAAATCATTTCAAACAAATGGAGAGTGTAGCAAACGTCACGGGGGAGGTCGTGTTCGCAGTACGACATCTGCAGAAGATCGGTACATAGTGCTATCAACAAAAAGACACCGGGTCAGCGCAGCAAGTGAGGTAGCAAATCAGTTTATGGCTGCTACTGGCAAGCGGATCTCCCGAAAAACTGTCGCCAGACGTTTGCATGAAGGAGGACTATACGCCCGCCGTCCTGTTGTGTGCATCCCATTTTACAGACGTCACCGTACCGCCCGTTTGCAATGGTGCCATCAACATCGCAATTGGACTGATAACGACTGGTCTGCTGTCCTCTTCTCAGATGAGAGTAGATACAGTCTATCGTCTGATTGTCGACGACAACTGATCTGGCGTGATAGTGGTACTGCATATTGTCCAGCAAACTTAGAGGAAAGGGACCGATATCCGACATGTAGTGTCATGGTATGGGCTGGCATCATGATCAACGGCCGTACGTCCCTCTATGCGCGTCTAACTGGGACTATGACTGGCCAACGATACATTAATGATGTTCTGCTACCTCATGTTCGCATGTTCCGTGGTGTTGTCGGTGATAGATTCATTTTCATGGACGACAACGCAACATGTCATTGAACAGTCGCTGTCCAGGAGTGTCTTGAGAGCGAGAATATTCAACGCCTCGTATGGCCAGCACGTTTTCCAGATCTCAATCCCATTGAAAATGTGTGGAATGCTTTGAGTCTTGCTGGTCGCCAATGCCCTCCAATAAACAAGGACACCCTCATCCGTGCACTGACAGAGGAATGGGATAAATTACCCCAACAGCTGCTTGATAATATTGTGCAAAGCATGACACGACGTGTGGAATCTTGCATCGCCCTCCATGGTGGCCATATCCCGTATTGACATCTTACGCCGGAACGCCTGCGGACGGTAATTGCATTTTTTTCACGTTCACGTATTCTGCACAAAAGGGCCTGTTTGTCCCTTGAACACGTTCCAAAGCCTTGTGGATTTCAGAGCACAATAAATTGTCTTTCTTGTAATGTCCTGGCATTCTGACATTATTTTATTTCACTTGGCATCCAACCATATTTTCTTTTTTATGCGCTATGTAGCCGTTTATGATCCGTCCTTATCAATTGTCCAGCAGTGTATCTCAGACCTGTAAGTTTAATAATTGCATATTCCTGTCATTTTTTGGTGTAATTTTTAGCTAGAGGAAACTTTTGTGTGCTCACTTTCTTTTTTACTGATCTATGGTTCAGAGGTACAACTCGAATGTTCCAGTTTCATCCTGTGCGAAGGGATTTAGGTCAAAATGTCTCCGAAGGGATTTAGGTCAAAATGTCTTCTGCAACATGACAATAGGTTAAAGTCACGAAGCTTTGATTGTGCAGAAATATTTGCTGCGGAATGAGAGGTTTTCTATATAACATTACGCTCGTGATTTGCCTAACATCTGACTACATTTCAATAATTCACAGTAACGGTCACACATATCTCCTTGTTTTATGCTGTATTTTGAGGCAGTATGGAAACACAAGACTATAGAAGTTTGAATACATTCCTTACCGTATTATTCATTAGCTCATCATAAAAAAAGTGCGTTCTTATGTATCGCGTTGCCAAGCCATCACTCGTCAGTTGGTTTTTCCGCCTTTGTGTCCGTTGCACCGTCCGACTAGGGACCCAATATCTTTTTATTATTCACCTTAAGAAAAGTGTTTTAAAAGATTCATTCTGTAGCGTTTACAAAGGTTTTATGTTGCGTCGCATTAACAAGCAGTGTTATCAGAACTTGGTCCGGATATTTCCAGATACCAGCTAAAAAACTCAAAAAACCTGATAGTTTTAAAAAGCTTTCACATTCTTAAGATAATGCTCTTTGCTCAACTGCAAAGATATTTCTTAATTTTCAAAGCAATTGTACATTAAAATCGCTTCATTCATACTTTTAAATACTTCCTTATAATGCAAAGAATATTCTCTTTATGAAAAAGACATCTAAACCTAATTTTCAAATACATGTTGTATACTAAAAATTTTGGGAGATAAAACGTCACCCAAAAATATTTATTTCATTACGAAACCCCGGTCAAGGTTAGCTAAAATTTAAATAATTATTTCAAAACTGCATGTCAGTGATAGTATTCTACATACACTCACGGAAAATGACGTTCGCACCTAGAAGAAAACATGCTTCAATTGTGAAACTTTGCAAATATATATAGTGCGGGCTGGTATGCAAATGATTCACGTTTGATGCGATTGCGCATGACCGCACACCTGTGGTGGCGTTGCAAGCACGGACCGGCAGCCTTATGTACCGCCGTGTAGTCGATGCCCCATGAAAGCGAAAAGCACCCGCCGAATAAAGTAAGGGAACAGATTTAACAGAATACCGGGTAGATGCATGAGGCATCGGTTTACGCAACTTACGGACTTTCAGAGAGGCCGGCGCGCCCTATAGCCCGCCACGTAAATCGTTCTGACCATACTGTCCGAATGTGTTGGGAGTAGCGGGTACGTGAATACACTGCCACATGGCGGAGCGGCTCCGGACGAACCGAGAGGACCGACGGAACGTGAGGAGGGCACTAACGGAAACCACGGAAACCCTCTCCACTATACAGGCAAATGTAGCGCCACCTGTGTGTCCACGAACCATTTCCCGCAGTCTCGCGGAATCAAATCTGCCACACCAGAGCCCCTTACGTGTGATTCCTTTAATAACAGAAACTTGCCGGATCCGTTTGAAAGTGTGCCAGGCCATAGCGACGTGAAACGTAGCAGACCGGTGACGTGTGGTGTTTAGGAATGAGTGCCGCTTCGTGTTGGGGACAGATGACCATCGTGTCCTTGTGTGGTCGGTCTGCCGGGTAAACGACACAGTTCCAACCTCACTATCGAGCGCCACACATCCCCCATTGCAGGCATTATTGTCTGGGTAGCTAATGCCTTTGATAGCCGATCAGCTCTAGTAGTGCTAGGTGGATCATTAACGGGCCAGCGGTATGTGGAAACGATCTTACTAACCTATGTGCTCATATTTCTGGCCAGGTTTCCAGATGCGCTATGCAAGCATGATAATACCCGCCTGCATACGGTTCTTCTTAACCAGGACTGCCTACGTCATGTCCATTCACTTTCATGGACTGCCCGCTCCCCGGACAAGTCCCCTATCGAGCATGTGTGGGACCAGTTGAAACGCTAGCTGCCACCGTGCCGCACTAACCAGGATTTTGAGCACCCTGTCCAACACGTGCGGGCCAGTCTGCCTCAGGAGAACATCAGGTCTCAGTTCGCCTCCATGCTGGACCGTATTTCAGGATGTATCTTCACACGAGGCAATGCGACGCGCTATTGCAGATAACTGGACTGCGTGTCACAGATCCGTCGGTAATTGTGCTGCAGCTCGGTTTTTGCCATCATGTGTATCATTCATCTGTATTATTAGGTCCATAAAATTTTAATTCGATCCGATGCTGCCTTCTTGTTGCGAATTTCATTGTCCGTGAATGTATTATATAACTCACACGCAGTTTCCTTCCGAGCGGCCGACAGGCAGCAGCGCCCTACCTTTGACTTTGCTACGAGACTTAACAAAGAAGCCTCGTCCGAAACAGACATTATTGAGATGGGAACATAAGCTGTTCACAAATGTATCAATACTGGATAAGAAGAGAACTGAAAGACCACAATCGAGGAGGGAAAATGTACAGCCTTGGCGTCATCAGTGCTGAGATTTCCCAAAAAGGTCTCTGAGGAAACGATTGGTGGACTTGGAATCCCAAAGATCACCATGCTTACTCATATGAAAACAGATCTAAAATTGAAGTCCTATCGCCATGTGTTTATTAATGAGGTCATTGATGCTGATTTGAAGAAACGGAGGGCCGCATGTTCAAAATTATTGAATACGTTTGTGACGCTCCCTGAACGTAGGGCGGCGTCCTTCAGTGATTAATGTGCCATTTACCCAAGTAGCCGTCCTAGGAATGTTTATTTTTGGAGAAAAACAAACCCATATTATTATGAGGAGTTGGAGCACAATACTCCACATGTGATGATTTGAGCTGCACTATCCAGTGAGCATTTGATAGGCGGCTATTTTTTGGACGGCTCGGTCGATCAGCGTTCCTAACTTGTCATGCTGAGGGACTGGTTTGCTCACAACCTGCAAAGACATGGTCTTCTTGCAAAAATCCAGTTCCAACAAAACAGAGCTCTATCACATTATACTTATAGCGTTCGGGAATATTTGGATGAAGTGCTTCCTAATAGGAGGATTGAGAGAGGATCTGCTCACCTGCCTGCGCCGGTCGAATGGCTTCCACGGGGTCCAGATCTCTCCTCTTGTGACAATTCCCTACAGGGTATTATTAAGGAATGTGTGTCAAAGCTAAGGTACCAGACAACCGACCAGTTGCAAGACAATGTTCTTTTTTTTAATGATGGTTTAACGTCCACCCTGAGCAACTCAGTGGGCTATAAGTAGTCGCCCGTCCCTAATTTAGGATTTACGTCATCTGAATCCAGGGAAGGGAGAAAGCACAGTGCCTAAGTTAAACTTAACATCCATGCCTCACCGAGACTCGAACCCTTATCCATCACGGACGAATGGTCATAGGCCAGCGCATAGAAACTCGCCACCAGGACGGCGTTGTTAATTTTTCGATTACACAAATTGATGAAGCTTTTCTCCATAAAATCTTACACAGGACATGGAGACAATTTGTTTTGTGTCACAAAAATGTTGGAAGTCATATTGATACTCTGGATACGTAACTTCGTATGGTATTCTCCAGGAAGTAACAAGACATTCGGACCACTCTGTATTTCTTTTTCCGTTTCAGTTTCTCCAGAGCTTTTTCTGTAGTTTGGACGCCATGTTCAAAAATTCAGTACACCTTTGTCTTTGGCATAAATAACATCAACCACAGTTTCCCGTAAGATGGGCGATAAAATCGTTTCGAATATTTATTAGCAAATTGATGACATTCCTAACCCATTTATACGTACAAATACATATGTTATTTAACACACACGTTAAAACAAATGATTCACAAAATTCTTATTCAATTCGCCATTACGCGTCTGTCTCTATGTTCGCACTTCGTCTCCTTCCAGCTCATCGAAGCTCAGACAGAACCAAAATCATCGGCGCACGTGGTTGCGAGTCTTACGTCGTCCACTAACAATAAACCATCGCTAGCGTCTGGGCTGCCTCTGATAAGTCTAAATTCCACCAATTGTCAATGGTTTCCTCAGGAGATGACCACTGCTTTACACCAGTATGAAACATCAGATGTGATCACACAACTCCTGTCTCAACCTTGAAGCTATAGTTAAAACCTAAGAAAAAGTTTTTCCATATATGCAAAAACCAGATTAATTTGCCTTCCAGTAAGCAAATTCGCAGGTTATGAAATTGCGTGGCATTGCATCTTCGAAGTGCCTTTAAATGGAAGTCAGGAAATATGATAGTCAGGAAAATTACAATATTAATACTTGCAAATGTTAGTTCAAGACCATTCATTGTATACGAGAAGTTTAGTGCAAGTTATAATGGCCCCACTGCTACAAGTGTGACTACCGAATCCAAATGGAGCTGTTGTGAGGTTAACCTATTTTGTAGTGTAAAACCAAGTATTGTCATTAATTACCGTTGTTATTAATAGGGCTCCTAGCAAGTTCCTACCTGAAATTATGTGCAGTTTTGCTAATAGTAACCACTATATTGTGAGATTCAGAATATGGAATTATGTATGCCACTAAGCATAATTTTGAATTAGAAAGTTGGCTATGTTGTTTCAGACAATCACACCTTCGGGAATTATTTGAGATTCACTCACTCTGCCAGACATTAGTATGAGCAATGTGAGTGAATTTCAAATACTTCCCCAAGGCGTGATCTGTCTGAAACCTGAGTCAACTTTCATTATCCTTACGAACTGTTGGAGTAAAAATAATTTTATTTAATTAGGAATATTTGTGAGCATGTCATGCAGTTTGAAAACTTTTACACAAAATTTGTGTCAGGATTTTGTTTATGCATTTACATACGATTATGTATTTACACATAAGAAGATTAAACATGACAGTGATAGAATTTGCTTGCCTCAAGTTTATGAAGTAGAACTTATATATAATCAAATCACAAACACGTTGTCACAAATATTTAAAAAATTAAATTTTTTTAATTTAAATTTTAGTAATTAAACTAAAATTATGCTGGAGATCTTTGCATTTGTTTTGTAATCAAATGTATACAGTATAAAATAATCATTTCTTCATTTTTATCCAAAGCTAGGGTGTTCCAAATTTTCAGTTAAACGTTTTCGCTTGGTTCCCCGTTTGTTGATTACATATTGAGAGCTCGTACAGACAGTCCAACAATAGCTGCTAAATTGAAAGTACTCTTCTGCCCTTGTACCGTTCGTCCATTGCTGAAACGACTTGGTGAAAGGGCTAACCATGCTGATCACTCACATTTCCTCAATTTTCTAGAAGATCATCAGGATGAGTTTTCAGAGACATGTTGCATACAAGCTTCCTGTAGACCGAAAGCATGATATTCACAACATCTCTGTAGTTTTCTACCAGTTTGTTTTCCAAATATATAATAATAACACCCTGAAAACTTTTACCCACTTCTTTCTCGTCAGAATTCAATGTTTCGTCTAAATGACGATACCTAAAAAGGGCACGAATCTTCGAACCAACAAAGTCATCTCTTTTTACATATGCATCACTAGTTAGGGTAAACTTTGCCCGAAGTTTCCTGAAGGCCTCTCCACCTTTGTGTTCATGTTCTTTGCAGAATTCTACATGAGGTGTAGCTTAACGTTAAGAGGGATCACGAGTGAGCAATGTGTTATGTACAATAACTGAAACTTCAACTTCGATTATAAAGTAAAAATTAAAAGAAAAAAAATTCGTCCCTTGAAACCTTGCCGGAAACGAAACAGGAATATTTCCCAATCGAAACATTAGCTACACAATTTACATTGAAATGACACTTTGAAACGCTGTTACCGAGCAATTTACTTTATAATTAGATTACCAGTGTCCCTAAATTGGGATCATGCGATTGTTTATATCATATCAAGTTTTGCATGAAGTACGTTATATCCTCTTATCGAAAACCTATCTCGGATAACTTGACATCACAATGGTTTGCATTAAATCTTAGAGCTTTTCGTTCAGTTGCACAAATTTGGTTTTGATATGAAACGCATGAACACAATGAATCGTATCACCTTCGTAATTTTAAATTATGTTCTCTAAAGTGCTTTAAAAATTTTCACCGGAAAAACATGGAAACGTGATTAATCATCCTAAACCTTATTGTTTCGTATTTCGCTGCAAACAAGAAGCATTCAGGTTAGAATCTGTACAATGCAAAGTAATGGTTCACAATTTTAAATTATAATTCCTTTTTTCTTATAATATACCAGTGTTGATATTACAGCAAACACAACAAAAAGATTTGCCTGTGATAAAATAAAAATGATCAGCAGTGTTCAGAAGCACAAATTAAAACTGAATATACGTGATATTTTTGTTTAAAAAAAGTATATAACAACAATAATGGAAGAACCTATCACATATAAAACGAAGCTACTTCGTTATAATGGCGCCCGAACTATCCGGATGACCCGACCGTTCAAAATCTCGCATTGGTGTGATGTTCTTTCCACACCGCGAGATAGGAAAAATAAGAGAATCCCTTCTCCAGCACTTCGAAAAAAAAAAAAAAAAAAAAAATAAGGGGGAGATGATGTAACGTACCAGGAGATGTGACGTACCTGCCAGAAGGACACACACGACATAAAGGCAGATAGGAATCAGAATAAAAGTCCGCGTAGCTCAATTGGTAGAGAGACTTATTCCGGAATGAGGGGACCTGGGTTCGAATCCATAAAAATGACGGAGAAATTTACTTCGTTATAATAGGTGCGCAAATTTTATTGTTAGTGAGTGTATTTAGCACCAATTTTACCTATAAGCATTAAGGTTGAAAGACAACTGTTATACTTAAATATCGATTTGAATTTTTTAACTGCAAGAAGCTACAGGAAAGATCCTAGATAATTCATTGTTACGCCGAAGAGATAGAATTTTGCTTTTAAAATAAGTGCGAAAGAGAAATCGAGCGTTTCTTATTTCTGTGTTTCCTTTTAATCCAAATAACCGCATTGTTAAAATGATAAACAGGAAAAACAGCAAAATATTGAACTACATATATGCGAGCATTAAGAAGGAGTTATACATCCGGTATTCGTAAGCACAATGTGTAATACTACTATTCTTTGAACAAAAGTAGGAAACACCAATTGCTGAAGTTATATTACGAAATAGCCAGCTAAAGTTGATATAAAAACTGCAATTCGGGTATATGAATTAAATCGTAAGGAATGGTTAAAGAACATAACGATTAAAGTAAATATATACAAAAAAGTAATATATATTTTTTATAAAAGCAATACATATTTCAAATCCTGCACGTTGTATTTACACAACGTCTTGAATGAATATGTGTCGAATATTTGGTCATAACACTCATTGCCAAGTTCTTTAGAAAATGTGTACTGTCGAGTGACAATTACGTATTTTCGGGAAATATTCCCTGATGTAAAATTAAACATATATTTCATGTTTGAGTTAACAAAATGATAGACTTTTTAATTCCACTCATTAGTTTTTTTAGTCGGACAGAAACCTTGTTATTTGAAAATTTCACAATTTTCTTTCAGTTTTTATCGGAAATCTCATTTATATACAGCAAGGTGCCCTGTAAAGTGCTTTCTCAGCCCCGTAACTTTCGAACACCGACAGCTATAGCCATAAAAACGGTGTCAATGTATAGTAAAAAGGCTATGCGCTATTTGATGAGACCGCTTACAACCCCTCCTAGCAGCAAAGTCAGGAGTTAGCATGTCGATCTCGAAAACTATACGAGATGCGAGAAAATAGTCAATTACAAAGTTGTAGAGAAGCATTGATTTAGTACGAAAGGACACCTTGCGCACATGAATGCTAAGAATAGAACGCGAAAAACGCTCGTTTGTTTGTTCGCGATGTCGAATACTGTTACGTCACGAAACACGTCAAAAAGGAGCAATTTGTTGTCACTAGGCACATTTACCGTCGGTGCTCAATGTGCTCTCCGTCAGCCACAATACACATTTGGACCCTAGACTGAATCTCACGCTGCACATTTTGCAGCATGTCAGGTGACACGCTGGAAGAAGCATCAGTTATACGGCATCGAAGGCCCTGCAACGTTGTCGGAGAGGTCTGATACACCTGCTCTTTGAGGTAGTCCAACAGGAAGAAGTCCAATGGGGTGAGGTCCGGTGAGCGTGCAGGCCACCCTACGCAACCACCATAGCCGATGATTTGTTGCTCGAATGCCTCTACTAGGGACCTTCTTACGTTTCCTGGCTGGTGAGGAGATGCTACGTCATGTTGGAACCAAACATTCCGCAGTTCAGTTGGGCTAGTGCTTTGCGGAAGGCGATATTATCTCCTTTCTGACGCGTTTCGTGACGTAACAGTGTTCGACATCGTGAACAAACAAACGAGCGTTGTACGCGTTCTATTCTTAGCATTTATGTGCGCAAGGTGTCTTTTCGTAATAACTCGATGCTGTTCTATAACTTTGTGATTGACTATTTTCCCGTATCTCGTATAGTTTTCGAGATAGGCACGCTACCTCCTGACTTTGCCGCTAGGTCGCGCTGTAAGCGGTCTCACCAAATGGCGCATAGCCACTTTACTATACCTAGACAGCGATTGTTTGGCTATAGCTGTCGGCGTTTGAAAGTTACTGGGCTGAAGAAAGGACGTTAGTGGGCACCCTGTGTATAATACTGAATGTCTAACTTTATCCTGCGAAATGAGTGAACATTGTGTAGCGCTCGTTGGAGCGTCAGGTAAGAAGATAATTTCAATTAATGCAGGTCAAACCTGGTATTGCTGTGTCACCTAGTTTTCATTGAATTTAATGCCTGCTATGCTATTATTATTTTGAAAATACGACTTACTACGCTGTAAAAAGAAGGCAGAAAAATGATTCGTGCAATTCCAATGAACAAAAGAATTATTAAAAACGCTAATTTGATTTTGGTTTAGAAACATCACAATAGAACGAATTTTACGTACTTCCACAGATGTGAAACGAAGCACATAATTATTTGCTTGTGATTGAATAAAAAATGCAAAAGGTTTTCTAAAGTAACAGGAGCAATTTATTGCTTGCAGCACAAAAATTCAAGCTGCTATGGAGGTATATTTCTATTCCACTTTTCTTTAATACAATGTCACTGTGGAAAAAATAAGACAACACCACCCAGACAATTTCTCCACTGTAAGTCTTGTGATAATCCTTAAATGAAGTTAAAAACACTGGTATTTTTGTTCTTATATTTCAGTTATTCTGCCACAGTTCTTGGAAATTAGATTACCCTTTTTGATAGCGACATGCACCTAAGTTGCGGACTTCAAATTACAGACAAATGTACACGTAACGCTATGGCTTTAGTGTTACTACTTTTGCTGTCATGCAGTTTCTAAAAGCAACTGCATCGTATACAGTTTCCTTTCACAAAAATTAATTTTGTTTCGCTACCAAAACTAATAATGACGATAAAAAGACAGACATTGTTTATCGTACTTTAAAGTTCGATATGCAAACTAACATAAAACTCCTAATAATCTGTGATACCCAAGTTCTCGCAGAAAAAAAAAGTCAATTCGCTGGTTTGTCCATTATGTTTTACAGTGGCGCGATGTTATGTTATTGTTGTTGAAAGTTCAGGGATTCTACGTTTTCAAACAACAATAGCCTTCCATTGGCAGAAGACCTTCAAATATGTGACTTTTTTTCCCACTACAAAGTTAGGAAAAGAAACTCGTTTTTCTTAGGTAATGCGAAGAAATGTAGTAAGTTATATCGGTCTACATATCAACTTAATCAGCAGTTTACAAATAATTTTGTTCTTTTCTAACACTTTAACAAATTTGGTTAATTCTGCAGCAGACAACATGCGCATTTTAAAAATGAGATTCCACCAGTAAATGACATAAATTTAGATAAAAAGTTTTAAAGATATGCTTTGATGTGAAGCTATCAATCAGTTGAAGTATTGAAATTTATTCCAGAATTTGGATCAATAGTAATAGTTGGGTTATATGATAAAATTCTTAAAACAAGACATCCCATCATAGGTCGAATCAATAGGAGTGCACAGATTAATGAAGTAATTCAGATTACAGTCCTGTGATTTAAATAATAGCAATGGAATTATGTTTCTCTAACAGGCCAAATTAATATTTACAGAGTAAGTTAATTTTCATTAGGAATAGCTACATAATAACACAATAATAGCATAATAGTTTGCGCAGTCATGGATTGCAGGCGCCTTGGAACAAATTTTACAATATGTCGAGCATCCTCTATGCGTAACTTTACGAATGTCCGCTGTAGCATGTCCGTCAGTTCATGCACATTACGTGAAGGGCGATCAGTAGTTACCACACTCAATTTTGGCATATCAATTTGGTCCCATTCAAGGAAGTTTGGGGCAGAAACAGTGTGGCGAATCCTTTTGTAGTTTCCCACCAACCACTCAGTAGTTATACAAGCCCAATGATACGGTATGCTTTCCTGTTGAACGATGACACTCTGCTCCTGGTAAACCTCATGCATATAGGGATGAAATTTGTCGGCTAACAAGCCCCGATAGGGTCCACATTTCAGTGTTTTGGGGATTACCGAATTTTGTACCGAAAGTGATGCAATGTGGGAATATCTGTTTTATTAACTGACAGAGGTGTTTCAAATTGCAGACATTGCTAGAGTAACGCTACCTCCACAGTTACCCTTCTTCTTCATTGCAAATGTGAAGGAGAGAAAGGTGGAAATCTACTCTGATGTGCTAGAAGCGTTTGAAGCCAATGAAGACATGTCGTGTTTTTCCGATCTGGTGACAGGGGATGAAACGTGGGTGTATCTTTACGATTCGGAAACAAAGAATAAATCCATGGCATATCGTCATACCTCTTAACGAAGGTATAAGATGTTCAAGACCTGGAGATCAGCACAGAACGTCATGTTGACTTCTTTTCGGGATGACAGGGGTGTAATTCTCCTTGGTTTTCTGGAACGTGGCCGTAGCATAATCTGCGAGCGGTACATTGAGGCACTCAAGAAGCCATCTAGAGAAAGAGACCGAACAAGAATCTGAAAAAATTCCACATTCTCCATGACAATGCGAGACTACACACATATTTGGCAACAAATTAGGCGATTAATATTTTATGCATGCCAGTGTTCCCCCATCCACCTACAGCCCAGATTTGGCGCCCCCCGACTTTCACCTGTTTGGTCCAATGAAGAACAGTCTCCGGGCAGAATGATTGGATGATACAGACGAGGCGAAATTCGCTGTGAATTAGTGGGTACCACAATCCACACCTGAATTCTTTCGAAGATTCGAGAGTTGGGTTCAACGATGGGTCAAATGCATCACTTGCGGTGGAGAATATGTTTAATAGACCTCTGTATAGGGAAATAGTTACTCTACCAACATGTGCAATTTGAACGACCTGTGTCAGATAATAAAAAAGTTGTGCCCACGTTTTCAATATTTTAGGTAAACCCTCGTATTAAATTTCAGCGATTACATGATTCGGTCGTATCGTTATTGGCATAGCCATAATGGTTGCTAAAATCATTATTGCTTAGGTGGCACAATGGAAATATAATTTGATTCACATTTGCGATTCAAGGACTAACTAACTACCTCATCAAGAAAACGTCTAACAGTCTCCTGCGAGCAATTGAGAAATGTTCACCACGATAAAATTATCTATTGAAAAAACGCTACTTTACGATTAGATCATATGCAGAGGATTTTAGGATTTGAGTGTCTGACCCAATGTCTTTAACAACCATTAGAAATAGGAAGCTAGCAGATTTGGGCTAGAGTGCCCGATGGAAAGTAATCTTGAAGCGAGGTAGAAAGGGGAGGAAGACGCCCTTATATATTACTGAGGGGCCAGTACCGGGGTCCGACTGTTTAAGGTGCCCATCCGACGCAAGGCGGATATTTAGTAGTACGAGCTTTCTTACCTGCCCACGATCGAAACTGAGAACCTCTCCGTGGCGGTCACGAATGTTGACTACTAGGCTATTAGCGGAACTGAAACTTTGCTCTCGAAGCACAACTTTCAGAATGTATTAAATTCTTAAAAAAATGTTTTCAAGTAATAACTGATCCAATCAAACTATCAACAACCCGAAATTCAACCTAATTGTGTCTTGTCAATTCCTTCCAAAATAGCTAATTTGTTTAAAATCATATTTGACATATTTTGCTTAATTATCTTAACAAAAATAATTTCAGTTTCAAAGGAGTACAGAAGTTCATCACCTTGAGATATTTTTTTTTATGTTTCTTAAATACTCCCCATTTCGAAGGTCTATTGATCTATCGCAAAATCTTATTATTCTGAATTCTTATCCTTCATATTGAGACATAATATTATGGACTTTTGTATGTAAGCACATACTTATATTAAGTGATTTTTGTAACACATCTGGTTTGCGAAAATGAAACGGTGTACTGGGTAATTACAGATTTCTGAAACCGTGTGCTGGGTAATTACAGATTTCAGAAACAGGATTTAAACGAAAGCAAATTATAAGCAACTCACTTCATATGAAGCTGAAACGCGAATTCGGTTGTAATTAATTTACTGATCAGATGAAAAATTGAAAACCTCGGTAAGCTTCTTTTTAGAGAGATTGAACAAATATATTGAAAACTATAGCAGAGGAATACAGGGGAAATCTTCGTTGCTCCTGAAAACACCAGTAACTAAAGCAATTGTTTCTAGTAATGTCCCTACACCCTTGGTAAAAACTCGCACACGGATTTGTGAAGATGGCGTGAAAAATATATTGCTCATTTCAAGTCTTTTTCTGCAACATTAATTGAAATCGGAAATTATTTGTGGAAACAGACCAACAGGTTTACATTTCACTTCTGGAGGTGTGACGTTCTTCGATAGCTTTGAAAGTATGCCGTTTTTTCATTTATATTGAAGCTGACACATTATTTTTGAAGTAGGAAAAGGTCCTCCGTCCGAACTTTCAAAATATTTTAAAATGTTTTTCAGTTGTATTTGAAGTTTAGAATTCAGAGTCAAACGAGGAGTGCCTCTTTGTAGGAACGTTTAAATGATGGACGGATTTCTTAAGAATGAGATCTCCGAAATTTTTAAATAAACGGAATTTTAAACTGTTATACTGAAACCATAATCCATTAAAGTTCGTACAGGAATATTAGGACACTTTTCATAACAAACATCAATATTGTTCTTCAAAAACTACTAAAGGAATTAAAACACGAAATTCAGTAACAGTTAGATCTCAGCATCAGTTAGAAAACTTTGTATAAAAGAAAGAGGTACTTGTAACGATTTTGTCAATGAGGTATTAAATGTGAAATAGAGAATTATGAATGTATAATGCGCACTAAAAGACAATAAACCTGATATTGTAAAGAAATGCTGTTCAAGGATTTAATTTGAAAGTTCTACCAGTTAAATACTTTATTTTAAACCCTCAATTGCGGAATTATGGGTCATTCAGTCAACTCTTCCTAATACTGTATTTCATAAATGTCAAAAACATTTTTTGTCTGAATCCAGGGACGAAGTGTGCTGAGTAAGCATAAGAATGAGGTCTATCCAACTAGAATTCGTGATTGTACTTTTGAGACAACACGAATATAATCTTGGTTCCAGTAACTGAAAAGTTGTTGCGTTAACATTCGTTACAAAGAGAGGAGTAACAAAACGGCGTGTTTCTCTCACTGCGGTATTGGAATATTGACCTAACATCTTCCACATAATATTATTTGTAGCATACATCCGATATCTTCCGCCCCGAGACTGGTACGTCAGATTTAGAAATGGTTAAATTTAATTTCTCACTCCAAAGAGTGCGCTTTTACTGCTCAAGAATTCACTAACGAAGACCGGAGTTTCACCACTTCAATCCAGACTTGGCGTTGATCTTTCATAAGTAAGGTTTGTGTACGGCAATTCGGCATTAAAACCCGCTTCCTTCAGTTCTCAGGGAACCGCACTGGTGCTGTCCATACTTCCATCCGTATTTTGAACTCGGTTGTGAGCATTGTAGTCGAGGTCAAGCGATTTTGCTGCACTACCTATTCAGCATTCGACACTACCTCTCTGTCATTTTATGTGCCCTACCATGTAGCGATTGCGTTCTTATTGGTGCTAGGCGTTTCAGCTTCACAGAAGCATCACTTGCAATTTACAAGGATAGTTACAGCATATCAGAAATTTCCCGAACTAACTTCAAGCTAAGATTGCACCCTGTAATCGATCCACGTTGAAAGACATTGATTGAGCTTTACCTTACGGCCCATTCCAATGTTCATATGTGACGGCTAGCAGGAGAGAGGCGTAATTTCATCTATCTACAAGGCATGTATGGATCGTATAATGGTTAACATGCTACTCATAACTGGCATCCCTAAAGATTTAATCAGGATTTCGAATATGTTTAGCTTTTTATATACACAACTTTGGTACTTCAATAATATTTATTTAATGTTAGGATCATGAGTAGTTTATCTCGTGCTTTAAAAGTGCTTAAATTCTGGGAGTTATGGAGCCTTTTCAAAGGCTAGCAGTACATGCTATATTATAACCAGAAATGTCAAATCGCATTTGAGATTTTTTTAATATAAATATTTTCTAAAATAATAAACTGACCGCAGTACCTTATAATTTACGAAACTGTATTTGGATATTAAAAATGGAAGACAACTGTGTTACGAAATGAGGTGCATGTGTTATTAAATGACTAATACTAAGAACAATGTTTTAAGTACACGGTATTCCTGTAGTCAAACACGAAGTGCCGCAGTATTTGAAAAGCGATGTGGTAATTTTTCGTGATTGTTACTGCTTTATGTTGTGCAATTCGATGTTTCTTGATAATAACAATTGCACACTGAAATACCAACAATTTGTTACTGAGTGTGGAATTTCAAAATTTACCACAGAAGTATAAAAGCAAATGGTGAAAACGGATTCCTGACACATTTTTTGGAATTTTCTGTTACTGGAGGAAAATAATTTTTTTTAGCATAATACACTGCCGGCCACCCGAAATGTAACACCAAGAAGGACACGAGATAGCAAAGCCAGATTTACTGGTCACATAACAACAGATACAAAGATGAAACAATTGAGCTTACACGGCCCATGCGACACTTGCGGAACACGCAGACATCAATAGTTCGTGTAGCCCCCATTGCTGCCAATATCGGCCGCTACACGCCGCGGCATCGAATGAAAGAGGCTTTGGATGTGGGATTGGGTATCTCGGTCCAGGCTGCTTCCACACGTTGCCACAGTTCATCAGGCGTTGCCGCGGGTGGTGCTTGCCGGGCCACTCGGTTGCCGATCAGCGACCAGACGTGTTCGATGGGCGAAATATCGGGAGAACTGACGAACCACGGCAGCAGTGACACCTGGTGGGCCGTGGAGAATTGTTGCACGATGCGAGCAACGTGCAGGCGCGCATTGTCCTGGTGAAACGTGGCCGCTGGCAGATTCTGCAGGTAAGGGGAGACTACCGGCTCCAAAACGTCGGACATGTAACGGTGGCTGTTGAGTGTACCAGCGATGCGTACCAGAGGAGTGCGGGTGTCATATCCAATTGCGCCCCAAACCATAACGCCAGGCGACGGACCAATATGGCGATGCATAATGCAGGCGTCATACAGTCTCTAACCGCGGTGCATCCCCATGCGGATCCGACCATCGTGGTGTTGCATGCAAAAGCGGGATTCGTCGGAGAAGACAATGTCATGTCATTCCGTAGTCCAGGTGCGGCGTGCTAAGGCCCACTGCCGCCGCACTCGCCGTTGGTGTAACGTCAATTATAATCGAAACAACGGGCGCCGTGCGACAAGTCCCCGCTCCTGCAGACCACGTCGAACGGTTTTTGCTGACACAGGCTGTTGCGCAACACACCCTAATTCTTGCGGTAACGTTCGTGATGTGGCGGTGCGAGCTGTCAATGCTCGTCGCACAACATGCCGGTCCACTCGTTCGGTGGTGTGCTGCGGCTGCGGCAATCGCTCTCGTCAGTCCGTCCGTCCCTCCTACACCCACCGGATCCATACTCGCCCCACTGTGGCTGGATGTTGTCCCACACAGGCGCCGATGTCTCGGTACGATAAACTGCTGTCGCGATAAGCCACTCATCGTCCTCTGTCGAACTCCGAAAAGTGCTGGAATGACTGCTCTATTGTGCGACGAGGCATCACGAAGCTTCCCACGCACAGCTGCGGCTGAACAACACACTTCCACCACTTACACCCACCTTCTGTGCACCCTTCTTATAGTGCTTCTCGGTGGCGTGCCGGCCGCACATGTTTTGCATATGCCCTGAAATGCTAATCGTTTGCCTGTCCTCTCGCGGGCGACGCATGCTGCGAATTGCAGGCCAATCGGATACTTCCTTCTTGGTGTTGCATTTTGGGTGGTCAGCAGTGTACAATTATTTATGCATGAACTCCAAATTATTCTTCTAAGGTTGAGAAACAGACTGAGTTCATGTCCTGATCATCGAGTTTGCGTATACCAGAGAAAAAGCATATGATTTGTCTTCGGGCCATCAGATTCGAAGAATATTGTTTCAGAAAATGAGAGTAATCATCTACTTTCGGGGCTTTAAGTGGTAGGGCATCTTTTAAAACAACTTCCCATTTGAAAGTGGAATGAAATATCAGATCGCTTTGCGGCAACAAGAAAATTCGTAAACCTAACATGTGGCAATATGACGTTTGCACTTTATTTCACCGATAAACACACTAAAAACGTCATAAAGTTCTGTCATAATTGTACAATGACGTGTGCAACTGCCTACGGGTGGTTTTACTACTTCATATAAGCAATCGAAGATTGCATGGTGCTCTCCTCAGAACTCAGTAAGGAAGAATGTCAGGAGTACATGGTTATTTCAACATTTGAACGCTTTCCACCCTGATTAAAATCACTTGGACGAGTGTAACTCGCTCTCTCTCTCTCTCTCTCTCTCTCTCTCTCTACTGATACGAAGGCGAATTAACCGTATCAGGCGCGACTGCCCTGAATACTTCGTGAAATTGTTGGCATGCGTGGAAGGCGTTCATCGTTATCCAATGGATTAAGGGCATGAAGTCGACCCGATCTTTTCTACCACAAGTGAAGTGGTTTTTAAGAGTAGGGTACTTCGCAATATGTAATTCCTATTTTTTCCGGTAAGACTGCTTCCCCAATCGCTTAAATTTATATTCCGTCAAATAAAAATGTCACTTTGCAAACGTGTCATCATCATCATCATCATTGTCAACCATTATCAATCCACTGCTGGACGAAGGTCTCCCCAAGTTTCCTCCACAACGGTCTGTCTTGTGCCAGTCTCCTCCATGTCACTCCCGCATATTTACGAATTTCATCCACCCATCTCCCATGTGGTCTTTTTCTGGGTCTTTTCCTGTCCCTTGGAATCCAATCTAAAATTTCGGCTGTCCATCTATGGTCTGTCCTTCTGGCAGTATGTCCAGCCCATTGCCATTTCAGGGATTTAACTCTGATCATGATGTCTTCCACTCTCGTCATTTTTCGGATCCACGAGTTCCTCTTCTTATCTCTCCTGGTTATACCAAGCATGCACCTCTCCATGCTGCTTTGAGTTGTCTGCAGCCTTTGTATGTCTCTTTTAGTTAAGGTCCACGTCTCTGCACCATACGTAAGCACTGGAAGTATGCATTGATCAAACACTTTTCTTTTAAGACATAATGGCATATTGCTCTTGAAAATTATGCTGTTTCTTCCAAAAGCTCTCCAGGCAAGTTTTGTACGCCGATTAATTTCTTCATCAATGTGACCCTCACTTGATATCTGCTGTCCAAGATAAACATACGCATCTGTTATCTCCAGTTTTTCTCCATCAATCGATAAATCTTCATTTCTTGTAAAAGCATTGAACATCACTTTTGTCTTCTGAAAGTTCATTTTTAATCCCACTTCTTTACTCTTGTCAGCAAGTTCCTGGATCATACTCTGCAGCCCTGATGGGGTAGTTGCAAAAATGACTACGTCATCAGCAAAACGAAGGTGGGTTAGATAATCTCCATGAATCTTTATCCCTTTGTTTTCCCAGTTCAGTGACTGAAAAACACCCTCCAATGTGGCATTAAAGAGCTTCGGAGATATGGTGTCACCTTGTCTCACTCCCTTTCCAATTTTTATGTGTGTTGTATTTTCAAACAACCGAATCTTTGCACTTGCATTTTCATAGATGTTATTAATAATATTAATGTATGCATCTTCAATACCGCAGGATTTCAGAGCCGTGGTAACTGCTGATGGTTTCACCGAATCAAAGGCTTTTTCATAATCGATAAAAGCCATGCACAATGGAAGTTCATATTCCCTCGCTCTTTCAATTAGTTCTCTCAGTACATGGATATGATCTATTGTGCTGTGGCCACTCCTGAATCCAGCTTGTTCTCTCGGTTGAGCCATGTCCAGTGTTACCTTCAAGCGGTGTGAAAGAACTTTAGTGAAGATTTTATAAACCACTGATAGGAGGCTGATAGGTCTGTAGTTCCTGAGATCCTCAATGTCACCTTTTTTATGTAGCAGGATCATTGTAGCACTGTTCCAATCCTCAGGAATCTTCCCTTCATTAAGGCATCGAGTGAAAATTTGGGCGAGTACTGTTTCAATTTCTCCACTTGCTTCTTGTATGATGTCTATAGTAATTCCATCTTCTCCTGGAGCTTTCCCCCGCTTCATGTTCTTGATTGCATGAGCAACTTCTGCTGGGAGGACTGGAAGAACTCTGGTACCTTTCATGATGTCTGGAGTGCATGTATCACCCCTTTCATATAATTTGGAGTAGAAATCTTTCACTCTTGTCAAAATTTCGCCTCTATTTCTTGTTATAGAACCATCTTCTTTTCTCAGAGCCATAATCTGTTTTCTTCCCTTACTGAGATGTCCCTTTGCTATCTTTAGGCTTTGGTTGTTTTCAATTGCTTTCCTCACTAGCTCACAGTTGAATTTCCTTACGTCTTCAGTGATACTTTTTTCGTGCTGTCTTGCATAGCTCTATATATTCCACTTTGGAAGTCACATCTTCTTTAGTTGTCCTCATCTCTCTTCTTTTTTGCATCAACATTTTGGTTTTTCCTGATAATTTGTTTACATGCAACTTGTTCTTAGACCCAGCTAATTTTGTTGCTGTTTCCATAAGAGCTTTGGTTACTTTTCTGTTAACTTCCGAAATATCCACTTCTTCCGATGTTAGGCCTTCTAAAGCAGAGAATCTGTTCTTCAGTTCCAACTTGAAAGTATTATGGTGTTTTTTAAGGTTGGTTATGTCAATACATTTTGTTTGTCTCATGAGCTTGCCACGTTCCAGTTTAGTGTTGAGGTGCATCTTACATCTCACCAATCTATGGTCACTACCTGTGTTGAACTTGTTTAGCACACTGCAGTCTTCGATGACGAATTTTTTGTTACACATAATAAAATCAATTTCACTTGTCGTCCCAATTGGATGTCTCCATGTCCATTTCCTGTGTGGCTTTTTCTTGAAAAAGGAATTCAAGATGAAAAATCCTTCTGCCTCTGCAAACTCAACGAGAGTATTTCCACGCTGGTTTCTGTTGCCGTGACCGAATTTACCTACTGAAGTTTCATTCTGTTGCCGGTGCCCTATTTTTGCATTGAAATCTCCCATAATTATCTTCAAGTGCTGCTTACCTTTATTATTTAGATGACGAATTTCCTCATAAAATTCTTCAATTTCTTCTTCAGGATGACTTGTGGTGGGTGCATAAGTTTGAATAATCTGAGCCTGGTATCTTCTCGATAGTTGGATAACGAGTCGTGCAGCTCTGTCAGAGGAACTTTCAACTTCTACCACTTTATCCTTCAGTTTCTTGTTTATTATAAATCCAACACCACTAGTTCTGCCAGTATCTGTCCCACGATAATAGAAGAGATGTCCACTTTTCAGTTCAATGAGATCTTCTCCTTTTCTCCTTACCTCACTTAGCCCCACGATGTCCCACTTGATCCTTTGTAGTTCCTCTTCCAATTTAAGAAGCCTTGAATCAGAAGATAGGGAGCGTCCGTTGTAGGTAGCCAAGGTCAGCATCAAATGGCAGCCTAGTCCGGTCCTCCGGGGATTCTTAGCACCCTCTGCCTTCATGTCGCACTGGCCGCTGCCTTGGCCAGGTACATTCCAGCTGCCGGAGACTGAGGGCCAAGATTTAAGTTGTAGAGTCATTTTGGAGGTGTTTGGCCATAACTCACCACGCTGGCCAAGCGGGTTGGTGAGTGTGGGATAGCATTTCCTCTGATCCCGATGGTATAGTTATACCGCTATTTGCGGTCGTCAGAGCCCCTTTAGTGGGAACAGGATGCACCACGAGAAGGCGGGGTTGACATTTGTCAAGGAGAGGCTGTGATGTTACGCATCACCTGACCTTACATCCCTAACGTGTAAGTTGTAGTAAATCCTTTTTTACGCTTTCCAACAGTAGGTTGAAGAAGCGTATATGCTCCAACTTTGTCGGTCCGTCCGCCTGTCCGCAGATAACTGGCGTAAAAATGGTTCGATTTCAATGAAATTTTAGTATGTGGTAGGGGACCACCTGGGGACGAACCCTACTGAAAATGGGACAAATGGGGTCAAAGGTCACGACGTAGGAGCGGAATCATTCCATTGCCCTTAAGCGTCATAACTAGCGTAAATATGGTTCGATTTCAATGATACTTTACTATGCGGTAGGGGACCACGTAGGGACGAGTCCTAATTAAAATGGGTGAAGTGGGGTCAAAGGTCAGGACATAAAATCGGGATGCATTCCATTCCCTTATGCGTCATAACGTGCGTAAAAATTGTTCGATTTCGATGAAATTTCAGTATGTAGTAGAGGACCAACTCGGGACGAACCCTATTGAAAATGGACGAAATGTGGTCAAAGGTCAGGACATAGGATTGCGATCCATTCCATTGTCCTTATCCCATATTATTAAGGTAGACGTCAAGTAATTTTGCTTCCTATACTTCGAATGGAAAAACTTTTGTAAACATTTCCTTCGTAATTAATAAGTTCCCAAGGATGAAAATTTGAACATCGATTAAAATAACTTCATATTATAATTTGGAAAACTTAATATTTTCTAAAACATAACCATATTTATATTAAAAATCAATAACGTTTCCTTTGGTGGTGTTGAAACCAGAGAAAAGATGGCGCGACCTGTACTTTTATGACGTCAGTGGACAAAATATTGTGGGATTGCATAATTACGGTTATGATTTAGAAAATATTAAGTATTCCAAGTTATGAAATGAAGCTATTTTAATCGATGTTCAAATTTTCATCACTTGTGAACGCATTAATTGTTTAGAAAAAAAGATTGCGCGACCTGTATTTTCATGACGTCTGTAGACAAACAAATGTTGAATTGCATAATTATGGTTATGTTTCAGAAAATATTAAGTATTGCAAGTTATAAAATGAAGATATTTTAATCGATGTTCAAATA
The DNA here is from genome assembly GCA_039090855.1 of Macrothele yani. NCBI lineage: Eukaryota > Metazoa > Arthropoda > Arachnida > Araneae > Macrothelidae > Macrothele > Macrothele yani. The sequence continues at coordinate 130,651,153 of CM077034.1, forward strand.
TTTATCCTTGGGAACGCATTTGTTGTGAGGAAAACGTTTTTCCATTGGAAGTATAGGAAGGAAAATTACTTGACGTCCACCTTAAAGTATAAATTCTTTTATGTATGTAGGTACATTTTATTTTGAAAACGGCTCTAAGAATTTTGATGAAAGTCGTTAACCTACCGTTTTCTGGTACTAGAAATCGGTTTAGCTTGATCTTGACCTTAGGAGAATTCGTTTAGTGGGTTAAATAACCACCCCGAATTATAACGTTTTTAGGGATGGCGTTGTTCCATTAATGTTACCAATGCTTAGAAATCTTATGACGTCACAATCTCGCGTTTGAGAATGTTGGCGCGCGTTCACGCCATCTGTTTCATTACGTCACGCGTTGTGTGTGGATCCTATTAAAATTTTATGACGTCACACTCTTGCGGCAAGCAGATGGTCGCGATTCCCATCTGCCTCATTACGTCACGCGTTGTGTGCGTATGTCCGTCCGCGCGATAACTAGCGTAACACTCGTTCGATTTCAATGAAATTTTAGTACCTGGTAGGGGATCACCTGGGAAGGAACCCTATTCAATGTGAACAAAATGGGGTCAAAGGTCAGTATATAGAAGCGGGATCCATTCCACTGCTGTTTTACGTCATAACTAACATAAAATGGTTCGATTTCGATGAAACTTTAGTATGTGGTAGGGGACCACCTGGAGACAAAGCTTATTGAAAATGGGCGAAATGGGGTCAAAGGTCTGGACATAGAAGCGGAATCACTTCGATCGCCACTATGCGTCATAACGTACGTAAAAATGCTTCGGTTTGGATGAAATGTTAGTATGTTGTAGGGTCTTGTCTGGGGACGAATTCTGTAGAAAATGGGTGAAATGGGGTCAAAGGTTTCGACACAGGAGCGGGATCTATTCCATAGCCCTTATTTATGCATCATAACTTACGTAAAAATGCTTCGATTGCGACAAAATTTTATCATGTTATTTCGGAGGTACACCAAACCGGTTCTGTTGAATATCATCGAAATGGTATCAAAGGTCAGGGCACAGCACCGAGATTTATTCCACAGCCATAATTCTCATAACTTGAGTGATAGCTTGAGTGATAACTTGAGTAATAATTTCTGGTATGTTGGAAAGCGTATTATAATCAATGCATTTCATGATTTTACTAACTTGTTTAGGTTTAGAGAGCACCTATTTTACAGGTTAACCAGATAAAGGACACAACATTCAGTTTCCGCTGGGCAAACTAATATTTCTGCGCATGAGTAACATACCTTCGGGAGGTGGAATTAACATTATTTTCCAAATTTCTTATGTTTGGGTTGTTTTCTTTTTTTTTATTGCGAAATGTATCACATGTTCCGCATGTGATGAAAACATTCGAAAATTGAAGCATCTGCTATCACTACAATCTATGACCATCTAGAGGTAAATAGCCTTAGATAAGTACCATTTCGTTGCATTGAATGAATACTGAAATTTTTCTTGGACGTGATTCTCTTGAAGATGTATACATTGAAGTGCCAGAAAAACTGGTACGGACGAGCTTATGCGAAAAACATAGCAATGTCGCGTACTCGAAAAACATAGCAATGTCGCGTACTCGGTTGCGTCCTCCAGTGCGTATATAAAGCGATAGACATCCTTGCCAGCTGTTAGAGTTGGCGCTCATGATATGGGCCATAGTATTTTGGAGGTAGAAACCAAATCAGGATTTTCACATACGACCATTGCAAGGGTGTAACCCTGAGTACAAGAATTCCGGCAAAACCTCCAACCTACGATACCAGAGTGGCCGTAAGAATACATTGGGTGCACGTGACCATCGTCGGCTGTCAAGAATCGTTTCACGCGCTAGGCGTGAAACACTCTCGCAGGTGTCATCGGAATTCAATGCTGGAGCCTCAACAAGCATCGGCGTCCGGACTGTGCAAAGTACCATGCACGATATGGGGTTTGGGAACCGACGCCCAACTCGATTCTCCTTGATGGGTGCACGACACAGTACAATGCGCCTCGGATACCACCTAGCAACAGGGACCTGTACCGGCTGGTGGGGAGGGTGTCCGTAATGGTATGTGATGTGTTAAGCTGTACTTCAATGGGACCCCTGGTACGTCTGTAAACGTCTGTGATCGGCCAACGTAATGTGCGCATCTTTCCTGACGAGGTACGCCCGTTCATGTCCTGCATTGATGCTGATGGGTTGGGCCTGTTCCAACAGGACAATGCACCTCCACGCAAGCGTCGGGGCGCCACAATATGGGTAAAGTAGCATTCGTCTGAGTTTCAGGTGTTGCCATACCCACCGATTTCCCCAGATCTGAACGTGTTAGAACACATTTGGGATGCCATGCAGCGCGTTATCGCACACAGGAATCCGAGACCTCGGAATACACTAGAATTTTGGAACGCTCTGCTGGAAGTAAGGTGTTCATTGCCTACAGCCTATTTCCAGAAGCTAGTGGAGTCCACGCCCCGTCTTCTTTCTGCAGTGCTGCGCTCCCGTATTGGACCTACCAAGTATTAAACTGGTGTACCAATTTTTCTGGCACTTCAGTGTATATGGTTCGATTAAAGCACGTTACACTATACGAGTTCACAAATTAAGCGGCGTACAGTGAAACCAATCGTTGACACCGGTAATGGTTTCAACGTGAAGAACTGGTTTTTGTTGTTAGAGAATATATCGCTTTCGGTAGTTAAATACCAGCGTTTTTTGACGCAGATTTTATTGATCTCAGTGGCGACGCACGATTTAAACCAACTGCGTTCAGGCATTTTAGCAATAATTGACTGCGGCATGCACCAGTCGGTTTCGATGCACGTCCAATTAAATACATCTTTGAATATTCACGTTCTTCCGCAGTCTTGACTCGCCTTACTCAGGAAAATGTAGAATAAACTTTTAGCGTAACTACTATCACGGCAAGGTTCAGATTCGAACATGGGGATTTTTAAAACATCTCTTCACAATATAATCAGATTTACACTGGGTACAAGTATGTCATGTATTATATGACTCATACACCCTTTTTCAATAGGACCTGCAGTAACAACAACAAAAAAAAACTCGAATCAAAGCAATTCAGTTATTTTCGCTGATTTGTTTGAGTGAAGGAAATTGCGTTATAAGCTATCTGGACAATGTCCTACTGCAATCAAGGTTTCTCAATGATTTCGAAAGAGTTAGACAGAAGAGAAGAAAAATAATAACCGTCAAGTACGGAAAACTACACCGATGAGACATCATATAATGACCACCTGGCTGTATAATCCTTTATGTTTTGCGTTTTAAATGGGATCATACCTAGCTGTATGATCCCATTTAGAACGCAAAACAGCGACCACGCAGGGAGGTAACAATTCGATAAGGTGGTGACAGGTATCTTGGGGTATGTGGTACCATAATATCTTCAGCAGGTCCTCCAGTTCCGTACATTTCGTGGTGGTGGTGATTTAGAGCGCACCCACTTTTCCAAGTTGAACTACAAATGTTTGATGGGGTTCATGGCAGGTGAAGTTGGAGGTCAGGACATTAACAGAATATCACCAACATGCTCCTCGAACCACTCCTCGACGAACTATGCAGTGTAGCATGGCACATTTTTCTGTTCCGAAACCTTTAAGAAGGCAGGGTCCCTTAATGCCACAAAGGTGCAACATGAAATAAGTAGATATCAGAGTCGAAATAAATTAATCCATCACCAGCAGGGAACGCAGTTGTATTGAATGAGTGAAATCGGAACGCAACGATGTTCAGGTACACTGCAGCTTTCTCGGTTTGTACTATTGAAGTAATGGGGCCTAAAATTTTCCAAGGAAACATACCATAAGACCACCGCCTCTGGCCTGTTTCAGGCAAATATTGCATCCAGGTTCCATAGCCACCTTGGATAATTGACTAAATTTCTTAATACGTATTCTGAAAATTTCAAAACATCTGGGATTTCCTTAAAGTTCAACATTCAAGTTAAAATCCACTGCCTATGTACAAACTTGAACCTGCTACCTGCCATCAGAAACAATCATTACCTGCTGCTCCCCCTCAGATATATATGAGTATACTTTTTTAAGTACTCATTTGGCATCTAACTGGTTGTTAGTACGAAACCATTAAAACACACTTCCATCGTGTCCAATTTATTTCTAAAGGGAAGAAAGTTTTAAAATACAACGATTATAGATAACTTACCTTTACTGGCAGGTTGGAACATAAATAACTCAACATGAATTGTTCATGTTCGAAACCTTCGGGTGTGGTTGGTGAATACATTAAAAACTTGCAAAAATAATGGGCCAAGTTTGCACATTAGAAGAATATTAAGAATCAAACATGAAAAATTAAATTTTCGGTCACTTTTCACAAACTCCGTAGTAAAAAGTGTAATTTAAGTTCAAAATAATGTAATTTGTAGAAACATTATAATCACTTATTTATATAATATATTTTTCACGATGTACTGCACAGTTTTTGAGTATGAGGACGTATATAAAATATTAAGGAACTTTCATCTTTAATGGAAACAAATCATTAAAAATAATTGTGAAATAAATAATATAACAAATGAGCTATATCACTGAACTAAGCTGAAACGCCCTATACCTTGGGAGAAATATCATCATCATCATTGCCAATCGTTGTCAATCCACAGCTGGATGAAGATCTGTCCAAGTTTCTTCCGCAACGCTCTGTCTTGTGCCAGTCTCCTCCATGTTATTCCAGCATACTTTTGAAATTCATCCACCCATCTCACATGTGGTCTTCTTCTGGGTCTTCTCCTGTCCCTTGGAATCCTATCTAAAATTTCGGCTGTCCATCGATGGCCTGTCCTTCTGGCAGTATGTCCAGCCCATTGCCATTTCAGGGATTTAACTCTGACCATGATGTCTTCCACTCATGTCATTTTTCTGATCCACGAGTTCTTCTTCTTATCTCTCCTGATTACACCAAGTATGTACCTCTCCATGCCTCTTTGAGTTGTCTGCAGTCTTTGTATGTCTCTTTTAGGTAAAGTCCACGTCTCTGCTCCATATGTAAGCCCTGGAAGGATGCATTGATTAAACACTTTTCTTTTATTGGCATAATGGCATATTGGTCTTGAAAATTATGCTGTTTCTTCCAAAAGCTCTCCAGACAAGTTTTATACGCCGATTAATTTCTTCATCAATGTGACCCTCACTAGATATCTGCTGTCCAAGATAAACGTACGTATCTATTATCTCCAACATTTCTCCATCAATCGATTACTCTTGTCAGCAAGTTCCTGGATCATACTCTGCAGCTCTGGTTGGGTAGATGCAAACATTACTACGTGATAAGCAAAACGAAGGTGAGTTAGATAATTTCCATTTACTTTAAATATATTCATGGATATATCAATATAAGCGCGATCTTACTAAGAGAGACTCCTTATTTTATGTGTACCGTTTTTCTGCATGAATAATGTGAAAGACTAAAGAGACCGATACTGTCAGCTAGTGATTAGATATAAACAATGTAGATAAATTTTCGAAAATGTTTCACTATTATCAGGTAATCGTTTCGACAACTTTTTTAAGGGAGCCACCTAATTCGGCACATTTTGCAGACCAATAAACATAATTTGTAAAACATTTAATAAAGCCCTAACACTAACTTTAGATGACACAACGGTGAAACATTTATTGCTCTCCCTCGATATAAGACTAGTTTTACTTGCAGAATATCTTGGTCTTTTAAGAATGAATATTTTTGGTCTTTTGATAATGTCTTCTTTGCTGAAGACATTCCCAAAAGACTAAAAATACTCTGCCTACTGCACTCAGATTTCAAAAGACTCCTCTAATATTATTCTCAATGCTTTAAACAGAACATTTTGACAAAGGACATGCCAAAATATGAGAAACAGAACTGTTTAGCTTCCATGTTTCAGAAATGAAAAATATTTCCACAAGCAGAATAAAAAATATTTCCAGAAGCAGAATGAAAAATATTTCCAGAAGCAGAATAAAAAATATTTCCAGAAGCAGAATAAAAAATATTGTGCTTAAATATCTTGGTAAGTTTCTAGGATTTACACTGAACGCTCTTTGAACTTTCTGAAGGTAACGGATGAACCGACTGTTTGTATACTTAATGTAGGCCGAAGAGACAAAACTTATGACCACCTGACTAATGTAATGTTGGTCCTCCACTTGCCTCACAAACAGCCCATACCCGCGAAGCATGGAAGCTGCAATATTTAGAAATCTTGTGTCTTGTGGTATCTTGTACCAGCCCATTACCAGAAGGTACTATAATTCTTGTATGTTATGTGGCTGTGTCGCCTCAGACCGGATTCGTTGTTTAAATATTAACCACAAATGCTGGATTGGGCTGAACTCTTGACAATTTGCAGTTCAGGACAATGCAATACCTGGAAATCGCTCTCATATTCTGCGGACCATTCTCTTATAATAAGAGCAGTGTCATGTGGCATTACCCGCAGAAAGAAAACACTACTACAGTGAAATAGCGTTGTCATTAAACGACGCACCTGGTCTGCAATGATGTTTACGAAGGTAATAGACGTAATGTTTTCCTGCAAATTAATGGCTGGATCCAAGGTTTCCCAGCAAAACATTGCCCAAATCATTACATTTCATCCACCGACTTGCTTTCTGCTTATGGTGTATTGTGCATACTCTTCCCCAATTAAACGGCGAACACATACCCAGACGTCCCCATGATGCAACGGGAAATGAAATTCAAATTATTCAGGGTTCAGTTTCAAAGTTCGTGTGCCCATTGTATGCGCAATCGATGGATAACCGAGGTTAGCTTGAGCACTTCCAGATGTCTGAAGCAACGCAGCCCCATTTTCATCAGGATTAAGGGAAATATAAAATTATCGGCAAATCCATTGACCCAATATCTTACCCATTACAATTTACCTATTGTGAAATTTGCTTAAGTCCGCTGCCATTGTCATCTGAAGAACAAGAATGACATTGATTAATTGAACTCAGTGTCATGTGTTATTTTTAAAGTTCCATAACAATCATACACGCCCTCGTTTACTTACAATTTCTTCGATCTGAATAAAACCTGGCTGGTCATAAAAATGTTTCGCTTTCGTTGTATAACGTGGAATCAAAGGTAAACATTCCGTTAAGGTAAATGAGAAATTTAAAATCCTGGTCTTACTAAATATCTTTCACAAGAATTTGCAAACCTGATTAAAATTGTGTAGTTAAAACAGTACATTTGGCTGCTTAAGAGACATACATCACTCTAAACCGACAGATAAATACGTCGTCAATGTTAGTTTCTATAAGCATATAATTATAATCGAAACTTCATAACGATAAGTCACAAAAAAAAAGTTTTTTTTTCACACTTTCAGTTGTATTATGAGCATTGCTTCTAGAATGCAATGTCTTTCGACATAAAGTTCAAGTGCTGTTTATGTAACTACTTGAATAATAGAAACACCCTAATATTCCGTTTACGATTTCAATAACTTTCAGTAATTCTTCTCGCAAAAAAGGCTAATATTATCCCATATAAATTTGAACTTTAGTGTTGTACAAACTTGGCATATTTCTAGAAGGCATGAAAAAGCGAAAATTGTAAAAGTAAAGTTTGTAGATGCAATGTGAATGTAAGTTTATATAAAATCATACTGTTACGTAAAGGTGATTTGTGGATTTATTGTTACACATTCAGTAGAACAAATGTAAAAATATTGGTGAAAACGGATTTTCTCGTAGAAAGTAAGGACTTCCTCTTTTTTAAAAAACACCGGTCGTTCGTTTGCATTGAAATAGTAATGTCGCCACTCTCCTTTTTCACAAAAGAAATCGACCGAGCTCAAACTCGTTACATAGGATGGTTAAAACTTCCTGTGTTTCGCTTCTGTATTTCGGTATTGCCAGCAGCCGGATATATACTATATTTATATGACATTTTGACATTTTCAGTCACAAATATGAATGAAAATGTCATATTTGTGATTCCCCTCAGTAAGCAGCATAACGTCTTCTATCCTTAATAGGTTCTACTATACCATTGTACACTTCTTTTGAAAAATGGTTTTAAAGCAAAAACACACAACTGTTGTTTTAATTGCCATACAAAATACATGGAATTGGATTTAACAGTTGAATCATAATACGAAATACTGAAAAAATGGAAATGTAAGCAATTTGAGCTGCACTATTTCTAAAGTTTTATTATAAAACCTTTGAATTGCAATGCATGCGAATTAAGGAGGTGCAAAAGTTGACCACATATATGTAGAATGATTTTCCAACAATTTATATAAAGTTTAAAATAAAATGCTTTCTTTAATAATCGTTCAATCCGAATGCCCTATCTCTGGACTATGAACCTGTGTCTAGATTTCAAGATAACGGAGCATTTCTTAAAAGTTATACTTGTATTTTATTCCCCTTCTCTCCCACATCTGTGAATTGTCCAATCATTGTTTTAGGTCTTCGTTTATAAATCGCTCTTTTTAGCAGACCGAATGCATAATAGTCTGTTGGTATCACATCACGGGACTAAGAAGAAAAATGAGGAAATATTTTTTGATACCCATCACTTCTTTATTATTTCTCAAGTAATAGAATGGTACATTGGGATGTACTACTGGTAGCCTTATCCTGATAGACATCTACTCTTTGAAGGTTATGTGGATAAAGGTATGTTGTTTCCTCTTAAAATTTCGGAGTTAAAATATTATTTTGTTAATGTGTAGAATTGATTTTAACTTCCTTTTCAACATTTCTTAAATTCAATTTTCCATTCTACTAGAAACCATCAATAATCATGAATCCTTTACGGAAAGTTTCTTTGGATCCTTGGACCCAAGTTTGTAAGTCATTTTCGGTTCTTTTTTCAGACAATGAAGCAAACTTTTTTTCGTTACAGTCATTTGGGTGGATGCATGCTTCATCAATAATCCCAATAAATTTCCATCTATCTTCGACGAAGCGATTTTCATAAAGAAATCTACTTTTTGTTCTGTGCGCAGCCACGTGTGAACATTGTTTTTCTCTTTCTTTTTGCAATTTCAAATGTTTGACACTTTTTTGTTCACCTTTCATACAGAGATTTTTAACGATTCAGCGATTGCCTTTTTGGGTAGATGGCTTTTGTTTTAAGAATAGGAACTTTACTTTTGAAATAGTCGTATCCGTACGTACCGTCATTGGTTATACGGTTGGTGTTCAGTTTTGCTGTTAAATCAATGCTTTTTAATAGTATTACTTTATTTACATTTAAAATCCAATTTACATGATTTTCGCAGGGTTTTTTTACATTACAAAATACGAATATTTCTCTTCGTTAAGAGCAAAAAACACATAACAATTTATCCACTGGTTATTTACGTGCGCTATTTTCTTAGAAGACGGTATATAATTGCAGTAGATGTTTCTTTGTTTTCATATAACTCAATCTGTTTCTAATTTTAATTGTTCGAACTTCTTTTATTTTGTGTGATTTCTTATCAAAAACACTCTAAAAATGTATGAGCATCATCTGTGTTCCAAGATTTCAGGAAAACGAAAGAACAAACATTTTCTAAATGATAATAATTATTTTATTTTGATTGGAGGTCTAACGAATAATAATAAGATTGATAACTACATATTACACTACGTTTTAAATAAAAAGAAAATTTGGTTCATTGGTTAAGAGAATTTAAGCAATTATATTTAATTAACCACCTAATATTATCTGCCTGACGTCGTAATTTGAACTACGAAGTTTTTTTGTTATATTTTACTTAAAAAGAAGTTAGTAACAAATATATTGCCATCAGTACAAAAACTGTCCTTCTGTGGACTCCATTGCTTTAACCTCATTACAGAAGTATTCACGATGAATCTACCAGAAAGTAAAATATCATTCTCGCATTAGTTCTTAATCTGTTTCTTAATTAATGGTAAATGTAATATTTTATGCTGTATGATAAACAATACATGACGTTTCGAAAAATACACAGTACAGCACTACAGTTTTGTGGAAACTTTGCTCATTAATGGTGATTATTATTATTATTCCTTTTTAACCGTAGGAATTAGAGATGTGCCCGCAAAAAGTTTCGCCGCACATGGAATTGTACCAAGAGTAATACAACCTTCAGTGCTGATCCCTAACTAAAGATAATTATGTGGTAGTAAAAGCATATTAAAGGTACAAACAACAGCGATATCAGCGTTATTTCAATACCTGTAAACTCGATTTGTCATTATGATATTTGATACACATAATTGTTGGTGAATATATATTGTTGAATGGGCGAAGAATTGCTTCCGCGAAGAAGGCTGAAAGCAGGGATCCCATCGGAGCACCATTTATTTGTTTGTAGATTTGTCCTTGGAAACTGAAGGAGTTAGAATTTGAGTCTAAGTCCATTAACTGGAAGATGCTGAGGAAAGACTCCTGCGAATAAAGCGATGAATTAGATATGGTTTACTTTAAAGTTCCGATGTTGTCCTGTACGGGATCGAAGTGTAAAAAGAAAGTACTGCCAAAAATGTTGTGTTTTGGACAAATATTTGCTTGATTTTCATGATAAATTTTAGAAGAAATGTTATTATACTGTCTGATTCAGGGAGATGATTAGCCAGAAAATTTGGATAGTGTTTTCCCTAAACAGTACGTTGAAGGAAACCTTTTTGACAAGATGGTTCTCAATGGATTACCGGTCTTGGTGGTTTTTAAGTCTCCAAAAAAGCTTAAGGATCTTAGGGTCTGGTGGTAATTCGGCGGCTTTCTTGAGATAATCCGGGAGAGATGTCAACATGGCTGCTCTTACTACCTGTGCAATCCAAAAATTCAAAGATTTGGTTTGTAGCATTTTGTATTCAGAAACGGAGATTAATATTTCGAGGGTCTGATTGTAGTCAAAATCATCCATAATCGTTATCTGACTGGGTTTTCTCGTTGGCTTTAATTTTATGGAAACGTCCTTTCTGTGGTTCAAAATCAGTCTCAAAATTTTAAAAGTATTATTTTTATTTGTGCAACGATCGTAATCCAGCGCAGCACAGTTTACGCTGTTCGTCTTTGCTGTCGTCCGGAATTTGCGATATTATCCTCTCAGACTCAGAAATAACGATTTTTGGATTCTCTCTTGTTCGGAAGCAGAACTTTGATCCAAGTTCTAGAGCTTTCGTTTCTTCCAGGATGAGCGTCTCGTCATAAATATGGAGGAAGGGAACGGTAAAACTTTGAAATTTTTGATCTGTGATGATTTCGAATATTTCAGCGTCCTGTTGAGTCTAGATGAGAGTATAACACTTGGTTTCCAAAGACATGACGATCCTATCTTTTCAGGTTTACTAACCTTGACAGGTTTTGACGAAGAAAAGTTTACTTTTTTCTTTTCGAACCAAGATATTTTTAACGACATTTTTACATTAAGGTACTTCGGCATCAAACCCAATCCCTCAAGCGGTTACAAATTCGGGGTAGGGCCGTTCGCTCCCCAGTAAGCCACATCTTTTGAAATGTTTTTCTTTTTTCGGATCGTGTTAAAATTAATTAATTAAAAGAAACGGTACAGTAACTATATACTTAAAATAATAAAGCTCTATTAGTAAACCGAATTCCTTGGCGCAGAATAGAAAGCAAAATTTCCTAGATTTAGCATATTAAACCGATGGCTTTTTTAAAGAAAGTTAGAAGCAAACTGTACAGTGAATAATAGGACGCTTCTACAATTTTTACGCGATGACTAGTGAATAAAAGAAAAGCTACGATTGTACATATTGATACAAAGGCACGAGGCATCATGTTCATGTAGCACTTGGAATTCTGGAGTGAAAAGGAAAGCCATTCACTGCTAAAAGAACTAATACCAAATTTGTGGCGACTCCAGCGAGACGCTATCCTTGCAGGACTCACTGTTAGTTATGATCTTCTATGTTTCGAAATTTTCAGTAGCTTTATAGGTGGAGTAATAAGCTAATTTCTTTCTTTCATCCAACACAGGGGCAGCGGACCGGAACTTGACTTCTCTGTATAGGGCCGTGGTTACTTTACCTCTCTTTATGTCCCTTATATGTCCTTTGAATCAAATTCTAAATGAACGTTTGGTCATTCCAATGTAGAATCGCTTGGAGACTTCCTGATATTGTAGAGGGATGAGATAATCACATGCTTCATTGGAAAGAGGGGCTTGTCAGTATTTCCCAAAAGCATAGCTGATAAAGATGTGAGAGATCCAATGCCAACCCCAAGGTTCATCTTCTTGAGTACGTTCTGTAGTTCATAGGAAATATTTGGCAGGTAGGGAATTGAGGCGAGATAGCAAAGCTCTCTTAGAGAGAAATAACATGAGTGCTTATGGCTCTTTTGATAGAGTTGTGCACCAGATACGGGGTGGGTTCTGCCTCGGAGACCAATTCGACAACCTTTTTTTAAATCGCAATGTCTAGAAGGAATATAAGAGGAACTGGCATAAACTCTTCGGATTGAACAAAGGAGGAAATCTATCTTGTAATCAGCGGGGCAGAATGAGTTGCCGAGCATCAGGTTTGAGACGGGTGTGGGATTATAATAGAATTTTGGACAAAAACGATTTTCAGGCAATTTCTTCTGTAAAAGATAAAGATAAGGCAAGGAATTATTTTGTTCGAAGTCAATAGTGAAATTGATCTCAGGGTGAATATCATATTATATCCAGAAAAGGAGGAGAGTCTCTTTTCCGTAAGCCCATTTGAAAAATCCATAGTCCCCGTATCGTAGCCAAGTAGTAGGCCTTAGGATGACGTTGGTAAATATATTTCCTGTTCAATTGGGCGAAGTATTGCCTTGCTCCGCACGGGGATAACTGGTTTTCCAGTTATTTGGGGAGCGGCGCCCCCACGGCCCGAGCTGACCTTGTGACTGGTCAACATCTGATGTCATGCCACCGCTTTGCTGTTGGTGTTTGCAGGGACGGCTGTTCATCCAGCTGTTGGGGGAGTCGCGGCCCCACGATCCCGAGCTGGTCTTGTGGTTCGCTTTTTCGTTTTTCTTTATTTTCTCCACTGGCTAGTTGCCCGTGTTGTATACTTTACCTAATCGCTACCACGTTATGTACTAACACCCCGGTCTTGTGGTTTTGTTACCCTCCACCACTAACTGTTTAATATTAACCGCTCAGTTCGTAGGTTGCTGAGATTCCGTTTAGGTTCCCTTCCAGGATTTGTCTTCTTTAGATTTCTTTTTTTCTTTTTAGCTGGTTTGGGTGCTAGATCTACCTGCATGTTTGCCGCGTGCGGAGACCCGTGAGGCGGAAATGGGATGTCTGGCGGCTGAGGTCGCGGGAGACCGGATAAGTGCCTCCTGTGTACCAACACTCCTCTTCGACCCCGGCTTCGCTGTAAACGGGAGGCTAGAGACTAACCCACCTCTAGTCAGAAGTCTTGTACCAAGTTGTGTACAGGACTTTAGCGGCTTTTTTGTCGTATAGCACGGCAGGGTAAGCCCGGGGGCTGTGGGATCATGCCAAAGGCGTTGGCATGACGGTACCCGGAGGCCGAAGTGTCCGCCGAGTGCGTGTGATCACAGCCAACGGACTATATCTGCAACGTATAAGCTCCAGAACTGTGCCCAGCGTCATTTTCTTGACTTGCAGACCTCCAGTTCTCCCTCGTAGGAGCTCGGTGGTGGGTGGAGTAGTTTGCAGACGAATCCTCTTCCTTTTTTCCATGGGTAAAAACAAAAAGAAAAACTCCAAATTTAAGTCGCCTGAGAAAATGATTATTGACAATGACTCTCCTTCGTCTTCTCAACCTACCAAGTCTCATAACCTTAAACGATCTTTAGACCTTGACCTGGACCAAGAATGTGGAACCTCTTCTTCGGCAGCTGTTCCAGTCGCTCCGAAGCGTCGTCTCCCCTCGTTTGCTGTGACTACGCATGCTACACACTTAGTTGTGGAATCCATCGATCCGAATGAGAGACTGTCTACCAAATCTCCCTTTTTCATTTGTAAAGCTTTGGACGCTGCGGTTGGCCCCTTGAAGTCTGTGAAGAAGCTTCGCTCTGGGGACCTGCTTGTCCAAACTTGCAGTGTTTCTCAGAGTAACACTTTTCTCCACCTCACTAGTCTTCAAGGCATTCCTGTCAAAGTGACACGTCACCCGTTTCTTAACACCTCTCGGGGTGTTATTTCGGAGTTTGATCTCTTGCCCTGCAGTGAAGAAGAATTGGTGACTGAACTTGCAGATCAAGGTGTTATTGCTGCACGTCGTATGATGTTTCGGCGCGATGGTTCTTTGATTAAGTCTAAAAATGTGATCTTGACTTTTAACTCCCCGAAAGTTCCAACCGAAATCAAGGCTGGCTACTTAATCTGTGGAGTTCGCCCGTACATTCCCAGTCCTCTGCGCTGTTTCAGGTGCCAGAGGTACGGGCATTCACAACGTTTCTGTAAGAGTTCCGCTCGTTGCGCTAATTGTGGCTCCAGTGAACATGACGGGGAAGGTTGCACTTCTGCGGCCTGCTGTGTTAACTGTGGTGAGGCCCATGCAGCTTACTCCCGCAACTGTATGAAATGGAAGGACGAGATGGCGATCCAGCGCCTCAAAACCCTGGAAGGCCTCTCGTACCCTGCTGGAAAGGCCAAATTGGGTATACCCATAAATCGACATCATTTGCCGCAGTAGTTCAGTCTCTGCCACAACCCGTGCAGCCCTTTGTTCCGCGCCCTGTAGCTCTCGCCGCACTTGCCAAGCGATCTACAGCTGAACAAGCGACACAGGTGGATTTCCCCGAGCTCCATATAGCTGAGTCTGCGCCTTCTCTTTTGAAGACGACCGACTCTTTCAGTTCCCAGCAGAAAGCCTGCACGTGCGGAAGACCCGGCCCTCAATCCGTAAAGGTGTGCAGTGTCCATCCAACTGTCGCGGTCCGCCTGACCAACATTGCAACTGTCTCGGACTCAGCGAGGTCCCCACCCTCAACCAACATTATAGAGGAACATAGGGGGAGGAGAGTGACAGTTCGTCGCCGCCGTCGGCCAGCATTGCAGAGGAGTGTGGGGGAGGGGAGAGTGACGGTTCGTCCCCCTCCTGTGACTCATCCTTTGTGTAGTTTTGTTAAATGAAAAACAAATTATAATAATTACAATAGTAAGTTAATAAATTTTTATATAAACCCAATTAACTAACTTGTCTTTACGGCTTTCATCATCCTTTTTGCCAACTTTTACCAAGCCTGTCTGCTCTTAATCATTTTCCACGCTTTTAAAAATCTGTAGCTGATAGTTCTTTGTCTGGCGCTCTTTGGCCAAACCTGCCCCTTGCGCCACTAAAATCAACTAACCAACCTCAGTTTTACTTAATCGGCTTGTTTCTCACCATTGTACCATGTTTTTCATACTGTTTGTTTCATTGTCTTTTTTGGCCCTTCTTTTGTACTCATGATTCGGTTTTACTTGGTCAGCCGTTTTTCTGATTTATGCTCCGTTTTTTAATTTTGTCTGTTTGTCTTGTGTCTGGCGCTCTTTGGCCAACCATGGCCCTTGCGCCAATAAAATCTAATAACCAACCAACCAACCAAGTATTGCCTTACCGAGGATGGCCGAAAGCGAGGATATACAGTCCCGTAGCTATCAAGATATTATAGATTAAGAGGAACTATACACTAACTATACTTGAATTAGCAAAGCTATATTAGTAATCCGAAATGATTAAAATAGAAATCAAATTTTAGAAGCCTTTTCGTATCAAAGAAAGCTAGAGAGTTTGATGTCTGCTGTCTACCTTAATTGAAAATACAATCTGATTGATGTGCGAAAGTCTGGAAAATTTGATTTCACTATTACGACAATAAATTTGGATTGCTAGTAATCAAGCTTTTAATTCCACTACAACACACCATTGGCTCTAATAATACTTCTGAAAAATCTCGCACACTGGGATTCAACCTCAAAATTTATAAAATGCATGTGCATTCCTTTTAATTAAATTGCTGAATACTGACCAAACTCGTTTGCGTGTTAAAACATGAGCAAAGAACAAGACATAATATTTTTTCAATGAAAAAGTAAGAAAACATAAAAATGCGCACGAAGTATATAATACAGCAACAAAGTGATTCCCTTTGATATTTGGATACCTTGTGTCTATTAGAAACATCTGAAAATTGGTATAAAAAGATTAGAAATATTAAATTAAATTTCAGTATATTAAATATTATTAATAATTGCACTTCAGACACGAAATTAATGGCCCTTATTACTTTTGAATTGAGTTGCGAACTATAGCAAAACATCTGACCATTTAATTCAGAGAGGTGTTAGACTTTAAACTCTCGTCGGATCACACCGCATATTATGATCATCCTGCAATTGCTCTGATCAAATTAGTGGCCATTATTACTTTCGAATTGAATTACGAATTATAGCAAAAGATATGACCGTTGAATACAGAAAAGTGTTAGACTTTAAACTCTCATCAGATCACACCGCATCTCACTGCATTGTGTTATCGTACAGCATTGGTAAAAAAATATTCATTTAAGATGATATACAGAGTTAATTTGTGTTAGAGAAATATAGTTTTCACTCCGGAGCAACATGTTAAGCATTTAAACTCCTTTTTAAAGTATTTAAATCATTTGATTATTGCCTGAACCCGAGTAGCAAGAAATTGACCTTTTGTCAAACTGAGCGGCATTTCCAATTAGTCCTCAGAAACTAAGAACATGTTTTATGCATCGCGTCTTTTTAACACATGCGAAACAAATTCGCTGTACTATTCATTTCTCAATCATGCATCACTTATCTACTAATTTCAAATAATTCCAAATTGAGAGAAATAAACGCCAAAGTGAGTCAATTCTTTGTTGCACAACGTATTGTGTAGAACTAAATGCGGGAAAAGACCATTCGAAAGAAATGGGGTAGTTATGCATAAATGAGATTCTGAACACGATGAAATCATGCTAAGTATGGTTTGCTTACCAAAAGAAAGGAACTAACCTCAAGGAGACTCTAATAAATTCTTTTGAAAAGACCTCTAGGCAGAAAAAATCCATGGCCTTTCACTAAGGAGTGCTTCCCATATGGGAGATGATCATGCATTTTTGTTCTAGAATCTTAGCACTGAGATAAAGGGGAAGTAACAAAGAGAAACAAAGTCAACAGACTGTTCTCAGGTACGAAGCCTTTTCTCTTTAAATCTACTTTGCATTCTCGGGAAAGGAACTTTAGCCCAAGTTCAGTTTCAGCGTACTGTCTGTTATCCTGCAGGGACACTTAACAAAATTAAAACATGTATAATTACATGACCAGACACAGTTTAACATCTGTTAACGTTCGAAAAAAGTTTGCAAAGAAAGCTGAGGAAAGCAACTAATTTGCGAAGTAAATTTTCAGAGTGTTTCCTCCATGTATCTTCTCAAATACGGCGACGATTACCGAACAGCAGCAATAGGCCACTAAGTTGTAACAATTCTGTATCACAACTTTCTATTCACTCGACAGAAATAAGCAATAGAGAACTGATCTTTGAGTTGTTGAAATACTTTTATTCGAATATGGGCAATATAGTATTTCTGTAAACTCTATTACACAGGAGGAGAGACAGAAGTCCAGTGTTTATGACAGCACCCCAGGGGTCGAACATTAAACTACGATCGCGTCTGTCACGTGATACGGTACCAATGGCTGTATAAGTAGCGCCAAGAAGAGAGTTGCATACTGTTTAAAAATAAGGCAGACGGTTACATTTCCACGTTTTAATTATATGTCCGTCCACTTGCGCGTTGTTCTATTGATATCTCGATTTATCAGAATCCCGTTGAGTTTAGTTCCTTTATTGAGATCTTCAGGGTAAAATTCTTGCCATGAGTCTCAACTGAATATTTTCCTCTGTCTCCTGCCTTGTGAACTCTATAAAACAATAGTAATCACATATTATAATTTTATTGAGGATAACCTTTGAAACAACAATGACAGAAGAAAGTTTTAGTTAATTCACCAAAATGTATAAATAAATAAGTTTTCGAATTTATTTCTAAAAACTAAACTCAGTTACAGGAATATTTTCCCTATGAGAGATTGCTCTCGGAATTACAGACCTAGAATAAAAGCTATTTATTTGTGTACAGAAGACTTACATCCGGCATTCCAACAAATTTCTGTGTGAGAATAGCTTTAATGAAATATTGGTATTTAACAAGAGCAGCTAGGGGAAATCTCTGATTTTAAGTGTGACCACAGCGATAATGTTTGTTTCACATTGCTTTACGTTTTTTTAAAATTATGAACCAGTGTAGCAGCAAAAGCATTAAAGCTACCCATGTGGTGATTACTCTATTCTTTTTCCAATAGCAACTGAAAAAGGCATGTTCTTCTAGGCATTATTTTCTTTTAAAGACATCTTTTCAAAATCTGGATGACTTGTTAGAACAATATATCAAGATACAAGACTCACACAGTTCTTCGTGAATACTTGTAAATTTCTTTTGTCTTGATTCCAGAAGCCTATATGCACCGTATATTTGAGTGTAACTTCACAAAGTGTGACTTCAACTTATTGCCATGTTTTTGTGTTGAGGTTTTTCCTCTCATATTAAATATCATTTAAATGAATTATACTTAAAAAAACCCTTATATTTTCCTTTTATATACTTTTAGTTGTGCATAAGAAGCTCTATAATGATAAATAAATTTTGAACTGAAATATTACAGGAAATCTGTCGATTAAACAACCCGATGATTCTCCGTTTACATATACCTATATTATTTTTCGAAATGTAAAACAAATTGAGTTCTGTAGGAGAAATACCTTTTTCATAATACGTGGAAGTAATTCATTCATAATTATTAAGAGAGCAATCAGGCATCTCTGAATTTCAGATGTTTACTTCTTATCGCGTAACATAATTCACATCAAAAACCTAGAAAATCACATCACAATGGAATCGAATCCATGTTTCCTGATTGCCGTTCGAGCGTTCATTCATTTACACCATCCAGGGTGACGAAGTTCCAAGTACAAGTGTGTTAAGAGGCAGAACATTCTGCAATTTTTGCTAGGCGAAGCAAATTTTGCTTCCTCGTAGCGTAAATTCGAGAGACTGGTAAATCGTCTGTCTCTCAAATTACCCCGATTTATAATTTAATGGTATGTGATGCTATTTTAAGTTGATGATACTGTTATGATATTGTACTGCTTTTTCCATTTTAGAAGGAAATAAAATAGGTAATCAAAGGCATTAAACAGGAAATACATGACTTGAAATGGGTAATCGAAGACATATTGAACAAATCTAATTGGTATCATGCTGAAAAGTTGATTTAAAACCGAGTTACTTTTATACTCTGAGAATGTTCACTTTAATGTGGATCATCGGATCTGGATAATACAATTATTCGCATTAGCGGGGTCCGGACAATCGGAGTTCTACACTGCATTTACAAAATGCTCCCGACAAATGGCATTAGTTGTGATAAATGGGCAATTTTTGACAATGATCAGATGTGAATCCCTGGGTCCAACCATTCATTTACACGAACCTGTGACGTCTAACACCTGCCTAAACATCATTACAGACCAGGTACGCACTTTCATAGCAACGGTATTTCTCTGAAGTAATGTATTCTTATAGCAGCATAATGTGCCGTGCCACACTGCTAGGACTGTTTCGGAATGGTTCGCTAACCACGAGGAACAACTTCAGGTACTGAGCTGCACTCCAAATTTCCCAGACATCACATTAATATCTAAGTTTATGCGTCTTACCTGTGTCGTATCATCTCATCCTGTATTTTAGAATAGTTAAAGGATCTGCCGGTAAAATGATGCTTAACAGATGCCAGAAGCCCTGTTTTGAAATTTTTTTATCGTCCTTGCTTCGCGGGAAATAGCCGTTTTGACTGTCAGTGTATCGCCAACGTCATTTTAGGCATTTCGCCATATCAATTTGGCTCTTCGCTGTTTGTTGAGTAATGTATTATTACATATTAGCTTCCATTTACACTGAGTGTTTTATTTAATTCCTGATGTAATAAAAACTTAAAGTTATATGATTTGTCCGGCATAGAGTAAAGTTGATGGATGTTACATGGAGTTATGCACGAAGTTGCAAAACCTGGAAACCTCTTCATCTTGCTCCAGTTGAAGACAGGTCTGAGTCTCGGGATTTTAGAAATGTTTCGCAGTCTGTCTTGGCTCGAGTACCGGTACAGGCATGAGTGATATACTTTCATAATAGGCCCTGTTTTCTCTCTTGCTGGAGACCAGTGACAAAGTTTGGGGTAAGAGCGATTTTGGAAAACTCTTGGTAATGGTGGTCGCTATATCCCTACAGATAAAAGTGATCTTTATCTTTAAATCAAAATTAAATATGGGTCACTATATCTAAACTCATTTTATTGTCTTCAGAAAAATGTCGAACATCCCTTTAGTGCAGGATTCTACAAAACGTTTTACGTAAGTAAAGGGAGCTAGGCGTTTCTACTTTTCGTGAGCCGGAGACATTCTAATAAAATTAAGAAAATCTGCACACCAAACAGAGATCATCGCTCTTTCCACGTTAATAGATGAGTCTCATAGATATTATCACGGCCGTCACCGTGAAACTAACCCAGGGTCTTCTAGTTATGCGCCGGACATTCTACCACTTCACAACAGATAGAAAACAATATATATAATTGTACCGGGTGCGCCATATACAAGAGGCACCGTGGCCAGAAGTTGCTAGGCGGGTTAAAGTTGTTTGGCGGGTTTCCAGTTAAAACCGCTTTGTTCCACTTCTAACCAGTTTCGTCGTGTACAGCTGCAAAGGAATTCTCCGGAGTGGTTAGTCACTGCCAGAGAAGTTGAAACACGTGGTCATAAGTGTAAGTGAAGAGAGAACAAAGGCAACGGAAACGGATTAAGGTACGGAATAGCGTAATTTTGATGTGGAACAGTATTTCAGAAATAACTGATACAAGGTTTTAAATGAGTTCAATAGAGAAAACTTTCACATTGTGAAAATGCACGCAACTAATCCCCTCACCCTTGATGAATTAAAAGTGAACAATACGGATGCCATAGCCCAGATTACTGCCTGGGTGAGTATTGGCGCGTTACGAACAACATGTTCAGTCGTGTGCAGCTGTAGCTTGATGTCGGGGGACAGCACTTTCAAAAATTGTTGTAAACGCAAGTAAATTACTCCTGTTTTCTCTCATTTCAACTATTCTGTACCATGTATAGAAACATTGCCTAAGTGTTGTCTTTGATTATACTCGGGCCTCTTCTATGTGGCACAGCCTGTATATTGTCATTTATATATTTCCCACAACATCACTTATTAGAAATTTTAAAGGTACACCATAGTCTTTCCCTCATCATTTTTAAGAAACATGTAACTCCCCCTTTGGATGTAAACACACTAAATTTTTTTGAAAAGGATTTCAGTAAAAAAAATTATTTATCGCTAAATTAACGTGTTCACGTGACTGAAATTTGAAATTTGTGTTTCCTCCAATCAAGTGTTTGTGCAAATGCTCATCAGGTATGGCTTTTCTGTAACTACATTTCAACTACTTCATCTTCGAAGTGTCTTTGAAATTAATGTGGTGTGCTAAACCTGAGATCTATCGATCAGTAAGGTTTTTAAATGAACATATTGATCACCTCGAAGTCTTCTGTTGATCAGTACCCCTTTACCAGTACCCCTTTGTGTTTTCCCGTTAAACTGCTGATGTATTTTACATCATGATTTTACGTTTTAGGCATTTTACCAATGACACAATCAATAAGAATATGGAAAATCCCTTTACCTCTTGCACTGCAATTAAAATTAGAAAAACCTTTGGCACATTTTAGATTTAAAAAAGGAAAGATCTCTTCTGAAAACTTACGAGAGGATGAAGACCCCGTTCCTTGCTCAAAATTCTCAAAGGTGCATGCGTGTTAACCAGCTTCTACGCAACTGCTCAAGATAATCAGTTTTTTAGAAAAAAAAATTGTTCATATGTCACATTTGCACAAAAAGTCAAATTATTTTCCCAAAATCGTGACTTTTGAAAAAATAGTTTGATTTTTATTCTTGACTTTTGTGAACATGTCACATGTACGCACGGATTCGTTATGTAATCATAGTATGCACTCACTTCGTCCCATGGCCATATCTAACAAAAAAATTAATTTACAAAGACATTTACCGTTTGTGAGTGAAACGATTGACATTATGTTCCGCATTGTTCCTGATATAACAACGAATTATTTCGTCAACTTGAAGAGCACGTTTAAAACTTATGAACTACGTTTTATTCCTTTTTGTTATCCAAAATAACATTACTTTTATTTTTTAATGAACACTTGCTTGTCACAAAACAAAATAATTGGAATTCATTAGAGTGAATTTTTATTTATTTAATTTATTTATATTAAAATCCCTTTTATTAAATTCCTTAATCCTTGAAGGCAAGATCGAATGTACACGGAACATATTACCCCTGAGACCTTTGTTTCAAGATCCTTCATCTAATACATTAAACGTAGGGTATAAGAATGTGCTATATTTCGTATGTTAGTAGAAAACAGTAATTATTGCAACCGTAATAATTATACATACATTTATGTTTTACGCAGGAATTTATATCAAAACATTAAATTTAAAGGAAGGCTAAAAATGAAATGATAGCAAAAAAGCATTCAGTTCAAGATTTGTTTTGAGAAAATCTGAAATTAAGAGATAAAAAAAGAACTAAAGAAATATAGTTTTCTGTAAATCATTTTTTCAAAAAGAAAAACTCAATTTAAAACTTATTTTAACTTTAAACTGTTAAATAATGCAAAAAAAAAACGAATATCGTTGGCGTAAATGTATGCATTTTTATCTACATCCTGTACTTGTCATTAATAACGTAAGTAATAATAAACGCCACAGGGAATGTACATTTCATGTTATTTTCAATTTTATGAGGTTTTCTAACGGAATAATTTTTGGACGTGTGGTTTGCAGAATTTTACTTTAGAATTTATTTTCATTAAAAAACTTGTCATGTCACTTCTCCTCTTATAAATATTAAAAATTGTGTGAAGGAAGGAGGGTTTCCTTCAAAACTCTTTATTGTTTGAAAGCTTCTCAATGAAATTTTTTCTGGGCAGCTCAGCTTGAAATTTAGCCATGTGATAATAAATATTCTTCGTTCACAAAATGATTTCCTTATAATCTGTTATCATCTTCCTTTTAAAAAAAAATATTTGGTGTGCTATAGGTTTTTAAATATATTTTGCTGCGAAATAGATGCTTTAAATTCTGACTCGTTTTCATAAATAACAAGAAAAAATTGACAATGTACACAAAACTTTTTTTAAAAGTCTTTAAGAAGTGCGGTCTCAGACATTGAAATATTTATTTTGCTGCTTTGCATTCCACTGAATTCCTGTTCATTTCACTAAATCGTTGTCAGAAATTAGAAACAATATGTGAAATCATGCTGAAGAAATGCTTTCGAGAATATATTTTTATTTCTCGCAAATCAAAATTCGACCAAGGCAGAAATTATTTAATTTTTTCAGTTAACCTCTCTGAATCCAATGTTTAGGAACTGTTCTTCTGGCCTTATAGTTTGGCATGGAGAACATACCTTTATCAATTTAAACAAAAAGTACTTCGCCTCCATTCCTGTGGTTTGTACCACATGAAAGTTTACCGTTTCATGAACAACACAAACGCCGTGGTTTACATGCCGGTGCTTCTTCTTGCCAAAAGACGCTCAGGTTGTAATGTTTTGGATCTTTCATGTCTGCGTGGTGCAAAATTGTGACATAGAGTACCCAGCAAAAAACCCAAGTGTTGGAAAACTGCTGGCCACCAGCTGGCAGTGGTGGGTCACTGCTGGCTGAAATCTGCAGCTTACAGCCCGGTAGTGGTCCGTTGGTGGCAGCGCCATTAGTTGAAAGTCATTGACGGTCCTACAGCATCTCCGTGAATAGTGGGACTACGAGCAAATACCCACAGTGGCCGTAGCTGGCAATCAATCGGTGCGACCTAAACACCAAGCGGTAGCAACGGGACTGCGCATGCGCAGAAGCAACATGTGCTGTATCTCTCGTGGTACCAGTTAGCTGAAGACGACGTTATTGTCACTGTGTTATTTTAGTGGATATTAAGACAAAGAAATCCGTTTGTAGAGAGGCGAATAAATTTCCTATAATGAAATGCCACGTCTTCGAAGATATCAGATTAAGCCATAAAATACACCCACTCCATTACCATGAATAATAAGAAATAATTTAGGTGTAATCTTTCTTTTTAACATACACTAAACCGCTAGAAACAAAAGTCCTGAAAAAAATATTTAAAAACGTTATGTTGGAAAAGAAAGAAGAATTATACGCGTGCAAAATTTTATCAATTATTTGAAAAAATAAGAACAACGCTATGTGGATATAATGTACTCATTCATGGGTTGAATACACTAGACTGGACGAATTCACTTCTAAAAACAACAAGAAGTAAAGTAAAACATATTTTCTCTGTAAAAAAATGTAGCTTCGGACAGCGGAAAGGAAAGATACAACGTTAAAAATGTTATAGAATATGACATGAACGGGTAAATATATTAATTCAACAATAGCCTTTCAGGACGAAAACGACAGCACAAAATTTTGGAAGCGCCTTTAAGTTTTTACGCTCTTGCAAAATGAGTAAAGTCCCCTTAAAGTAAAATAAAAATAATCGTTACGTTGAAAAAATAAATTTAAGAATTATATGAAACTCACAGTTATGAAAAATACCACACAATATTGTAAAATTAATAAGCGGACCATCCGTTACACATTCCGCAAGAAAGAGGCTCAGTTTCAAGCAAACGCTCGTGCATGGCAAATCATTAGTTTTGGTAGAGCGCTCACTTCCCACGCAGACAGTCTATGTTTCGTTTCGATCCATCCCCAAACGGAAGTTTTTCTGGACATGTTGAGAAAATTTTCCCAGAACCGCGCTGTAATGCAAAAGTTTCGTAAGGTGAAAACAAAAAGTAGCTGTAGCTTTGGGAAAATGCGGTTACCCCCCCCTTTTTTTACGGCTAATACTGGGAAATTGGAGCACAATATGGAGCAAGCCATAAGTTACCTCCCGTGAATGCCGGCTGCTACTGCCGGGAAACTAGCGTACCCCATTAAGCTAACCATCATCAAGGCCGCAGGATGGCAATTGCGGCATCTACTGCCTGTGACGGAAAACTATAGTGCCCCTGTTCTTGGCATATGAAAACTGATGGGGGTGAGATTGTCGTCCCGCTGTTGGCCGGAAATGCTGGTAAAAGTGATGGTCGCCCCGAAATTTTATTGGCCGTTGGGCGGGGCAACATAGTTCTTGGCCACCGCTGGCAGTGCTGGCATCCATCAGTAGCCTAGGGCTGGCCGAGCAATGCTGTTTTGCTGGGTATTCATAGTAAGCATTTTGCTGTTGTAGGAAACTCACCTGGGACCATTAACGAATGTAGTATTTTCGACAAGCTTAGGAGCAATGTAGAAGCCAAAGAAGTTTCGTATATATCGAAGCCATGCGTAAAAGGTTTTTTTTTTTGTTTTATGATGATGACAAAAACATTTTGTAAACTAAATTGTTGAACAATCTTGCAGTAATTCACTAGGAGCTGTAGCTGCTTAGTTTTTCCCGAAAGAAAAACTGTTTTTTTTTCTAAACAAAGAAGGAAAACAAGTGAGGAAATAAAATAAACAAACAACAAAACAAAAGCTGATGTACAGAGTGAGTCTTTGAATTATACGTGCAGATCAATCCAGAAAATTCTAAGCAAAATTGTGTACCTGTATTTGTTTTGTTAGAACTAACACAACAAGGTATATGGTATCACCAGAATGAATACTGCTGAGCCATTAAAGTTAAATTCAAAGCTATTTTCGTTGTAACAAAATTTTAAAGGTTAATATAACTAATTCGAACTAAGAAGGATAGCTTCCTCAATAATATTGTTCCAAGTACTAGCGGAAAAACTGTACTTTTTTAACATTTTTTTAAAAACAAAGAGAAAGTTCAGACAATAATCAACCTGGAGAATTTGCACGTAAGACAGAACTGATTACCTGTATACCCTACGATTTTAAATTATGACTTACCTTTAGATGTGTGATATGATAAAATTCAGGATGCCAGGTAATCCGGTAAAATGCGTGTGTTTGATTCCCTCTCGAAGAAGACGTGCAGAATCTCTACGAAAGAAGTCTGTCAAAGAAAATTATTCCGCATAAGAGAATGTATAATATTTCGTCAGATAATGTAGCACACTTCGAAATATTCGTTCATTAATCTCTTAGGAATTCTATTTTTGCCAGAATTTGTTATATTGATAAGTATTTGCGCGCCTTCCACACTTTATGGGATTAAATTTATTTTCCAAATTTTAAAAATACAATTCATTGACATATATCAGAGCAGAGAACCTCCTATTTAAATACTAATTTTTACACAAGCTTTCTTATAATCCCAGATAATACTTCTGTTTTTCCTGCATTCAGTATGTAAGTTTTACCGTGTAATCTCTCTTACAAACATTCAGTATAGAGGTTTCATCGTGTAGCATCTGTTATGTACTGATGTCAAAATATCAAGCAATGAGACTGAGTCGGAGAAATTCCAAAATTTAATGTATATTTAGCGTTCTTTTTCCAAAAATGACAGCTTTTTAAAAAAGAAATTTTCCTTCTTTCTGATTGTTTAAAACTTTTTCATAGAAAAAACAAATTTGTTTTCAGATCTTCATTTGGTATTTAATCGAACTGCTTTTTTCTAAATATTCCTGCTGTGCGCCATTACTTAAAAATTAGTTCCTGTAAGCATGGGAATTTTGCAGTATCAATCCTGTCACGCGAACACTATTTCCATTCATCTTATTCATCATCATCGTCATCATTGTCAACCATTATCAATCCACCGCTGGACGAAAGTCTCTCCAAACCTCTTCCACAACCGTCTGTCCTGTGCCAGTCTCCTCCATGTTACTCCTGCATACTTCCGAATTTCATCCACCCATCTCCCATGTGGTCGTCTTCTAGGTATTTTCCTGCTCCTCCGAAACAAATCTAAAATTTCGGTTGTCCATCGATGGTCTGTCTTTCTGGCAGTATGGTCAGCTCATTGCCATTTCAGAGATTTAACTCTGATCATGATGTCTTCCACTCTTGTCATTTTTCTGATACACGTGTTCCTCTTCTTATCTCTCCTTGTTACACCAAGCATGCACCTCTCCATGCTTATTTGAGTTGTCTGCAGCCCTTGTATGTCTCTTTTAGTTAAGGTCCACGTCTCTGCACCATACGTAAGCACTGGAATGATGCATTGATCAAACACTTTCCTTTTAAGACATAATGGCATATCGCTCTTGAAAATTATGCTGTTTCTTCTAAAAGCTCTCCAGGCAAGTTTTGTACGCCGATTAATTTCTTCATCAATGTGACCCTCACTTGATATCTGCTGTCCAAGATAAACGTACGTGTCTGTTATCTCCAGCTTTTCTCCATCAATCGATAAATCTTCATTTCTTGTAAAAGCATTGTACATCACTTTTGTGTTCTGAAAGTTCACATTTTATCCCACTTCTTTACTCTTGTCAGTAAGTTCCTAGATCATACTCTGCAGCTCTGATAGGGTAGTTGCAAAAATGACTTATTACTGTATACTAAGTTCATAACCTGTTGTTTATTTGAGCGTATGTCATTTGTGTCATTAACACACAGATAGTATCCATTCTTTCCAACGATTATTTATTCCTAATACAGAATAAATCCGCACCAAAGATCCAGCTATCAGTATGATTTCTTTACACACGTTTTCCAAAACAGATTATCGGTAGTTACTAAAACACATTTTGTGATTACCGTCCTTTTACAAGTAGCGTTTTTGGTAACGAATTACAGTATGCTCATGAATAACCAATCGAATTCCAGTATGCTTATGTCCTGCAATTTTCGGTCCAAGTACTAATTATGTTGTCAATGAGTATTCTTGAGTCTGACATGGGCATGCATTTCCAACTTCTTTGAAAGATGTCTATGAAGACAAAATAAAAGCCAACACATCCCGTAAATTGATAAAAAGAAGTATTTGTTTCGGCAAGGAAGTATAAACTATAATCCTAACATAATTGTACACCGGGAGAAATCTGAAATGAGGTGTTGCTGCGTCTGGTTAATGGCAGAACAGCACTCCCGTGAGTCAAACTTGTGTCTATCATAAAGTGCTTTTCATAGTTGTTACTTAGGACTGTCTAAAGATATGGACAATGTTATTCGTTGTTTAGTAGGAACGTTAACTCACTTCGTAATATGCCTACACTTCGGAGATTAAATATGTGCCACTTTTGAACAGATATTAAAAACTATTATCAAGATTTTTATCAGAGAATTAAAAATGTAAAATACTGAAACGAAAGATAATTTTTGTTATTCACAGATTATTTCATATTGCAAGAAAAGAGAAGCTGTCTGTTTGCGAACTGAAAAACCAGGACTCTCTCAAACGTTTTTAAGAGTATGCTCAAGATTGAGTCCTGGATGACGCATGGGTTGTGTGTTTATATTATATTACTGGCTCTCTCAACAGCCATTGGAACCAATAGACGAAACGCTTGTGCGACTGCTCATGGTTCTTACGCTAATGTGGTCGTTAAACTCAGAGGCAAAATTGATTTTATTTTTTATGAGCACGAAAAGAAAATGAACATCGAGGCAGTTGTTTGTTGGTTATCTGCATTAGGAATTATTTTGAAACGCGTTAAACAACAAGAAATATTAGTGGAGTCAAATGATTTAGTTGTTCTAAGAGTAATTGGAATTATTTCTCACAAACGTCGAAATTTTAAAGTTAATTTAGGGCAGAAAATCTACGGCGTTCAAATGAGGAAACAGTGTGTTACGTTTTCGTATAATTGAAACACTAGATGGAGAATGACGTGGAATTGTGTTTCTCCCTGTTTTTCATCTCCTCTAATTAGTTTCTTATGAAGCCTTCTTCGCCATCCATACATATAAATGCTGGCATGAGTCCTAAATAAACTTTGCTTTTTCTGACACACATCCTTGACATGGAGTTAAATCATTCGTGAACCTAAACACTTCGACAAGAGTACAGGTTTACTGTTGCTGCGGGAAATGAAAGTGTTCTCCAATTACGAATAGAACATCAAGATTTCTTTGTCTCTAAGTAAGCATTGGTGAAGTAACATACGGTGAGGAAACAGAAAACACTATATTCTCCTAAAAATATTCTTCCAAATCTATTTTATTATTTAGATTATACCATAGTAAGATGTCTCCGTATAATTAAAATTATGTACTATGCATTTATCTTAAAATCTCGAACTCAATAATGTATTAAATATTGTTTGCAATATTTAACGGCAAATATAAAATTTAAATATAGAATGACATAGAAGTTGTAAAACGTTTGTTATCTCAGAGGTGGTGAATTAGATATAAGTGAGGCTCTTAAAGCACGTGCACGTAATTTGTGGGAGTTTGCATTTTCATATAAAACAACAGATGTTTGTCACAAAATTAAATACAGGGACTCAAAGCACAAATTTTAAAAAAGCGCAGGATTTCCTAAAATGCAGAAAATATGATAAGAATGAGCAATCTATTGAACTTGTTCTCAGGAGCACATGCCTTATTTAATATAAGAGATCTACATTTTTCAAGCGCAAAAAACAAAAGAGAATGAGCAAGCCGCCTTTTCTAGTAAGGACTTCACTGCTGAAACATGGAAACTAAAACTTCCAATTCATGGAATTATCGAGGTGTTATTTTCAAATGCTTTCGCTATGCTTCTTGTTAATTTGAAATAAGTCGAACATAAATTAAATAATTAATTTACAGTTCATTTCAGCAGAATTGATGAAAGTAAAGCAAACTCTTTCTGGGTTTGTAATGGTTGGAAATATGTTTAGGGACCTAGAAAGTGTATTTGATTAAAAACCTAGAAAAAGCAGGGAGAGAAAAATTACTGTTTTACCTACCGCAGACGAAATTGAATGTTACGTGAGCAGCAGAACCTTAAAATTCTTATTTGGTTATCAGTAGTTCTAAATGATTAATCAAATATCGCTGTAGTTTATTGTAAGGATTGTTGCAATGAAGCTGTACGAAAAATTTAAATAACCGTGTCACCTGGGATCGATAAAGATGATATTTGTTGAGGTGTGGTTGATGTTGGAAGGTAAAGCCTAAATTAATATAATAGTGTTTTCATTTCAGGTTGGTTTGAAGAAATCTTAAAAGCAAATGCGGATTTCAGAGAGATGTGGTCAGCGATTGTAGGGATGCAAAGATCAGAATTCATAATGTTAGCCTGCAGAAAATTAAATTAATTTAAGAACGAAAAAGTCACAATTATGAAAGGAAAATACAGCTTGTATTTAAATATTAATATATAGTCATGCTACAGACGATTTTAGAAAGACAAGGATCGATCGATAGGCTTTAACAAACATTAGAAATAACAAACTGACTCATTATGGCAAGTGTATACAATTAATAGTCCATCACCGGCCAGCAAAGGGTGTCCGTCTGGTCCACGGTAAAAACTTAAACCGAAAAAAAAAAGTTTAAAATCCACAAACAAAACAAAAACAAAAACGACGTTAATCAATATTTGTAGGATAAAACAGCATAAAATTTTTTGTTGGATTCAGTTCTGTGACAGTGTTTAAACGTTTCAGAATGTGCATTCACACATGACATGTTATAAAAATAATTCGGTAGTATTCTGCGGGATTCTCTGAGTCTCCTATACAAGTTTTTGCTAGGCGTCATGGAGTGAGGAAGGAGGACTCGCATATTCGTGTGTTCTGTTCTCCTCTCGAGGTGACACGTGAGCATTCTTTCTGGCAGCATTTGAAACTAACGCTTCCGCGGTTTATTTGGTATGTTTCTTCGTGCAGTGCCGAGCACAACAGATCTAATTATTGTGATCGTTCAAAATATCGTTCTCGACGCTATAAAAGAAAAAAGTTGACAGTGAAAATCCTGAGTTAGCAGTGACTGACAGATAACTATTTTTTTATTTTACAACAGAGAAAATGGGCTATTCTTTTATGCCTAGTGTGCAACGAAATTGTGTGTATGCATAACATACAAATACGAAGCGCCATTTTGGTACTAAAAAGGCGAGTTTTAATCAGAAATTTCCTCCTTGATCGGGTAACAGGAAAACTGCAATATGGTTGGTTGATTGGTTATTAGATTTTAATGGCGCAAGGGCCATGGTTGGCCAAAGAGCGCCAGACAAAAAAAAAAAAAAAAACGGGGCATAAATCGCAAAATCTGGCTGACCAAGTAAAACCGAACCATGAGTACAAAGGAAGGGCCAAAAAAGACAATGAAACAAACAGTATGAAAAACATGGTACAATGGTGAGAAACAAGCCGATTAAGTAAAACTGAGGAATGAGAATGATAAAACACATTACGAAATCGAACACAACTACACATAGGATGAGTCACTCTCCTCCGCCACACACTCCAATATAATGCTGGCCGAGGGCGAGGACGAACTGTCACTATCCTCCCCCTCATGTTCCTCTGCAATGTTAGGTGAGGCTGGGGACGAACTGTCACTCTCCTCCCCCCGATGTTCCTCTATAATGTTGGTTGAGGGTGGGGACCTCGCTGAGTCCGAGACAGTTGCAATGTTGGTCAGGTGGACCGCGACAGTTGGATGGACACGGCACACCTTTGCGGATTGAGGGCCGGGTCTTCCGCACGTACAGGCTGTCTGCTGGGAACCGGAAGAGTCGGTCGTCGTCAAAAGAGAAGGCGCAGACTCAGCTGGTCGAATAAGCTGGAGCTCGGTGAAATCCACCTGTGTCGCTTGTTCAACTGTAGATCGCTTGGCAAGTGCGGCGAGAGCTACAGGGCGCGGAACAAAGGGCTGCACGGGTTGCGGCAGAGACTGAACCACTGCGGCAAAAGTACGCTGTCGGTTGTTGGGAATACCCAACTTGGCCTTGGCAGCAGGGTACGAGAGGCCCTCCAGGGTCTTGAGGCGCTGGATCGCCTTCTCGTCGTTCCACTTCGAACAGGACCTGGCATAAGCAGCGTGGGAGTCACCACAGTTTACACAGCAGGGCTCTGAAGTGCATCCAGTCCCTTCGTGGTCTCAGGATCCACAATTAACGCACCTCGCAACACTGTTACAGGACCGCTGGGAATGTCCATACCTCTGGCACTTAAAACAGCGTAGAGGATTTGGTATATAAGGACGAACTGCACATAACAAGTAACCAGCCAAACTGCAATATCTCTCAATAATATTCTCATTAATGTCTTGATGACTAAACCTCAATTTAAAATGATATGTTTGTAATTTTACGTTAATACAAGTAACTAATTTCTGAAAGGTACTTTATTTGTTTTCATTTGTCGGCTATGTAAGGTTTATTTTATAATGTTAACAATACTTTTAATAGATCTTAAAATTAAAAAAAAAATGTTTGTATGAATATCAGTATGTTGTGTAATTTGCATTTGTCAAATTAAGTATTCACACTCTCTGGCCAGGATCCATGAAAAAAATAATGTGCCCCTTGGAGAAAAGTAATTCATATCCAGTTATGTACATGCATGCAGTCGTACATATATATATATACGAATCAGTGCAGCTCTTTCAGATGACAGAGAAGAAATTTCGGTTTACACTTTCCCGTAAACACTCTAATAAGTATAATGAATTGAGATTTCTAATATTTCAAAAGAATCCAAAAGGGGAAAAAATAAGATTACCTAATAATAAAACAATGCCGCAACTTACTACCAGATGAAACAAAATAACAGCCACACTGTCTAGATAAACTCAAGTGCACTGATAACTCGACCTTACACCCTCGATGGCAACATTTTAATCCGAACCGGCAGTAAAAATAATGGACTCATCGGAAAGCTTAGCTTTGCTGCTTCATGAAATGAAAATGCATGACTGACTATCCTACCCGATCTACTTTTCCATCGATTAAGTTAGGTCTTAATATTCTCTTCTGAAATTGTGTCGCACAAATTGCTCAACAAAATTAAGTCAAACAAAGAAATAATATTTGGAGTTGAACCAAAACATTATATTCCAGAAATATAGCTCTTTTGCTGATCTCTGAAAATTAGTTGAATCACACGATAAATGGAGGACAAACACACAAGCAAAACGTATTAAATTTATTAGAAAAAAAATCATTAAAATATTAGTAGAATCTCACAATGAATGGATGGCAAACAGAAGCAGAAAGTTATTTCCGTTGTACTGAATGAAGCAAATCCGGACGACAGGATGTTTTGCGATGTTTTGTAAGCAAATATTTGCCTATGCGGCAACCATTTTTACAGCAGGGATTCGTGAAAAAATTGTAGAGTAACATTAGTTTCGGTATTTTTTTTTATTTTAAACCAATTACAACAGGTAACTATGTACTTCCAAAAATGACATTAATAACATTATGCAATTACTAAATAAGCTTGCGTTACAAATACTTCCGGTTACGAAGGAATAAACCTGATCCGAAAAGCACCTCAACTACCCCTGTTTCGCCGAAACGTATCCATTAATTAATTCATAAAAGGGAATCGAACACATAGTTTATTTAAAATATAAATATACTATTTTCTCTTGGTAAAATAGTGCAAAAATTTTCCCTATAAAATTCTTTAGAAGCCTTTCTAAACACTATCATGCGCTTCCTACGTTGTGGCAGTTTTACGGGGTGGACCCATGTTACTTTCAGGATGACAATGCGACCTGCCATGTTGCGAGGTCCACCATGGCTTGGTATGGTGACAATGGGGTTAATCGAATGGACTGGCCTGCGACGAGCCCGGACCTTAACACTATTGAGCACCTCTGGGACGAGTTGGAGCGTCGACTTAAGGGGTGCCCCCACCGTCCGAAATCGGTGAAGGAACTGACCTGTCTTCTCCAAGCCGAGTGGAATATATTACCGCTAGCCGTCGTACAACGCCTATTTGAAAGTATGCACCAGAGGGTCGCAGCTATAATTGCCGCTCGTGGAGGCTGCAGCAACTATTGAAGGTGAATAAACTTCCTTTACCTTTGCTATCACATGTGTCCAAATACTTGTTGGTAGATAGTGTACAACAATCCCTTTTGCTTCCCTATTGAATGTCAGTAGTCCGGTTGTCTACATAGGATTTTTTACAAAAATAACTTTCAAAGATAGCCAATTCAATGTTCCATTGGCTTATAAGGGGAGAAATCATTTCCCATTAAAAGAATAACTTGATTGATATGCATCATTGGTCCAATTAATATTCAATCTACCCCGACGAAAGGAAAAAGAATCAGGAAAAACAGAGTTTTATTCGGAATTGATCGCACCAGCCTCATTTTTAATATGTATGGGGAAAAACATGAAAAGTAAAATAAAAATAAAAAAAATAAAAAAATTGGTAATCCGCTTTCATCTCTCGTTGACGATCGACTGCAAATGAAGTTTTAATAACATATTGTTTGACAGTTTCAATAATCCTAGACGCTTTTCACTAAATTCTATAGTGAAGCTTGTACATTTAGCAGAAATAATTTTATTTTCTTTAAAGATTAACAAATGCATTTTGGAGAGACCAATCATTCTACTTTAAATTCCTTTAAAGCTATTAGCAGTACTATTTCCTTTTCGTAATTATTAGATCCGGTCGGCCTGAAACGACAACCAAGAAATTTACTTTTCTCAAATTACGTTTCTTTTTTCATACAAACACGTTTTCCTTTGCAATTTGAAATACCTCACCTAATTAAACAAAATAAAGAAGTTCTTTCAACACTATTCGTTCTGTTCTTTGATTATAATCTTACGAGTTCTTAATAATATCTATTTTACTGAAAAGTATATTTAAATCTTGCAGGTGCATACGTATTTTAGTCGCTATTTTAATTCGTGCTGTTAAAAACTATCCACTCCTATACGCAAGCTCAGAGGTTAATATGGAATTGCACCACTTAAAATACACATACAAGTATCCATTCCTATATGGGAGCTAAGAGGTTAATGTGGAATTGAAAAACTCAGGCGCATTAAGCTCACACAGCTACCGTCGTATTGTAAACGTATTATAGCAATAGCGCATATTACGAGTATACTGCCATTATGACCGTAATTTTCACTAATACGTTAATTTTAAAGTAACCATTTACTGAATAATGGGTATAGTTCCAATTCTAAAAACCAAGGCTGAAGATGAAGGAAATACACACACTCAAACACAAATCTATGATCGTGGCATTTTTTCTAGGAAATTACCCAAAGAACCAGCACGATGGATCCTACTGTTAAATGACAAAACGCTAATAAGCATTAGTTCAAATTGGGAGAAAACACAAAACAACATTTTAGAAGGCATACTATAATGTCTGCTAAATTTGTTGCCCCAGCTAGTAAGGATAATTGGAACAAAAACCTTATAAAATATCTGTTAGCTCGATAATACTTTTAATCTGACAGTTTTCACCTCAATTCGTTTCCTGTGTTCTTGGAATATGGCGCAGCGGTCTTAACGGTCACTTGTGACAGTTCGCTCAAGATGGTTTTAGAATTGCATCCCTGTGAGGTACGGATGTTGTGTTTCTCTTACTTTGCGGTCCCCCCCCCCTTCCCGTGACAAATGGCCTTAAATTAGGGACGAGACTCGCTTATTGCACATCGAGTGGCTTACGGTGATTGTTAAACCCCGAAGAGAAAACAAATACATGACGAAGTTGACGTCATATCTAGAGAGATTTAAGTGTCATTCTCATTCCCAATCCACTCTTTCTTTATTAATTTATTCCATTGCATCTGAGATATACGCACTTGATCTTTTGTATTTTCACTAAACGTATTTAATAACATTTTCTTCCTCACTAATTTAATTAATAAAGGGTTTATAACACTGGTTTTATGCATTTAGAACTTCAAATAAAATTCAGTGAATATAAATTTGTTACTTAGCAAACTATTTTCAACAAGTTTCGGACTTCATTCGATCCAAGAATTCATTCAAATCTTTGTGCATCGAAAGGACAGTTAAACGCAATTAATTAACGCACGAATCGAATAGAATGCGATAAATCGTACATTCTATAACAATGATAAAATTATTTGAAACATTGCTTAGTATAATCTTTAGAATTTATATCATTGATACGTTCTGTTGTATGTATGACTAGCGGGTCATTAATAACTTTTCAACTACAGAGAGCTGATGCTAATTGATCTACATCTTTTCAACATGAAAGATGTTGCATAGTGGGAATTAGACAATCTATATTTAATCTTGTTGAATTCCAAAACGGTAGCAATTGTTTAATGGTCCACAAATATTTTATTCTGTGGTGGTGCTTGTGATAATCCCTTACTCACGGATTTTTAACAACTGTATGATATCTGCTTTTGTAGCGTATTAAGTTTGGATTTACCATTAAACATGAAAAAACTGAACTAAAGAATGGTACCTGAATATTGGGAATTACGACATATTCTCACGAAAATCTGGTTTCAACATTTTACTGGGCACTCCAGTTAAGTTTAAGTTAACTTTATGGTGAGGGCAGACAGAGTGTTTTATGAAGTGTAAGAAAGTCTTGTCTCGCAATCACATATTTCTTGCAATGTATCGTATCACTAAAATAATCAGCTAAACCTAATCGTATTGGGTACTGGAATTGTAATACTTTGTTTTTTTGTTCATGATCCGCTTGCTTAGATATCATTTAAAGTGCGGTTGTGAATTGTGTATTGACATATATCAGTACTCAAAAACATATTAAGTTGTAAATGACTTTTTGATACGGCACTCTGTTGTAAAACTATTTCACAACACTTTAAAATCTGGAAAAAACACTACTGACTAATGAAATTTAAAAATTGGTTTATAGAGCCTTAAACAAGAGCAAGTGAAACTTTCATGAAATTAATGGCTTCTAAATCTATTTCTTTTACAAACCTACCTGGGAGAAAAAAATGTGAGCAACAACGGCTTTGTAAAATATGTTATGTCAATATAGAACAATAAAGTTAAACCATCATAAATATATTGATAGCTGACCCCATGTTCAATTAAATATCTGCGACCACTTCGTTATTCTAAAATTAAATTGAAAAGAAGTTTGTTAAGAGTAAGTTATGTGTGTGGTGAGATACCTCACAAAAAAAATAGCTAGGTCACCGTAAAAACAGATACTTGACTTTCTAGTTTTAAATTAAATTTAGTTTCAGTACTTTATTCTTAAAATGGACTATAAATAAAAAAGAAATTAAATTTGTTTATTTTTTTGAGGTGTTTGTGTTTTTAAACAAGTGGTTAACCGCTTCCATTGTATTTTGTCTTGGGCAAACCACACTCAGGAGCCTTATTGGACAATGGATTGCCAACGGAATATCATTGTCAACTAGAGCTAATCTTGTTAATACTTAGTTGGTTTCAAAATGTACGCTAGCTTGCGTACTAACAAATCTTAGCGAAAATGACACGCCTCATGTTCAGGTTCCTTTCGAACGGAAATCAAAAAAGTAATTCGCTTGGGTGTGCTATATGAAAAAACCTCTCTGGGAAAGCTGGAAAATAAGAACTTGCTAATTTGTTTTAAGGCTATGAGATTTTTGTACTAATCTAATTGCTTAACAAATCAAGTGTGTCCTACTGACAATTTCTTGTGTTACATGTTTCGAATGGATTTGTTAAAAATATATAAGCAATAATTCACAGTGAAAGGGTATTGGTAAGAACAAAATAGCTGAGTTCAATCAGGAAAATTTAAACCTTATTCATAGCTTTAATTTAAGCAAAATTTAAGTACAAAATAATTATATTTTATAAGTTTTCCAAAGAGAAAAGTTGAAATCCATGAACTTCACGTTCCACTCATTTTTTAATGAGCTATCAAATTGAAACGTAACAGGCCTATTCTTTTACTAAACTCGAAGAGACTTTGTATTCAAGCTAGCACACTGTGTGCTCTAAACTAGACAGATAAACTTTCGTTGAGTGGGTTTGTCGAATTTTCACTGCTGGAGCTGGTGTTGGACTTTTAAAAGACAGGCTCCATCTTTTCGTGAATTGCAGTTTGGGAAAAATGTGTGAAAGGGAGTGAGTGTCGTCATGGGCTGACTTCGCTTGCACAGGCGCCTCTCAAGTTATTAAGATATATCATATGTATCCTGGGAAAAACATTTTGCATTTGATAATAGTTTCAGAAAATCTTCCGAATACGGTCATATCAAAATGAAATCATAAATGTAGAAAAAATAGAGGAAATAACCAAGATGTAATTTGGAAAACGAAAAGAATAATCAGAAACAGAATGCAGACACAGCAGAAAGCTTTCCTAGAATTCAATTTATTATCTTTGTAAGAAAGTGATGAAAAACAAAGAATATACAAATGTATTTGTGCAACTTTTTGTGCCTATATATAACCTAAATTTAGCAGTAAAAAATTACTTTCAACATGAACTTTTTTTTATTTAGATGTTTAGTACAGTTTCAAAAATTGAAAGTGAAATTCTAGAGTGTAAAATTGTTAACAAAAATATTTCAAGAATAATGTAAATCTTTTCGGGGACAAGTCTGTATGTAGTAAGGATTAGTTTTTTACATCCAGTACATCAGAGGCGTGCCCGCGTTGTTGTTAATCCTTCCCTCCCAAAAAAGAAGAAATATTAAAAAAATGTAACCTTTTGATATTTCAAAAAAGGAATTCTAAAACGCAAAATTTTGTAGTATTTGAAATTGTTTCATGCCAAATGGCTTTTCACAATGTAATGGCTTTTCAGAAAGGTGGCCAATTTGATAGCAATCATGGTTGTAATGTCTCGCTCTGTAGAAAATACTTCCAATTTTCATATCATATGTTCGGCTTTTCCCTCGTGAAATGCTAATTTCACGAAAACTCCGTGTAGTTTGATACACGTATTTTCATGAGGATTAAGTATTAATAAAGGTACCAGTTAGTATGAGCTGCTTTTAAAATGTTTTCCAACATTGTGTCAACTTGTTCTACAGCTGAGTTGAACGAAAAAAGTGATATAAACGTAGTGCCGAAACATTTTCCAAGACATATTTATGATGAAAGACGACACATCATCACCTGTAACGGGCCAATCAAAGAAACTCGCCTTCTATGTGTTTATACCTTAATGTTCGGATGATGGTGTTATTCAGCTGCTAACACTGGGCAAATTTCAACTTTAAAAATTATTATGAATTATACAGTTATTGGAATATTTGAGGTTCAAGTTATTTCAATTTAACACAAACACATCTTTTAAATAGGTATTTCTCCGGTTGGGAAGTAGTGAAAAAAAAAAATACGTAACGCATACAGCATAAAAGCGCAATTTTCTGGTGATGAGATTGGA
Source organism: Macrothele yani (assembly GCA_039090855.1). Taxonomy (NCBI): domain Eukaryota; kingdom Metazoa; phylum Arthropoda; class Arachnida; order Araneae; family Macrothelidae; genus Macrothele; species Macrothele yani. Next base: position 130,690,482 of record CM077034.1, read on the forward strand.
ACCTGTATCTTACTTATTCGGTGTAGGATATTCTACCACTTGAGCTACACCGACGAAGGCTTATCGTTGTGGCTTGCCGTTTTGACATGTGCAGCACATCTGAGCTAGGTATGTCACATGTGCACCACACCCCGGCGTAAGAAAAAAAGGGGACCAAAAATCCGAGGTTTCGCGTCCACCCTAACACCATGATTGAAAGAGGAAGACGAAATTTGTGGAAGACGAAATTTGTATCAATAGTAGACGAAGAGTTGAAGAAGCATAAAATATTTTTGAACCCTAACGGCTAGAGCTTCAACTTGCGTTCAAGCGGGAATATAGCGAAATATTTCTTTTTTACCGGTGGTTTGATTCGAACCCATATATTGTTTCTTTGACGTCGCGAGTTTTACTGTAAGAACTGCACCGAAAAAGGCCTGGTTTTTCAGTTTGCGATTTTGACATGTGCATCACCTCTGAGGTACAAACGTCGAATACACACACAGGGATTTTCAATGCAACCTGACATCGCTATCTCTCCACAGAGCTGATCTGTTGCTTTAAAATTCCACTGCAATAACTTTCCAAAACCTACACCTCAAAGAATATCTTGGATAATCTGCACCGTAAAAATATTTTACTAGAACTAGACCATTTGTCAGTGCACAGTGTTTTTTTAACTTTAGAACTGAGATTTTCCACACGCCTCAGTCAAATAATATAACAAACACAAGTACCGTAGAAGTACGTACAAAAGTAATAGGATGTCAGGAAGGAATTCACATAAAACCAAAACAATGGTTGGAATTCTTTTTATTTTTTATCATATATCATGAACAATTACAGAAAAATAATTCATTAAAAAGTCCAGTTAAGTACATGGAACAGAGCCACAGGTCGCACCTCATTTTATCCAAATGTTATATCGTAGGTAGGCTAAGCTATCTTGTCTTCAAAGATTAACGCGCCTCATGGAACAAACTGCAGAGCGTGCTCCGCTGAGGATCTCTGAAGTACCTGTATCCCTCTCCCTCGAAGGCGAGGGGGTCACAGAAATTAATACTCAGTAAACACCATTGAACCCTTTTCGCCATTCAACAATTGAAACGGTTTTGAGGATCTAAACTCTGAATTTTCATTCACTTAAATTTCACCTCGTCTTTTGTTCGCATTTATACTACACCACTGCTTTCACTCACACATTTCCTCTTTTTCAGACAAAACAGCTCTAGGCATCCGATCCGTTTCGCTACAAAAGCAGGCAGGCACTCCATTGTTACCTGAAAAGAGAGCAGATCCAAAGTGTGAAGAAAGAGACACACTGAAAAATTACAAAAAGAAAACAGAACTGAGGCGCAGGAAACACTGTTCCTCCTAATCTAGAATTAAGTATCTCAGTTTAAATATAAACTTGAGTTCCTGAATTGCACAGTAAAATGCAATTCTCCGATAAACATTTATGTATCACTAAAAATAATTTTTAATTGTAAGTTTTCCATTATTAAGTTTATGGCAGTACATCCCTGAATTAATTGAAAAACTGTAATTTTATTATTTTAAATTAAATCCCTAAATTTAATTACAATAATATTACAGTATATAGGAACTAAGAAGTAGGAGATTCACATTATTTTTTTAATTAAAACACTACCGTTAATTTATGAACTTCATGTTCACAGCATTATTAAATTCTTAGGAATTTTGACACGCATTCATTTTATGAGCAAAGTATTAAATGGATCATTTCTTGTTGTTATGATTTATTTTGTTAGACATTTTTATTTCAAGATTAAGATTAATAGCTGTAAAAAAATATTTTAAAGGCAATTCATATTGTTAGATAATGCTATAGTTTAGACATAAAATTGAACACCAATGAAAATTTAAATTGTTTTGTAAACCAGTGAGTAATTTTCTCCAGCTCATATATCTTGATTAAATTGCTGCTCAGGCAGTTTTCTCCTTTCTATTTTAACTCTGTTATATATCATTCTCTTTATGTTCCATATCATTTGCAACGTACTTCCCCTTCTTTTTTCACTGTGAGTAACTTTATTTCGCTCCGTCCATATTTGATAGTTTGTTTCCGCAACAATTATCTGGAACACAATGTCCTTCTTTTTTGGGAACGGCCGTAACTTTATTATTTGAGATACTGTTAGGAGGGAAAACCCTGCCCACAGTGCGATTCCTTTCCATACTCTCTGCGCAAACTGACATTTTTCTAATAAATTTAGTCTGTCCTTCATGTAGTTGTAATGCCAGCAGCTGTATTTTTGTCTTTCATCCCAAAGATTTGTTCTTTGTCGAGTCGGTAAAACATTGTGGGCAAGATTGAAGATGAAGTGTCTCCATGATGGGTATAGATAACGTGACGCTATGTTCTCCCAAGCTTCCTTATTATTGTATCCCTGCAGCAAATGGAACTCATGAGTCTCCAGCTTCCGCTTAGGAATATTCTCAAAATATATCTCTCTGGCTGTGATGTCTTGTTTAGAACTGTATTTACTTCCAAATATGTGTTGATCTTGGTAAAATTTCTGTATCATATGTCTTTGTGGTCCTTTCCAGATTATTTCTCCACTTGTAAATTTCTCAGTTTCAAATCCCAGCAAGTACTTAAAAATGTTACTATTTGGAAATGTGTTCTCGTTTAACCATTTTTTGATGTACATGCATCGTATTGTATGAAACCAAATGGCAAGATTTTTAATTTCCAGTCCACCATTGTTCTCTGGTATAAAACAATTCTTCAGATATCTTCTTTCATCTTACCATTACACCGAAATCTGAACAAATATCGAGCGATTTTAAACAAGGTTAACCTTAGAGGGTCTTGCAGAACTCCCGCATAGGCACATTTTGTTGGTAGAATTGTATTGACTAATTTCGTTCTACTAGGTAACGAAATTTTATGGATTTTCCACTCTTCCATCTATCGCTGTAGTTCCTGTATGATCTTTTCCCATGTAGTATTGCTGATTCCGTAATATGTAAAATAAAGGCCCAAAATTTTAATTTGAGGATAGCTTGGGATACCAGTCTGTACTGTCCATTTGTTCCAAATGATAGCTTTTGATTTCTCTATGTTAAGTTTCGCTCCCGTGATTTGTCCATATCTTGTGAAAATTCCCATTGCCTCTATAACAGATATCTCGTTTTTCATGTGCAAACCAACGTCATCCTCATAGGCTGTGTAATTTATAAATTCATTGTTTTTCCCTGGAATAAGGAAACCCTGCATCTCTTGATGTTCTTGAATGTTTCTTACAAATAGCTCGATTGTCCATGTGAAGAGTGTTCATGACATGGGGTACCCTGTTTTATCACACTCTCGACTAATATTTCATCCGCTTGTTCTCCATTTTTGAAAACATTTGTATTTGATTCTGTAAGGCATCAATCGGATATATTTAGCAATATTATCCGACATTTCGTACTTTTGTAGATTCTTTAGTAATGCTTTTTTATTTACTGTATCAAAAGCTATCGTCTGATCTAATGAAAAGATTCCAAATTTAGGTTTCCTTTCAATGACCAGAAATATTATATCTCTGGTTAGGAACATGTTCTGAAATATATTTCTCTTTGGCACTGCACAAAATATTAATGGATCGATAAGTCTATTCATGACTGTTTTCAATCTGTTATTTAAAACTATAGCCATTATTTTATAGTCCACGTTTAGTAGTGTAATTTGTCTGATTTTCTCAAATACTACTGAATCCATTTCAGATTTTTTAATGGGTTTGATAAACGACTCTTTAAATGCTGTTGGTATTTCCGAATGAAACATTTTATTATGCATTTCAGATAAAACCTTCTCTAGTTTGTTTTTGTGTTGTTTTTGTAGAGTTCTACTATGACACCATCAGGGTCTGGGGACCACTGGCTCCTCTATTTACGAATAGCATTTTCCACCTCTTCTTTTGTTGCTTCGGGACTCAGACTTTCATTGTCAAGCTTGTTCACTTAGGGAAGCTGTACAAATTGTGCTATGTCGTCCGAACAAACGTCTTGTCTTTTGTACAATGCTCTGTAATATGCAAATGCTTTCTGTATCGTGTCACACAATCGGTTTTGTGAGTCTGTATATACCAGAGGCAATGACATTGCCTTGTATTATTTTTTGTTCTTTTGATAAATATTGACAAAATTTTCTTCCATAAGTACTTCTTTGACTGCAATTTGTTCTCTATTTCTCACCCCCCTTTCCATTATTAGATCCTTAATTTATCTATTAACTTATATTAATTGAAAACACTAATGAAAGAGAAATACATTTATTTCTCTTTCATTAGTGTTTTGAACATTGCCTCTAATTAATCCTCTTAGCATACTTGTGAGGAATCTGTATTGTTTTCTTTTTTTCTGCTAGTTCTCTTCCCTCTTTCTGTAAATACTCCTTTATGTTATTTTTAAAATTAAGCCAGGAATGAAATTTTGAATCAGAATGAGCATTTAAACTTTCAATTATACTTTCTAGTTCTGACTTAATATGTTCTATGTTCAGCAGAAAGGAGTCAGCCTCCAAAGCATGAGAGGGGTCCTCCTTGTGTTAGGTTCCTTAATATTACACATAAGCAATCTGTGATCTGAGATGTGAGAGTCTCCAATATTGGGATCAATTCCTATGTTTCGGACTGAAGATACATCTTGTGTGAAATAATAGTCAATTTTTAGGCACAGCCTCGAGCCTGCATGTATATCCTGGGATATTGCCGTGGGAAGTCCTCCAAACGTCGCACAGGTTGTTTGCCATCACCCAGTTATTAAAATGATTCCTGTTACCATCTGCGTAAATCGTGATATTAAGTCTATCCAAATGAGCGTCCAAAACAGTGTTAAAGTCACCTGTTATCAAACACAAATTAAAATTCCCAGATGTGAAATATGGAAAGGAGTCGAAAATTATCTGCGATCCATAGATGTACAGGGAACATAAACACATATGGTGTATATGAGACAATTATTTACTTCGAAAATTGCGGAGACAACACCGCATCAGATTGAAAGCCTATTGGATTGCCAGTTTTATACAATATCAAAAGACCTGCATAACCTGAGTTTGCCAATTAAAATATACACTTATATGACGCGAGTACTTTAAATTGTGAGATGTCTTTGAAAGACTCAAAATGTGATTCTTGTATACAGCAGAAATCAGTTTGGTTCAGCGACAAGAAACCTTTTAGCCAAATTATTTTGTCACCTTTTTTTAATCCCGCATTGTTGAATGATACAATTTTTGAAGTGGATTTTGTATTGTATCATATCATAATCTATTCCTCATACTTAGTTGAATTAATTTCCTTTTAAACTTTCCCAAATTTATGGAACACAACTTTAATAGTACACAGTTACTTTCAGACTATTGCATTCGTCATCTGAGGACCACATGTAATTAATTGACTTCTCCGAGCCTTTGGAGTGACTCGAAGATGAATCTGATTCAATTATAGTTGCTCCATAAGTTTCATGTATTCCTTTTCCTTGGAAATCTTCCACTGAATCGGTGAAATATTTTTGTTCTGTTTCATATTTCTCCTTTTTCTTTCGTGTCTATTCTTTCTCCTGTTTCCCTCTTTTTTGTCACAAATACTCATTCCTCTTTTGTTTACGCATTTCTTTTTCACTACTCAACTGTTAAGAGTCAATTCTTCTATTTTCTCTCCCTGTTTTTTTTGTGACTTTATTTCTATCTGTTTTACTTGTTGTGAAAAAAGCGTTTCAGCTCTTGTAATAATTTGTCGGTCATATTCTACTCTCTCTTTCTCTGTATGTTTTTCACTAGAACTGTATATTTCCCTATGAGGCAGGGAATCAAATACCTAGTTACATCGGAGTTTACAAGATTTCTCATCAACTGACGACCCAGACTCCTCTGAAACAGCTTGCGTGTGCATGTGTACCACTGCTACTGTTTGAATTTCAGTTAGTTTATCATTAACTTCTTCCAAAAGTGGTTTATAATTATCTTGTTCAACAATGTTATCCTTTGTTGCTAACTCTGCTTCCAACTCCTACTCGTATTTCGACCACTGGTGTTCGTTCATTAGTGTATCCTCTGTGTTATTAGTGTCAGTTGTCATTGTAAATATATATATCATATATTTACAATGGCTACTGCCTCTAATAACACAGAGGATATAATAACAGAGAGGATACACTGATAAACGAAAGAAGATAACACAAAGGATACAATATATATATAATATACATATATTGTATCCTCTATGTTATTAGTTGCAGTAGCCATTGCAAATGTGCATCTGCTGCAGGAAGGACGCATATGTTTCTCAGACTCAGAAATTCCACAAGGCAACTCGCTCTGCTCCAATTCATGGTCTAGTGATTTACAATTTTCACAAATATTAGCATTGCACTGGAATGCCCTGTACTTAGTAAGTTATATCTCCTGCAAATGCAGGCTAGACCCGCGTAGACACACATTGCATTAACACCATTAATGCGCATGAAGTTGGGCACCGTTTCAATCATGTCCATGGTAACTACTCTCGTACCTGAACTAGCGTTCTTCATGAATTCGTCCCTTTCATGGGGTCTTAATATATCTTTAAAGATATCAAGAACTGTGCCATACCGTTTCCAGGCATTGGTGATCTCTGTATCAGGAAACTCTGCGGAAAGAAGTTTAACAAAGACACTTTTGGCATTATTCCCTGACTTTGAGACAGTGAGAAAATCATCTTTAATCTGGGATCTCTCTTACTTTAATACTTTATCTTTAAACTGTTTAAATCTCTCAGTAAACTGGAGGTCAGACTTCCTGTTTGTAATCACTTGAACTGTTGAAAACAGATCTCTCTGGGGTTTCCTCCAAAACTCCCAGATAACGCTTCAAACTTCTCTGGGTTTCACTCCCTGAGGGTGAACCACGAATATGCTGTTAGGTATTGCATGATTAGCAGTTGGCCCTCCTAATATGCGAAGGGTTAAGATAGTACTTACCCCATCTCATCCTGGCAATCCAAAAGGCACGATTTCTTTCACAAATATGCACACAACCACCTTATGTTTAAGAAACACAAATCACACACTGGCTGAATTGCACTAAGAAGCACTTTCACTTTAAACACCAATTAATGACACTCACTAACGTCGAAAGCACTATCACGTCGTAAACTGACGGCAAAGCAGATGTCGTTTCACCACACTTTAACGGCACACACTGGATATCCCAGGCACAAGGTTCGGAAGCTGTCACCAAAAGGTACTCGGAGGTTGAATTGTAAATTTTAACGTCGAAAGCACTATCACGTCGTAAACTGACGGCGAAGCAGATGTCGTTTCACCACACTTTAACGGCACACACTGGATATCCCAGGCAAAAGGTTCGGAAGCTGTCACCAAAAGGTACTCGGAGGTTGAATTGTAAATTTTAGAATTGTTATACCACCACAAAGATCGTGAAGTGCTGTTAAAAATAAATTCTATCTCTTTCTTCAACTTTTGGTTTTGGTTGTACAACATAAATTCTTTTTCGGCGTTTAAAAGCCCTGAAAGCATAATCTTTAAACCCTCTATAAGCATTGCTCATCCCCCCCCTTTTTTTATAGGCCTTTTGAAAGTGTAGTATTTCAAGTTCCAATACTTGATGTTAGCTATTGTAATTTTTTACTGTGTCAAAATGAAATTCAGAAAAAATTTAGTAGAATTATGAATTTACTGTTATTGTACTATTATTAGTTACGATGAGGTTTAACCTTCGTAACTACAACAATGGTTAATCAAGAACTAATTCATGACTCATTTAATGTTTTTCCTTATATATATTATATTTTCGAATTTAATACTGAAAAATATAAGAAACATTTAGGTATACAACTTGAGTTTGTTTAGAAGGTATTTGAACTGATATTTTCTATTTTACAAAAGTCTAACTACTGCATTTGTGCCTTTAGAGTTCGTAGGCACAAGACAAATGCTACAATGAACTCTTAAAATGTTGTGCATGCGAAACGCTTCCACAATAAAATATATACATACATATACACTGAAGAGCAATTGAATTAGACATACCTGTCTAGAAACGTGTAGCACCACCTTTTGTCCTGATGACGGCAGCGATTCGTCTCGGCATGGACTCGACAAGACACCAGAAGCGTTGCGAAGCTATACGGATCCACGACCCCTGAACAAACTCTTACAGTTCACGAAGATTTGATGGAGGGGGGTCAGAACCTCGAACATCTCTCTCGATGACATCCCAGATGTGCTCGATGGGATTGAGGTCAGGTGACTTAGCTGACCAAGGAAGAGAGGTCACGTCAGTAGAGTGTTCATCCAACCATTCGGATACAATTCGGGAGCGATGGCACGGTGCATTGTCTTATTGCATGATGAGGTCCCAAATTGTATGTTGAAGACGCATAAAGGGGAGCAAATGGTCGTCCAGGATATCCCCGTAACGTTGACCTGTGAGGAACGATGTCACACTAACCGGGGTTCCCATTTCAGTCCACGTAAACAGTCCCCAGACGAGAACGCCACCCCACCAGCTTGAAGAGAATCCTGCTGGCAAGAAGGATCCATCGCTTCATGTGGTTTGCGCCGTACTCGTATCCTGCCATCCGCATGTACCAACGTGAATATCGACTCATCAGTCCAGGCAACATTTTCCCTCATGTCTAGGGTCCAGTGACGATGTTCCCGCGTCCATGCTAATCTTTGCACCCTGTGATGTGCGGTCAGCAGCGGTACCCTCGTGGGACGATGGCTTCTGTACCCCATAGCGAGGAGATGGTTCTGGATGGAGTGGCTGCTTAAACGTTTTTGTGCACCAGCATTAATTTTCCGAGACATTGCTTGCACTGTGGCCGGTCTATCTGCTGTTACGTTGCGAGCTAGCCGACTATGACCCCGCTCATCCACACGCTGTTGTCCAGGGTAGTTGGCCCTTGCAGTGATGATTTTACCGGATTCGATGTACTCACTGTGCACCCGTGACACAGTGGCTCGTGAGAATTCTAGGGCCTGCACGACTTCCGAGATGGAGTAACCCATTCGTCAGGCCCCGACAATTTGCTTACGACCAAATGCGCTTTGATCCTTTCTCTTACCCATACTGCGTCCGACTCTTACTGATTCCCGTCGCATCAGTTCTTATATTGTCAGATCGCTGCATACGGCATGTCGTTTCCATTTACAGGGACGCCCACAGCGCCACACTTGCATAGCGCCAGCTGTCTCTACTTCAATTGATCTTTATTGTACGTATTACTAAGTTATCCTCTGAGAGTCAGTTTTAGTTCACAAAGAAATAAGAACTATAAGATATATTTTTAACTGATTTTTTACTTATTCTTGCCGTATCGAACTTTTCCATTTCAGCGATCATCGCACACAACTAGCGCTTTACTCACATCCATCACATGACGTACACAAGACCTTCGTCACTTCATACTCATAACCTTTTTTTTTTCAAGCAGGCACTTCTGAATCTGATCCTCCCATGGCCCACTTAGCCATCCTCTGCCTTCCTCCCATTTCTTCCTCCGCGTTCCTCTCATGACTTTCTTGGCTTTCCACTTCCTTTCTTTCATTCTTCTTAGGCTGAAATTTTTTTCTCAGTAAGCGTCTCATCACTCATTCTTTCAACATGGTCAAACCACCCAAAAATATTAGTTTCTACCTTACTGACAACGTTTTGTCTCATATTACACAACTGAAGGGCATTTTCATTCTTCACACAATCAATCTTGCCACAAACTCCCCGTAAGTAACGCTTCTCTCCAGCATACGAAGGACTATTATGTCCGTTTTGCAATACCCAGGTTTCACTGCCATACAGTATGGTAGGGACAATTACACTTTTACACACAGTCATCTGGGACTCTCGTGAGAACCATCATTCCTGGGAAAAACTGCTAAAGCTACTGTGAATTTAAACGAATTTTTCAATCGCCTATTAATTTATCCATGTAATGTGTTCTTTTTGACAAACATGTTTCTTAAACACACAAACTCATACATCTGGTAAATAACTGTGCCATCTCACTGCTAACAGTTTCCCCCTTGAAAATCATAACTTTGGTTTTTCGCATATTCATACTCAGTTTGAATTTATACAAACTTCGTACCTCCGGGCCAGCATACCCTGCAACTGAATTTTGCTCTCTGCGAACAGGACTGTATCATCAGCATACAGCATCCTGCACACATACATATATTTCAAAGACATAAACCAGCATTGTCCACTTTGGTATCGATGGCATGAAGAGATGGAGTCAAAAATTTTATATCGACAGGGTATTAAAACTACACAAAGAATTATTTTGCCAGTAATTATTTATTTTTGGCATAAGTTGAGAATACTATACAGGTCGAGTTAAAATTATCGAAAGTAAAAGAAAGCCGCCCTATGCACTTTTAAAATCTTTAATGGTTAAAAACATATTTGCTAAAAAAATCAGTATTTTCATTTGACCTTTGAAGTTAGCAACTAACTCGTCTTCAGATGTTGATACATTTACGCCGACCGAACAACTATCGAGTGATATATTGATAAAGAGAAAACACATACTGACGCTTGTATTACATGATAGTGAACAACCAATAAAAGTCCCGAAATTTGGAAACAATAAACAATAAGATTATGTATGCATTTTGCACTCAAAGTTTACGCTGTACTCATTCACCGTTCTGGGCAGAAACCAAGATTCCCAGTGCTCCAAGACTAAAATCTTGTTTCTTGCTTTCCGGAAATCTAGTAATTCATAAATTAAAAACGATGGGTTATAATTAGGATTATCTCATGGTAATCCCATTGTCTTGGAAAACGTTAACTGATTGCGAAGCACAACCTGAACTTTGAGTGCAAGATACTTACATAAACTTACTGCTTATTGTTCCCGAATTTCGGGACTTTAATTGGATGTTCATTATGATGTAGCTAAATCATTTTGTGCTTTGTACTTATACCACTCGGTTCGTGTCCGGTCGGCGTAAATTTATCGACATCTGAAAACGAGTTAGATGCTAACTTCAAAGGCGTGATGTAAATATCGAATTTTTAGCTAACATGTTTTTAACCATTCAAGATTCTAATCGGGAATAAGACGATCCTTTACGATTGATAGGTTGAGAATTAAATAAATAATTATGACCCCGAAGTTTTCGCCTCCCAGAAATGTCATTAAATGTCGCATATGAGCTGCCAGCAAATTCTGGTAATTTTCTTGCAGGAAAGGAGTTTCTAAATTTATAGACGCTGAGTAATTATTAGGCATATGATTCTCTTTTGTAGTTGGCGAAATCGTGAAAAGTCAGTATCTACTGCGGAAACCTCCTTTCAGCATGTCGGTATCTCAGCGTATCCAGCCTTTACGGATTTGCGTTCGGGATTGTTTCAAGCGACGATAAATGTGCCAATACATGATCCTTAAGGGAGGAGGAGATGTATCTCACCATTTGAGAGAAATAAAAAAATAATAAAGTCTCATATATTAGCATAAATTTTTGTGAGGAATTCAAACAATGAAAAAGAATACATTGGAGTTTGTTTTTTGTCTTATAAACAGAAGGTTTCAGAAATGATATTATTTCCCATATTTCTCATATTCCTCCGTGCAAGTGCATGACAGTGAAGAAAGACTTTATTCATTTGTTCTTAAATTTAAAAACAACTGTACGAGGACGAAAATATTTTGGCTCGTGATTCCCTTTTTTCAGACAGTTAGATTCTGACTCTACTTGAGGGAAGTCTCATTAGCTTCTTTTTAATTTAATAGGGATAACACAGAAGGAGACAAGCTCCTGCTGATTTGTAAGGGTATGTAGATTGTAAATAGACAAAGTCATCGCTCTTTCCACGTTTTTCTTTAAATAGCACAGAACCGAGAAATTGTATTTCCACACCTCTGGGATCGAATACCAGATTTCGTGATAACACAGCCGAGTGCGTTAGCCTTACGCTACAGTGCCAGGAATTAACAGCGCTGTGTGTGTTTATCTGTAAGCATCTGACTTCTCAAATTCCTAGGAATGTGCTCCGCAACTAAGAAGTCTCTATCTAGTCGGGCTTAACGGCACACGTTATTTAATTGCAGCCAATAAATCTAAAGGGCGAGAGAGAAAACACATACTGAAAGGGTGAAATCTTCCAAATACGCGGAGCCAATGTAAATAGACAAAGGCATTGCTCGTTCCACGTTGTTTTTAATTAACACATTATAAAGCGAACAAACACAGCTAGTTATCGAGAGATCAGGTGTTCGGTCCCACCTGTGTCGGAATACAATTTTTCGGTTGCTGTGTATTAATTAAAGAAAAACGTGGAAAGAGCGATGATTTTGTCTATTTACATTGTTTCCTCGTATTTGGAAGGTTTTCAGCGTATGTAGATTGGCCATTTCTCTTTCTCAGGAGGGGGTACAAAAAGGCATATTTTCTTTGTTATGAGAAGTTTCATATCCCTTTAGACGGCCGTTGTAGTGATCAAATGCTGCGCATAACGTTCTGCGCTGCTGAGAAATTAATATTCACATAGCAGCCTTGTTTTCCTAAAGCTACGACAACAGAACTCACATCCACCTCTTATCTGTATTGCCGACCATTTACTTGTCCGTTGTGATATGAGCTCCCTTCTAATCCGCTATTGTTTGCTGCAAGATCCAAGGCATAACGAAAGTCTAGTCCTTCGGTCACGGAAAAAGTGTCAATATGTAGAGAGTAATAACTCATATATCTTCTGTCCAATTTTTAAGGTTCAGACCCATTGTCTTAGACGTTTGAGCAAGTCATGAGTCAGAAAGGATAAGTGTCATTCACTCCATTCAATGAGCAACTTCAATAACTGAATCCTTTCCTCCAACGTTTTGTGACAGACAGTCTAACTCGTTCCGACTTACTTGTGGTGAAGCCAATATATTAGTCCCAGCTGAATTCAAGACATTTTGCTAATCCTAAGTAATTTTGTTCCAGCCGGTTAAAGGGGACAGACATTACACGAGACGAGAAGAAACGTAATGCATTTCTTAGCACCAAATGTAAGTTTGCAATGACTTTCATGCGGGGACTGCCAAATGATGTACATTTGCTCACGAAATCATAATTCTGAGCAGTAGTAAGGAGTTTTATAAAAATATTAGACGCAGCTGGGATAACAAAAATATGTGCCACTCACGCATACCCTGGAATCAGCTATTACAAATGGAGGATTAATAAAGAAAATAACAGGTGTAGTGGGAGACAACAGTTACATCAAGTGTATAGTTTAATATGCTCAGCCCAATTCCGCAGCTAACGACGCAAACCAATGTGGTGTTGAATGGATGGCCTACAGAGAAGGTCACCATATACGCCCCTCTCTCCTAACAACAGTCAGTCTGCGTAAATTAGTATATTGGAGCCTAGAGTAGGCGGATAGGCCTGTTGAAATTTGAAAGCAGGCATACTGGTTGAGTGAATCATGATATGAATTTTGTACATTCGGCCGATGGTAGAGTCTACAGTAGACATCAGAAGCGGAAGGACACCGTTCCCACATGAATAGCTTCCGTTTTCCATGTTGGTTGGAGAAATTTCACGATATGAATTTTGTTTAGCAGGGCAAGGAATGTATAACATTTCCTACCAGTTACTAGCTTGTGAACGAAGTGCACACACCATTTTGTACATACGAACAGATGATTTTTTCGGGGACCTCATAATGTTTCATGCCTTTGACCTGCTTCGTGCTTGAATGGTTTGAACAACATACTAAAAATATCAGACACCAAGAAAGGCTCTACTTATTGCCACATCACAACCAGCACGTTTCGGAGTTTGACAGAGGACGAATAGTGGCTTATCGCGACAGCGGTTTATCGTACCGAAACATCGGCGCCCGTGAAAGACGACATGCAGCCACAATGAGGCGAGTATGGACTCAGTGTGTGCAGGAGGGAAGGACGGACCGACGGGAGTAATTGCCGCGGCCGCGGCACAACACCGAACGAGAGGACTAGTATGTTGTGCAGCGGTCATTGACGGCTCGCAGCGCCACATCACGAACGTCAGCGCAGGAACTAGAGTGTGTTGCGCAACAATCTGTGTCAGCACGTACCGTTCGACGTGGTTTGCAGGAGCGGGGACTTGTCGCACAGCGACCATTGCTCCGATTATCCTTGACGTTACACCACCGGTGAGTGTGACGGCAGTAGGCCATTGAACGCCGCACCTGGACTACGGAGTGGCACGACATTGTCTTCTTCAACGAATTCCGCTTCTGCCTGCAACACCACGATGGTCGGATTTGCGTGTGGGGGCACCACGGCGAGAGACTGTATGACGCCTGCATTATGCATCGTCATACCGGTCCGTTGTCTAACGTTATGATTTGTGGCGCAATTGGATGTGACACCCGAAACCTCACTGGTACGCATCGCAGGTACACTCAACAGTCACCTCTACATCTCCGACGTTTTGGAGCCTGTAGTCCTCACTTGATTGCAGGACCTGCCAGCGGCCACGTTTCAAAGGACAATGCGCGCCTGCACGTTGCACGCATCGTGCAATAATTCTTCACGGCCCACCGGGTGTCACTGCTGCCGTGGCCCGCCTGTTCTCCCGATAGGTCGCGCTTCGAACACGTCTGGTCGCTGATCGGCAACCGAGTGACCCGGTAAGCACCACCCGCAGCTACGCCTGATGAACTGTGGTAACGTGTGGAAGCAGCCTGGACCGACATACCCCAATCCCACATCCAAAGCCTCTTTCGTTCGATGCCGCGGCGTATATCGGCCGTTATTGCCAGCCATGGGGGCCACACGAACTATTGATGCCTGAGTGTTCCCCAAGTCGCACCGGCCGGTAAACTCAATCGTTTCACCTTTGTATCTGTTTTTATGTGTCCAGTAAATCTGGCTCTACTATCTCGTGTCATTCTTGGTGTTACATTTTGGGTGGCCAACAGGGTAGTTCTTCTGCCCAGCAGGTACTCAACAAATTGATAGAAATTCGTTTTTTTCAGGACGTCTTCAGCGATATCCTACATTGTTTCTATCAGAAGGTCTTGCATTATTTTACGATATCCCACATTGTTTCTATCAGAAGGTCTAGCATTATTTCACACGTTGGGGAACTGATCAAATTTGTAATTGTATTATCAAGTCATTAAGCATTGCAGTGCCACCCTGCCACATAACGCGGAAGATTATATAGAAAAAAGATCAGAACACAATCAAAAGAGAAGAAGAAAAAATAACTGGTATCATAAAGGCAGGAGACAGAAAGGCGTGTTTAATAACTGAATGCAAACATATGGACTCACAAAAGCGCGACATCTCATGTTTACCGCTAGTTATAATTCTGCAAAATTGTTTTCGTAGTCAATTCCGTGCAATTAATCTCAAACTAATGAACGCGCTTTCCCTGCCTCGGCGACCTAACTTCAACCATTGTACAATCCAGATAAAGACTCCTCATCTCCTTTTCTTAGTGACGAATAAAATCTGTTTCAGGAAAAAAATAAGATAAAATAACTTTTTCTGATTTGTGTCCATTATAATCGCTTATTGAATAAACAAAGTACTAAATTTTATTGCGAAGGAATGTAAAAGGTGATGAAATAATAATGCATCACACTAAAACACTGCCGTAAGAAACGAAAAGAATAACAAGATAAAAGGCAAAAATAATCTAGACCCACTCGCATGTATTTAACATTCAGCCCATAGACTTTCGTGCCACATTTGAAATCTGAGCAGTAGTAAAAAATATTGTAACCTCAGATTAGTTTACCTTCACGCTGGAATACACTGAGTGGCCACTTTATTATGACCACCTGACAGTTTTAAGCAAATGAGCTTTGGCTACACGCTGTTGCTGCCAGAGTGCGAGGCTAGTATAAACAGGGAAAGTGTAGTACTTGCGACAGTAGTAGAAGTGATTTTTGGGTGACGAAATGGGTAAAAAATACGATTTGACGGACTTTCAACGTGAGGTGATTGTAGGAGATCGGAGCCATGGAGCGAGTATCACCGAAATCGCCGCATTCGTGAATTGTTCCAGAGCATCTCTTGTTAAAGTGTATAAAAACTGAACCGTCATCCAAACTACTAGGTCTCTACGTGCAACGTGTTTTCTTCATTGACTAGTGACTGCTCGGGCGGAACGGAAAGTGTCCAGACTGGTAACAGACAACAGAAGGGCAACATTGCAGCAACTTACAGATCATCCTAATCAGGGATCGCCTAAAATGATCACTGTACGCACTGTTCGCCATACACTGCATCTGATGGGATATCGCAAGAGAAGGCCTGTTCGAACACCTTTGCTCTCTACGGTTAAGAAGAGAAAACGTCCCCAGTTCGCACAGGAGCACTGGGATTGGACAGTCGATAATTGGAAACAAATTATGTGGTCCGATGAATCACGATTGCAGTTGCACCATGCCGATGGCCGATTGGGAATTTGGGGGAAACAGCACGAAGGGATGGACCCGAAATGCATTGCTACAACCCTTTAAGCTAGTGGAAGCAACGTTATGGTTTGGGGAATGTTTTCCTTGCGTGCTTTGGGCCCTTTAATTCGTGGTGATCAAAGTCTGACTGGCACATCATATCTAAACATCGTTGCGGACCAAGTGCATCTTCAAACAATCTGAACAGTATGAGTGCATTATTTTGGAAGATTTCAAAAATAATGAAACTTCATTAAAAAACATACACCGTCATTGCACGATATTTTAATTATAAACGATAATGGATATTCACATAGTTAAAAAGTTTAAAAACCCATAAGCACTTTCGGGTCGACAATCATACCCGTCTTCAGATGTAGGAGAGCTATTGCTGCCAGTGTACTCCCATATATACGATCTTACTGTTGCCATCATTTCATGGCTAAATCACAAATCAGATGAGGTCCATGTGGAAATATGATAAACAAGAAGCAAAAATATACGGAACATATGTATTTGTTGCAGTTCACATATTTAACAAGAAATATTACGTAAGTTCAGAGCTGTAATGAGTCGTTTCCAAATCCTAGGTAAGTCAATTGGGGAAATGTCGTTACAGCAGCCGTCCACGAAGGCTTCGATGTTTATACTTTCAGTTATGTTTCAACTTAATGTTGGCTATGTTTCAACTTAATGTTGTTCCAATCTGGTTGTACAGTTCCTTTTGCTGCTTGTCTGGCGAGCACTGTGTTACTGTGGTTAACTCGAATGTCGTACTTATGTTCCTGCATTCGAGTCCCAAGCCTACGTTTTATAGATCCCACATGGTTGCTTACGTGTTCACCATTGGAAACATCTACTAATGATACATTATACACACCTTATTTACACAAAATATCAGATTGTTATCGGTCTTTTTTGACAAGTGAGAATAGATTTCTGGATCTAATGCGAAAATGAGTATCATACTTCATACACTGGCTGGCAAAATTAAGGACGAGACGTTTTTTCGAATGTACCGTAATGCAGAAGTACTCCACATCGACTCAAATAATACCATAAGATCCCCAAGATGTAAGAATATGGGACAAGTGAGCAAAACCGTCCAAACAAGGAATCCAAAGGATGCAAAGGCACTTTATTGAAAAGGTAGTTTCGAGCACAACCGCACAGAAGACAGAAACGTCCATGTGACAGGCGGCTAAGAAGAAAAATCCAGCCTTTTGTAGGGGATATGATCACCCCTGACTGCGTTGCAGGATTTACAACGTCTGTCCATGCCGAGGACGAGGTTGTGAAGGAGCTGTTGAGGCATCGCGGCCGAATTCTCTTGTAGCGCCAATCGTTGGTGGCGGCTGGTGACGTGCTGCCAAGCGTTTCCCGAGAAGGTCCCACACGTGTTCGATTGGTTTTAGGTCCGGGGACCTTGCCGACCAATCCATGCGTTGAATATCATCACTTTTCATAAGCTCTGCGACAGCCCCTGCATGATGAGGTTAAGCGTTTTCGTCCATGAAGAGGAACTCATAACCCACAGCACCTCTAAACAGACCCACGTGAGGCAGGAGAACCTTGGTACCATAGTGGACACCAGTGACTGAACCTCTTTGGGAGATGTGGAGGTCAGTACGGCTACCAAGCATGATACCGATCCAAACGAGAACTCCGCCACCTCCAAACCGGTCCCTTTCGATGATGTTGGAGGTGAGATTCCATGTTCCCTGCTCTCTCCATATGTGTCTACATCCAGAATCGCTCGTTGGACTAAATCGGCTTTCATCCGTAAAGAGAACGCGACCTCATTGCTGAAGTGTCCAGTTTTTTGTTCCTGGCACCACAGAAACCGCCGTCTCCGATGAGCAGGCGTTAATGGCAAGCGCTGTACTGGTCGTTATGCAAATAGACTACCTTTGTGCAGCCTTCTGGCCACGGTAAAACGCGATAGCGGACGTCCAGTTGCCTTTTCAATGTTCCTTGCGATTTCTCCCGCTCTCTGCCGTCTGTCTCTTCTAGGCTGTTGGACAATATACCTGTCGTCCGCAGCCGTGGTTGCTCGTGGACGACCGCTGCTAAACTCTCGGACATCTGTTCCTGTTCTTTGAAATGCTCTCCAAGTTCGTAAAACGATGCTGTGAGACATCCCGTACACTTCGGCCACACTAGTCACACTTCGACCTTCTTCCAACTTCCCAATGACACGACCTCGGTTAACGTCATCCAGATGTCATCTACTGGATTGCCTGTTGTCCATATCACACGGTGGCAGCATCTCGACGTCGTTCAAACCGATGTACACCATGCAATAACTTTCACCGAATTGCTAAGCATACACCGTCGGTGTGCTTTATACCCTTCCGACACTCTCCCCTTACGTCATGCTGCATATATGCCCATGCCCTACCGTACCGGACCCTACCCTATCTCTTGAGTGGTATTTCGGTCCGTTCTGTCTGCTCGTTCCGCTGTTATGCTAATTTCCCCTTTCGTCCGTAATTTTTGCACACCAGTGTGCAAGTGCGTGTCAGTACATTAGTAATGCTTGGGTATTGCTCCATTGTACCAAAAAAAAACGTTTTGTTGTTTTTTTGGTGTTTGATCGAACATGTAGATCTATCATTTGAGGTTCTTCGATAGACACTGTTAGTCATGTATTTAGGATATCCATGTTTGGCAGCAAAATCAAAAAATGATATTTATTTCAGCTTTAAGCAAGATGTTAGCAGACGAACGCGTAAAAGCTCTTCAGATTAAAAAAGTTGATGCCTGATAGCTTATGTGGTAATGGGTGTGAGGAGTTAAATGTGATTAGACTATTACTGGCAGTAGGTTTTCGATAAACTGTGTACGATATATTATATGTTACTGGGTTACGGGTAATTCGGAAGTCCAAGAATGACAGAGAGTAGTTTTATTCTGTTTCTATCGTGAGCCCGATAGATAGAAAAACACATGAAAGCGCGACGGGGAGCTTATCTAAATCATCCCGTGTATGAGACCAAAATACAAGGATGTCGTCGACGTACCTGATATACAAACTGGGGGAAGGGGAAACTCATTGAGGAATTTGTTCTCATGTGTTGAAACAGAATTTCTGCGAGTACGGCTGATAATGGAGAACCCATGGGTGGGCCATCCACTTGCTTGTAGATTCGAATATCGAATTTGAAATATGAAAGCTGTTTAACTAATCGAAGAGCGTTCATAACGGCTTAAATTTCAGATGTGGGGACTTCGGATTCAGTAAGTTTGGCCTCAATAATGAGATGGGTGGGGTCCACTGGTACATTAGGGTACAATAAAATAACATCTACGGACGCCAGGTTGAAAGGTTTACATTGCGGCTAAAAAATTCTAACTCTTTCAATTGCTACAGCGGAACTTTTCACAGAATAAGGGGATTTCACAGCAAAATTTGCTAACTACTGAGTAAGAGCGTTTTCAATGGGTCGAGTCGGGTTGACATAACCCGCGACCAATGGCCTAATAGGATTTCCATCCTTATGTAGTTTTAGACGCCCTAAAATATCGGGTACACGACAACCGGGTGTTGGTTGGGGGGGGGGGTGAAGGCTTTAGAGGAACTATCTGGGAATGAATGAGTTTTTTAATCTGGAAAGTGCTGAACAAGTTGTTTTGTGGATCTCGCTCTACAACTGTGTGCGAAATAGATGAACTGGCTTCAGGCATCTTATTTTGATATGCTGTTCTATTCAATAGTACTATTTGGTGTGATTTATCAGCTGTCAAGATGGAAATTTCGTCATTATTTCGAATTAACTTTAGTTGACGTTTTTCTTCGTGGTACAGTTTACCCGAGTTGGATTGTTGTTCCCTATTGATTTTTTGCAGAGATTTGTCAATCTGTACTCTGGCAAAGTCTCTTTCATTCTCTGGAAGGCTTTTGATAATTAATTGCCTCACTTTCCGGTATAACATTAAAGACTTAAGGTTATGCTCAGGGTAAACGAAATTTGGTCCCCTTTCAAGAGCTATATTCTGTATGGGGTTCAGCTCATAGTCACTTAGGTTGACAACGTTGGAATTATGGTTAGCACGACAAGGGTTTCGTTGTCTTCGTGTTGGTCAGCTGCTAACTTCAAAGTCAACAAGGAGAGTTTTAATTAGGATCTGACAGTATGTTTCGTTGTCTTCGTGTTGGTCAGCTGATAACTTCAAAGTCAACAACTTGCGTTTTAACTAGGGAGCTGAGGGTATGTTCAGTTACCTCTTCCGTGATGTTAAGAACATGGTTCATTAGAATGGGGTGTTCACACTTAGACAAAGTCTGATATGAAATATAACACTTACGGTGAAGATGGTCAATGTATGATCTCTTGCTTTGGATGTCACACAGTAACCTCTTTCTTTCGGCATTTCGAAGTATATGGTTATCACGTCTTGATAATGCTGTGGTATATACTCTAATATGTTTCCTATGACGTTAAGGTCCATGCAGTTAGAAAGGATTCCGAGGTGGGTACATTACCTTGCAACTTTCACTCGGATGGATTGGAAGGTCCGTGTAGCAAAACTCCACATAATTGCACCAAAAAGCACAACACAGTAATTTGATGCGGTGAAGAATCGATAGTACTAATGAACATTTCGTCCATATACAATACATTAAAGAACATACACCGTCTTTGCACGATAGTTTAATTTCAAACGAAGATGCATATTTGCATAGTTCAAAATATTAACAACCCATAAGCACTTTCGGGTCGACAGTCGTACCCGTTTTCAGATGGAGGAGAGCTATTGCTGCCAGTGTGCTCCCATATATACGTCTAGGTATGATGACGTGCCAGGTATGCATCAGCGTCGCAAGGGTGTCGTACTGTTGCCATCATTTCATGGCTAAGTCAAAAATCAGACGAGGTCCATGTGGGAATATGATAAACAGGGTACAACAATATACGGAATATATATACGGTAATAAATAAGGGCAACTTTTTGCCCCTTTTTACTTCACTTCCGTGTCACTTTCTTATCGGGCACTCTAGCCCAAATCTCCTAGCTTCGTAATTCTAAGGGCTGTTTAACACCTGAGGTCAGACACTCCCTTCCTAAAATCCTCTACATATGATCATCATGGTCATCATCATAAAAAGTGCACTTGAGAAATTAACCGCAACTCTTTTGCATATTGATGCTAATGACAATTATCGTAATGAGTTTATATTAAAATTAAAACAAAAAAATAATTTGAAATGCGCAAATTGTACCCATCGTGCTGATCCTTGACGTTGAAACGTTACACCAGATTCTAAGTGTAGTTTGGAAAACTACTTCCCTTAAACTAAACCAATGTCGCAATACATATTAACTTGAGGTTTTTACTTCCGTTCTTATTTTTCTTATTTTCAAAATATTTTGCTGAAACCTATGTCTATAATGTACCCTTATTGGGAAAGATATATTAACAATAAAAATATGTATTGAATTTTCACTTCTGAAACTGAACCACACTTAAAATTTCAATTTCTTTCCTTGTCACTCAGGCATATTTCGGAATTTCATCCAGCCAAGTGCATCGCAATCTTTTCCTGGGCCTTTTCCTGTACCTTTTTATCGTATCGAGTTTTTCAGTTATCCAATTGACGCTTCATCTTCTGCAGCACATCTTGTGCATGTAAGGATTGTGTTTTTGATCTTAAAGTAAGAACAGAATAGGCCACAGGGAGGTTTCTCTCGTTTTTATGCAAAACGTAATAATTTTATCTTTCTCCTTATGTATTTCAAAAGTTTGTTACAAATAGGTGTTGTTTAAAGAAGATGCAAATGTTCCCAGTAGGAGCTGATACGCATGATTTTTAGACAGGGTATCTTCAAGTATGCCAGAGAAACTGCTGCTCTGGTCTTGTGCCTTTGTTATCTGTGCTGTTAATGTTATTTTACTGATTTGGTGTTGAACGGAGTTGCACTAAGATTGTAACATTTCCCATCATTGGATGGCCGTAAGTTTTAGAAAACACGGAGAAAAATGGATTTTTAGCTAAAATCTGAGAAATTCACAATGATTTGAAACATGTTATTTCCTTCACATATCAGGACATGAGTCCCATATCAACAATTCCATATTGTTTTAAATTATCATAACTTCATTTCAAGGGATTTCGAGGAACACGAGGAAACAAACTTTGAAGTTACCAAAACAGCCGAATTCCTGAAACGGTACACGGGAACTTTCAAACGGACAGGATTATTAAGCTGTATGTGCAGCTGGTATCGGTAGCGAAAGAAAAATGGACTCGGAAATTATACATTAAGCTGAATCCAACCAGTGTAAATAAAAGTAATGACGCAATGGTACTTTTCGGGGGTATACTCTTTACATTATTTCTATATTAAAACTGTGACAAATAACATTTCCTATACCAGAAGACTTTTCGCTTTCCCAAGCGAATATGGAAGTATCTGAAATTCTCCACAATACCACCGGAAATTTATTTCCTTCATTATAAATAATATTGTTATTAGAAAATGTACTTCAGAAAAAAAACAATTTCAATAAAACAAAGGAATTGTTTGGTTTTTATTATAAAACCAGTATAATAAACAGAAAAAAAAAGTATGTTATAAAGGTTATTATTAGTTACAGAAATACTAAAAATTGACGGAGAGTGATTTCTTTTTGTGGCTGTTCACACTGCTTCATAAGAATTTGGAACATTCTATCCGCGGAAGTTTGGTTTAGTGAAGAAATTAAACGTTAGTTATCAAGAAAGTATATGGAATGTTAAAAAAGAAAAAGAGATATAAAATTTCGTTACACATTTGGAAGTAAATAAAGAGTTAGCTTCCGCTTTTCTTGCCTTTGCCATTTAAATATGCTGAAAATTGATTTCCGTCCTACTGAAAACAGAAGTTATTACTGAATGAATATTATCGATAAATAATGCTGATCTGCATCTCTATTCACGTTTGGCTGCAGAAGTTCACCTGTTGGAGGTCACTGTGTCTGGATTTGATATTATGTTATGCCTTAGCCCCACAGACGACATGTACAGCTTTCGCTTCCGTACAGGGAAACAGATTGACCAGATATTATTTTATAAACACAAAAACACTCAATAAACCATTCTATAACTGCCGAATTACATAAAACTTTAAATTCATTTAAAAACATTTAAAATATCCAACACGTAACAATGGTTATATCCATAGATTCACGCACAATATTAAATGTGCTATAATGTTTTACGTGTATTACCATTATCATTGTTAGTACCATAAAAGTGTGGAGATAAGGTCTAATATCAGGCCGGAGTAACAAACGGTTAAAGCACTGTTCGAAAATTCTCTTAGACAACAAGAACAAAGTAACAGTTACTACTCTCGATTATTAATATGGTATGCACTGAATCCAATGGTACTCGAGCTCTGAAGCACTGTACAGTTTCATAGATAATTTCGCCAGGTTTTAATTAGTTAAAGTGGGCTGCAGTTGTTGGCGTCTGGATTGGAGGCTGTCTTCGCACTTTGGTCATATTCTGAATGGACGGGAAACGACACGTGGACACTAACAGCTTTGAGATTTTTAGGAATTTAAATGGACACAACAGAACCTTGCTCTCGTGGACTCCAAACGAAACAAGTCATACTTCCTGGTCAGACTTGTGGTTTGTGTTCCCTATGCATTTCATTACAACATGTATCATCTTCAGCCAGGCTTGTCGCTTACTATAACACGAGACTTGTCGCTTAGTGTCGTGGTCTTTAGTCCAGTTACCAGTTTAGATACTTCCCGACATTATACTGGTAAAACATTCTACCGCATCAATCATAAGAAATATGGACGAGATCATAAGCACTCAGGTAATTCCGATTATTTCACAATATTTGACATCATATTTTTTATTGTTTCACTTGTGTGCACTATTTGACACGGAAATAATATAGATGTAACAATTAGGTTCCCGAAATTCTTTTGCTTGTAATAATGAAGAAAAGTCTAATTGAAGGGATTAAATTCCTGAAAACGTCAAGTGTTGCAACACAATCAGCGGAAAGGGATTCTTTATTTGTTTTAAAATCACACTTCTAGTAATCAGTTGCTGTAAAAAAAAGGGAGATTAAATAGTCTTTCCCGACATTAACTGTTAACACATTATCTTGCGGTACATTTTTCGTTGTGCATCTGGACACTCTTACTGTGAACTATGAAATGTCTAACACAACTTAGAGTATTTTATTTCACTTTCGTGATTGCAACAGAGAAACCTTCTCACAAAAAAAAAAATCATAAAAGTTCCAAAATACGATACAAAACCCTTATAACGCGCACGGTTTTATCGAGATCACGGATTTAACGAAAAAAATAGGAACGTTTGTTTGGACAAAGTTAATTCGAAGCGAATGATTGGTTTCAACGAACAAAATACAATGAAATTACTGACTTAATGATCAAGCAGAGTAAAAAATGGTAGGTTAAAAACGCGAAGTAGCGTAATTTAATGAGATGCCAAATTTTCTCTGGCTAAAAAATCTGCTACCCACTAACATAGGATAGAGGAAAACAATATTGATGTAAACGTCCAAGGAGGTGAATAGAAAATCAGTGTGGAGGAGTTTCTCAATATCAATAAGTAGGCTTCAAAAGAAACTATCCACCTCCTATTCTTTGGGACTGTGGATTCAGCAGAAGTGAAAATGTTCGACCCAATCTTAGGAATAACGGGATGGGTGGGTTTGATGCAAACGAAAATGGATTTCTAGAAAACTATAGCAGAGAAGTAATGGAGTGTAATGGAATGGGAAGGAACACTGGGATAACTAGGAGATAATAATCCTTAGAACAGTGTCAGTTGTCCATTTCGTCCTATAAATGAGCTTTCCATTTGGAAAAATCGCTGCTAATTTTGCTTCAACTTGTACACGGTGTTTGGTTGTAATATGTGGTCTTCGAAGCCGCAAAGTATTGTGGTTGCCTTTGAATGTATATGTACCCATGTTCTGTGATAATTTCGTGCACTCGACCTGTAGATGGGGCTTTGTAAGACTTGGAAAGTCTTGTCGTAATTTTTAACTCTTTTGTGTTTTTTATTCCGTAAATAAATGGCATATTTTATTTAGTAAAACTTTGAGTTTTTCATAAGTATCGTGCCCAGACAGCGTGTTTAATATACTATATTGGTATTATTCAGCACGAAACGTTTTTAACGTCGAATCATAATTATCGGCAGAAAATTTACGATGATTAAACTTTTTTGAACAAAATAAATAAGTAAGACCCTTAAAAGGGCCTTTTTTAATTACCTGACTTTTCTTAAATAACTATTTTAGAACAATCATCTGGGTATCTTGGAAAATACTGAATAAATATTCATGGATGTAGCTATTGCTTTGTTATCTTGCGCATTCAAGCAGCCGTTTGCTATGCACTAAATCTAGTGGCGGTTGAGGAGGAATTACTATTGTTTGGGTGTACAATTCAGGATGTGCTTGATGAGGTATGTTACGCTCATAGGTTGCCTTTACTCAAGCAGCAAATTGTACTAGATTTCTAGAGAGCAAAAGAGTAGATCAAAATAATTGCTGTTATAACTTAATCTAAAAAATTAAACTAAAATTAGTGAGGAAAGTCATATATGTTATAGATTTTTCGGATACTTTACTGTTATATAAAATCAATTCTAAACCTCCGGCACCTTCAAAGAAAATAATTGTCCCCTACTAGCACAAAATACGGAGCATATGGGAAGCCAGAAACACAAGGAAACTTTCATACATATTAGTAATTGGATTTCAAAGATAATTTCTTCGATTAAACCAATACGAATGGTAAACAAATTCACATTTATTTCGTGTTTGCACCATCCAACTGGGAAGAATGATTCACTGAGATTGCAAATCACACAAACCATTATGCACATCAACAGCTGTATCTCGTGGGAAAGTAGTGTTATGACTACGACTCGCAGCTTACACATGCAGAAGTATCAATCTTTCTGTTCTATCAATAAACTTTAACAGCATACTGCATATATCGGTTAGTCTAGAAAGTAGGCAAAGTACAGATTGCCCACATAAGGAAGCGTAGTATACCTTGCATATGCAGGGATGTCATCATTGTTGGCCTATATGCACATCTCCCCCAAAGAGATGTTTATTGACATTTGCTCCGAAATGCAGAGCATTGATATTCACGTGCAAAGTAATAACAACTATGACTGAAAATATTTATGAAGTCCACAACATCGTTCCGTTCTACATAGGCGGTAACGTGAAACTGAAAACCATTGGAAGCCGCCATTGTGGTGCAGTCTAAGCGCGGTCTTATGATCATTCGTCCACGAAGGGTGCGGTTTAAAATACCGTGGATGACTGGATGTTGTGTTTGTCTAACGGTACTGGCTCTCTCTACTCCCTGAAATCAGTGGCTCAACATTCGGGACAGCGACTGCTTACAGCCTATCAAGTTACTCACGGTGGTCTTTAAAACTTCATTAAAAACCACTACTTTAATTGTGTACCCAAAACAGGGACAACTACTGCATCATCAACAGACATTCAACCTTAGTGCAAGTGATACTAGAAATAACAGTACATGTTCAAGTATCCTTAGTAAAGCTGAAAATTTTAATGAACTTCAGAATTCCACTCTCTGAAAGAGAATCTATTGTTGCATATAGTGTAAGTTATTTGCCTCGTTGAAAAAGTTATTGTTTTCAAAAAACTCTGCGGAATGAAAATATGGTGTTTCTTTCAGAAGTTTTATGTGGACTATTAATTGATTCTTTGCTCCCGAGTGGTTGCAACGTTTGATTCTACGACGTTGAAATCTTTTTCAGTCTCAACGAACTGCCCCAATTATTGTAATTTGCACCTGTGACAGTAATCTATTGTTATGACAAAATTGAAGCTAATTTGAAGCAGATACTGCTTTAGGAAGTTTGGGCCGAGAAGGGAAGTTTTCTGTATCGTTTTACATTTGATGATAATGTTTCTGAAACAGAAACTCCACTTTCGTCAGAAATTGCTTAATAAACTGTGCAACATATCAAACACCTACAACTACAAATAAAAGAATATTTTCCACCACCGAAAGGAGATATCAGCAGACGCCGAAATACTATTTTTTTCTCAAGAGCATTTAGAAATACTGCTCAGGGTAATCGAAGAGTTTACCGACATATCTGACAGGTACCTAAAACCCACTTCAAAAGTTGTTACGATTCATCTGAAATTTTGGTGTCAGCTTAAAAATGTTAAACCTAGAATTTGCGATCATTCTCTAAAACAAACAGTGCTCTTTGCTGCAATGTATAATTGTTACACAATATTAACCCCAAAATACACAAGAC
Source organism: Macrothele yani (assembly GCA_039090855.1). NCBI lineage: Eukaryota > Metazoa > Arthropoda > Arachnida > Araneae > Macrothelidae > Macrothele > Macrothele yani. The sequence continues at coordinate 130,718,172 of CM077034.1, forward strand.
CAACAAAGAATTAAACTCGATCAGGAAGCAGACATGCGGCTATCCAGGATCAAATCTGAACACAAAAAATCGATCTCCATAAAGCATTCACATCGGTAGTATTAGTTATATGCTCAACTTAATATGAGAGCTATATGAAACGAGGGAATTTTTCGCGGTATACACTTCTCTACAAACAGGGACACCACCCTATTTTAAATCTTATGCTCGCCTTACTGTAAAACTTTAACAAAACATAATTTTTTAATTTTATATTTTTAAGTTTTGAAGAAATTTCTGAAAGCAATATCAACGACATTCCTATTCGTTTTCAGTTTTCTGCTTTATTGGGTTGCAAAAGTAACCTGTAACTTGAAGGTCAAAAAATGTTTTAAAGCTATTTTGTGTCTGCTTCTATGAATACACGTATTGTAAATATGATTTTTTTTTATAAATTTTGAAAATTATTATGGAAGTAATATTGTAGAGTAGAATATTACAAATTAACACTGGGAGTGATAGAAAGAAATTTATAAAGGCTGGATGGCTCAAGTGCATATAATAATTCAATTGTTTGTTTTTCTACGACTAGTGTGTTGTGCAACACATATACTCCTTCTGTTTCGAATGATCTTATTAGCATATCTCGCACTTGCGAAAGTTGGGCTTTCACAACTCTTTTTTTATTATTAATTACAAATTCTGCACCTTACATTTCGATGTGTAACAAGATAAGAGAGCTGAAACTGTATGGAATACAAATCTGAATGGTATGGAGTTCAACAAAATGTCCCGAAAAGCGCTAGTTTGTGCATTATTGGATTGGTTGGACCAAGAATATTTGGTTAATGTGATGAACATGGAGCAAAATTCAAGGACGAAGCATTTCGAAAAAATATGTCTTACAGGTTTGTAAAAATTAAAGTGGTTTAAATAAACAAAAATTACCGTAATACAGTCATTTTTGAAAGGGTGTAAGGAAATATTTATCTATCTGTACGACACGCGGAGGTGCTGTTTCCCGAGACGGCGAAGCTATGATTGTTGTCAGACCATCTGCCATGGCAACACGTGGCCTAAGCCCAGGGATATCGGCAAAACAAATTAGGCTCAGGTACTAGGCACATGGGGTGCGACCGGCAAGCCTGAGTAACTGTTGTGAGCACTGAAGAATATGAGCAAATAGTATTAAGCTTACCGATGACATACATGCAGCAGGTCAGGCACACTTCAAATTATAGGAGCTATCGAAACGCATTTAAATATGACACTGAGATCGTAAATATTTGTTAAATTTACACTGCTGGCCACCCAAAATGCAACACCAAGAAGGACACAAGATAGCAAATCCAGATTTACTGGACACATAACAACAGATACAAAGAAGAAACGATTGAGCTTGCAGGTCTGTGCGACTTGCAAAATACGCAGACATCAATAGTTCGTGTGGCCCACATAGCTGGTTATAACGGCCGCTGCACGCCGCGGCATCGAACGAAAGAGGCTTTGGATGTGGGTTTAGGGTATGTCGGTCCAGGCTTCTTCCCCACGTTGCCACAGTTCATCAGGCGTAGCCGCCGGTGGTGCTTGCCTGGCTACGGGCAAGCACCACCGGCGGCTACGCCTGATGAACTGTGCAGTTCAGCGACCGGACGTGTTCGATGGGCGACATATTGGGAGAACAGGAGTGCCACGGCGGCAGTAACACATGGTGGGCCGTGAAGAATTGTTGCACTACGCGTGCTACGTGCGGGCGCGCATTGTTCTGTTGAAACGTGGCCGCTGGTAGGTCCTACAAGTAAGGGAGGACTACAGGCTATAAAACGTCGGAGATGTAGCGGTGAATGTTGAGTGTACCAGCGATGCGTGCCAGAGGGGTGCGGGTGTCATATCCAATTGCGCCCCAAACCATAACGCCAGGCGACGGACCGGTATGGCGATGCATAATGCAGGCATCATACAGTCTCTCGCCGCGGTGCCGCCACACGCGGATTCGACCATCGTGGTGTTGCAGGCAGAAGCGGGATTCGTCCGAGAATAAAATGTCGTGCCATTTCGTAGTCCAGGTGCGGCGTTCAACGGCCCACTGCCACCGCATTCGCCGGTGGTGAAAAGTCAATGGTAATCGGAGCAATGGGCGCCACCTAAAAATTCTGTATTTTGTTTATTATAAAACATTCAGATTTGTCAAAAGCACCTAAGTACTTTTAACCCTTTCAGCGGGCGATGTACCTGAATCAAATGCTGCCAAAAAGTTTATGTTCTCCCCAAACACAGATGTTTCCATAACGACTGATTTCATGAAAGTTAAGGGGAAACAATTCCTTTTATCCTTTCATCAGAAAGTACAGAATATAAACCTGTCACGTGTGATACGCGCTCCTTTTGAATTCTTTATTCTCTCCTCCATGACATGATGGAGAAGATTTACTACTCCAGACACAGATATCATGTCAGTGGACAGAAACAGAAAACTCAAACGTGTTCTGTTTCTATTCTTAGGTTTATCGCCATTGTTTGGCACTTTCAGCACCTAATCAGTAAGAAAGGATCATTGTCAGTTACCTCTATATCACCGCTTTGAATAGCAAAGCAAAGGGGTGGGAGCAACACTTTCTGATCATCTGGTTGCTCAGGTCAGTCCTTGGAGCGATGTTAAGAACACTAAACTTGGCAATAATGAATTCGTTCCTGCCACATTTCACTCACTTGTTTAGACAGCGAATATATTTGTCTGAGTTGACTTCAGCCCATTTTGTCAACCTCGAGATAACTCGTTCCGGCCACTTAAATGGTTGATTGGACTTTCTGCTTTTCAGAAACCGATAATGAGCTGAGTATTGTACGACCTCTTGATTTTGTACTTTCTTTATTATAAAACATTCAGATTTATCAAAAGCACCTAGATACATGTCTGTTACATTGAAAGCAAATTTCAGAAATATACGATTTGCATTGAAACTATATTATAGTTTCATTCACAGTTCCATTTCAGTTCGAGTTTCATAAAGGTCCTTTATTTTTTCTATAAAAATCCTGGTTGTGGTTTTATAAGAATTCACATTCTAAATTTATCCTTATTACTAATTAATTCATTCCAAAATAGCACCCTATTCCCCTTTTCTAATAGAACTATTTACATACTGTGCTGTAAATAGGAGATTTTCAAACAGCCTAATCTTTGCACTTGCATCTTCATAGATGTTATTAATAATATTAATGTATGCATCTTCAATACCGCAGGTTTTCAGAGCCATTGTAACTGCTGATGGTTTCACCGAATCAAAGGCTTTTTCATAATCGATAAAAGCCATGCACAATGGAAGTTCATATTCCCTCGCTCTTTCAATTAGTTCTCTCAGCACATGGATATGATCTATTGTGCTGTAGCCACTCCTGAATCCAGCTTGTTCTCTCGGTTGAGCCATGTCCAGTGTTACCTTCAAGCGGTGTGAAAGAACTTTAGTGAAGATTTTATAAACTACTGATAGGAGGCTGATAGGTCTGTAGTTTCCGAGATCCTCAATGTCACCTTTCTTATGTAGCAGGATCATTGTAGCGGTGTTCCAATCCTCAGGAATCTTTCCTTCATTAAGGCATCGAGTGAAAATTTGGGCGAGTACTGTTTCGATTTCTCCACTTGCTTCTTGTATGATGTCTACAGTAATTCCATCTTCTCCTGGAGCTTTTCCCAGCTTCATGTTCTTGATTGCATGTGCAACTTCTGCTGGAAGGACTGGAGTAACTCTGGTACTGGTATCTTTCATGATGTCTGGAGTGCATGTATCATCCCTTTCATATAATTTGGAGTAGAAATCTTTTACTCTTGTCAAAATTTCGCCTCTATTTCTTGTTACAGAAACATCTTCTTTTCTCAGTGCCATAATCTGTTTTCTTCCCTTACTGAGATGTCCCTTTGCTATCTTTAGGCTTTGGTTGTTTTCAATTGCTTTCCTCACTAGTTCACAGTTGGATTTTCTTACGTCTTCATTGATACTTTTTCTTACTGTCTTGCATAGCTCTATATATTCCACTTTGGAAGTCACATCTTCTTTAGTTGTCCTCATCTCTCTTCTTTTTTGCATCAATATTTTCGTTTTTCCTGATAATTTGTTTACATGCCACTTGTTCTTAGACCCAGCTAATTTTGTTGCTGTTTCCATAAGAGCTTTGGTTACTTTTCTGTTAACTTCAGAGATGTCCACTTCTTCCGATGTTAGGCCTTCTAAAGCAGAGAACCTGTTCTTCAGTTCCAACTTGAAGGTATTATGGTGTTTTTAAGGTTGGTTATGTCAATAGATTTTGTTTGTCTTATGAGCTTGCCACGTTCAAGTTTAGTGTTGAGGTGCATCTTACATCTCACCAATCTATGGTCACTACCTGTGTTGAACTTGTTTAGCACACTGCAGTCTTCTATGACGAATTTTTTGTTACACATAATAAAATCAATTTCACTTGTCGTCCCATTTGGATGTCTCCATGTCCATTTCCTGTGTGGCTTTTTTCTTGAAGAAGGAGTTCAAGATGAAAAACCCTTCTGCCTCTGCAAACTCAACGAGAGTATTTCCACGCTGGTTTCTGTTGCCGTGACCGAATTTACCTACTGAAGTTTCATTCTGTTGCCGTTGCCCTATTTTTGCATTGAAATCTCCCATAATTATTTTCAAGTGCTGCTTACCTTTATTATTTAGATGACAAATTTCCTCATAAAATTCTTCAATTTCTTCTTCAGGATGACTTGTGGTGGGTGCATAAGTTTGAATAATCTGAGCCTGGTATCTTTTCGAGAGTTGGATAACAAGCCGTGCAGCTCTGTCAGAGGAACTTTCAACTTCTACAACTTTATCCTTCAGTTTCTTGTTTATTATAAATCCAACACCACTAGTTCTGCCAGTATCTGTCCCACGATAGTAGAAGAGATGTCCACTTTTCAGTTCGATGAGATCTTCTCCTTTTCTCCTTACCTCACTTAGCCCCACGATGTCCCACTTGATCCTTTGTAGTTCCTCTTCCAATTCAAGAAATCTTGAATCAGAAGATAGGGAGCGTCCATTGTACGTTGCCAAGGTCAGCATCAGATGGCAGCCTAGTCCGGTCCTCCGGGGATTCTTAGCACACTCTGCCTTCATGTCGCACTGGCCGCAGCCTTGGCCAGGTACATTCCAGCTGCTGGAGACTGAAGGCCAAGATTTAAGTTGTGGAGTCATTTTGGAGGGGTTTGGCCATAACTCACCACGCTGGCCAAGCGGGTTGGTGAGTGTGGGATAGAATTTCCTCTAATCCCGATGGTATAGTTATACCGCTATTGGCGGTCGTCAGAGCCCCTTTAGTGGGAACAGGATGCACCACGAGAAGGCGGGTTTGACATTTGTCAAGGAGAGGCTGTGATATTACGCATCACCTGACCTTACATTCCAAGGGACAGGAAAAGACCCAGAAGAAGACCACATGGGAGATGGGTGGATGAAATTCGAAAGTCTGCAGGGGTGACATGGAGGAGACTGGCACAAGACACACCGTTGTGGAGTAAACTTGGGGAGACCTTCGTCCAGCAGTGGATTGATAATGGTTGACAATGATGATGATGATGAAATAGGAGATAAAGAAAATTACAGCAGAAAATATGTTCAAACTCCACCCACATCTCACTGGTGAGATAATGTCATTCTGCTTTAAATTTATGACAAATGCTTTATGTAACTGGGTGTTAAAATATTCCTTTTTTGAATTGTTTAGGAAATGTGTAGGATGAACAATAACACTGAAAATCTGAAGAGAAATAATGTTAACTAAACGTACGTATTTTCAACATATCTGCAGTGATCTTACATAATGTGGTAAAAGGTGGTGAAAAAAATTGTGTTGTTGGCCCTCAGCTGTAACTGATTGCATATGTCCAATATTCTGATATACAGAGTTCAAAGGAAAGTCCTTATTCAGGGCAATAACTACGGAAGCAAGTGTCCGTGAGGTACACAAGTTAGGTATATGCAAAGGAAAGGATCGATGGCCGATCGAATTAAAGCGATTGGAGCACCCCTTGAGGCAAAGGTAAGAAGTTAGGAAACTGAACTCGCGAACAACGTGAGATAGAAACAAAATTTTAATTACAAAGTTATAGGGCATCGTCTAATTAGTAGGAAACGACATATGGTGAGCTCAAATTATGTACATGAACGAGTCAAAATGCTGATAAAGTGAACTCGGTCGCTGGATGCTTAGGCAATGCAAAATACCGGCCCACGATAGAGAACGATTGAATTGCGTATGTAATTATTGATAGTGACGTAGAAGCCGGTCGGTGAGGTAAATTGCTGAACCTGGGGACTTGAACGTCAGTCAACGCGCAGGTCGCAAACACTGATGGCGGGCTAATCGAACGAAGCCGCAAGGCGGCATGCCGAGTATTTTCGGACTGGTCAACATTTAACTGCAGCGAGTATTTACAACTGTGTTCGCCGTTTCCGAGAGACAGGAAATATACAGGCACGTCCGTGATCGGGCAGACCTATGGGCTCGGGTGTTACAGTGCATCCAGAGGCTGTCCTGGAATATGTCCTTGCCAATTCCAACATTAGTACCACAGCAGTCACCGAAACATGCGGACTAACAACACAACATGTTTGGCAAATCCTGCACGAGCATGGAGCTCACCCGTACCGCGTTCAGCTAGTCCAAGGTTTGATGGAAGGAGACCAGGGAAGGCGTTTCGATTTCTGGAACTTTGTACATAACATGTTGGAGGTTATTCAAAACTTCTTGGCCGATATCTTGTGGACAGATGAGTCCCGTTTTACACGGGTCGGAATTGTCAATCGGTATAACAAACATTACTGGGCTTTGAGCAACAAATCTATGGTGCGAGCTGCTCGACATCAACGGAGTTGGGCAACTAACGTTTGGCGTGGTATTTGGTAAAACACACTAGTTGGATTAAACAGGTGAGCGGTACCTTCTGCTCTTACGGGCCCCGATATCTGACTTTATGCATGATCTTCCCCTCAGAGATCTGCTGCGCATGTGACACCAACATGATGGTGCAGCACCTCACATGGCAGTCAACGTACGGAATTTCTTGGCTGAAACATTCAGAAACCAGATAATTTATTATGGTGTTACGGTGCAATTGCCTCCGCAATCACCGGACTTAACACTTTTGGACTTCTTACTGTGGGGTTACTTGAAAGAACATGTGCATGCTATAGAACCTACTATTCTGGAAGATTTACGACACCACATTGTGCGCGCCAGTAACACAGTGAGACCTGCCATGCTAGATAATGTGCGAAAAGCTATTCTTATACGCCTTGGAATATGCATTGTAGCCACTCCGAACCGGCGGTACATTAATTTCACGCCAATGCGCGTTGTGCCTGTAAGTAGGCATATCTGCTGTAAACATTTTTCAGTATTATAAATAAGCCTGCACAGCTTCTTTCTCGTGTCATTATTTTTGTGTCCGTTTCACCCGCTTTACCGATTTCGAAATTACAACATTTTGAGCCGTCCATGCACATAATTCGTGCGCACTATATGTCTTTCCTACTAATTAGACGATGCGCTACAACTTTGTTTTTGGAATTTTATATCTACCTCGCGCTGTTCGTGAGTTAGGTTTCCTAACTTCTTACGTTTGGGCTAGGAACGCTCCAATAGCTTTCATTCGATCGGCCATCGTCCCTTTCCTATACACAGACCTAACTTGTGTGCCACTCGGACCATTGCTTCCTCAGTTATTGCCCTGAAAAGGACTTTCCTTTGAACCCTGTATATATATATATATATATATATATATATATATATATGGGATGTAAGATCAGGTGATGCGTAACATCACAGCCTCTCCTTGACAAATGTCAACCCCGCCTTCTCGTGGTGCATCCTGTTCCCACTAAAGGGGCTCTGACGACCGCCAATAGCGGTATAACTATACCATCGGGATTAGAGGAAATTCCATCCCACACTCACCAACCCGCTTGGCCAGCGTGGCGAGTTATGGCCAAACCCCTCCAAAATGATTCCACAACTTAAATCTTGGCCCTCAGTCTCCGGCAGCTGGAATGTACCTGGTCAAGGCAGCGGCCAGTGCGACATGAAGGCAGAATGTGCTAAGAATCCCCGGAGGACCGGACTAGGCTGCCATCTGATGCTGACCTTGGCAACGTACAATGGACGCTCCCTATCTTCTGATTCAAGGCTTCTTGAATTGGAAAAGGAACTACAAAGGATCAAGTGGGACATCGTGGGGCTAAGTGAGGTAAGGAGAAAAGGAGAAGATCTCATCGAACTGAAAAGTGGACATCTCTTCTACTATCGTGGGACAGATACTGGCAGAACTAGTGGTGTTGGATTTATAATAAACAAGAAACTGAAGGATAAAGTTGTAGAAGTTGAAAGTTCCTCTGACAGAGCTGCACGTCTTGTTATCCAACTCTCGAAAAGATACCAGGCTAAGATTATTCAAACTTATGCACCCACCACAAGTCATCCTGAAGAAGAAATTGAAGAATTTTATGAGGAAATTTGTCATCTAAATAATAAAGGTAAGCAGCACTTGAAAATAATTATGGGAGATTTCAATGCAAAAATAGGGCAACGGCAACAGAATGAAACTTCAGTAGGTAAATTCAGTCACGGCAACAGAAACCAGCGTGGAAATACTCTCGTTGAGTTTGCCGAGGCAGAAGGGTTTTTTCATCTTGAACTCCTTCTTCAAGAAAAAGCCACACAGGAAATGGACATGGAGACATCCAAATGGGACGACAAGTGAAATTGATTTTATTATGTGTAACAAAACATTCGTCATAGAAGACTGCAGTGTGCTAAACAAGTTCAACACAGGTAGTGACCATAGATTGGTGAGATGTAAGATGCACCTCAACACTAAACTTGAACGTGGCAAGCTCATAAGACAAACAAAATCTATTGACATAACCAACCTTAAAAAACACCATAATACCTTCAAGTTGGAACTGAAGAACAGGTTCTCTGCTTTAGAAGGCCTAACATCGGAAGAAGTGGACATCTCTGAAGTTAACAGAAAAGTAACCAAAGCTCTTATGGAAACAGCAACAAAATTAGCTGGGTCTAAGAACAAGTTGCATGTAAACAAATTATCAGGAAAAACGAAAATATTGATGCAAAAAGAAGAGAGATGAGGACAACTAAAGAAGATGTGACTTCCAAAGTGGAATATATAGAGCTATGCAAGACAGTAAGAAAAAGTATCAATGAAGACGTAAGAAAATCCAACTGTGAACTAGTGAGGAAAGCAATTGAAAACAACCAAAGCCTAAAAGATAGCAAAGGGACATCTCAGTAAGGGAAGAAAACAGATTATGGCACTGACAAAAGAAGATGGTTCTGTAACAAGAAATAGAGGCGAAATTTTGACAAGAGTGAAAGATTTCTACTCCAAATTATATGAAAGGGATGATACATGCACTCCAGACATCATGAAAGATACCAGAACCAGAGTTCCTCCAGTCCTTCCAGCAGAAGTTGCACATGCAATCAAGAGCATGAAGCGGGGAAAAGCTCCAGGAGAAGATGGAATTACTGTAGACATCATACAAGAAGCAAGTGGAGAAATCTAAACAGTACTCGCCCAAATTTTCACTCGATGCCTTAATGAAGGAAAGATTCCTGAGGATTGGAACACCGCTACAATGATCCTGCTACATAAGAAAGGTGACATTGAGGATCTCGGAAACTACAGACCTATCAGCCTCCTATCAGTAGTTTATAAAATCTTCACTAAAGTTCTTTCACACCGCTTGAAGGTAACACTGGACATGGCTCAACCGAGAGAACAAGCTGGATTCAGAAGTGGCTACAGCACAATAGATCATATCCACGTACTGAGAGAACTAATTGAAAGAGCGAGGGAATATGAACTTCCATTGTGCATGGCTTTTATCGATTATGAAAAAGCCTTTGATTCGGTGAAACCATCAGCAGTTACAATGGCTCTGAAAACCTGCGGTTATTGAAGATGCATACATTAATATTATTAATAACATCTATGAAAATGCAAGTGCAAAGATTCGGCTGTTTGAAAATACAACACACATAAAAATTGGAAAGGGAGTGAGACAAGGTGACACCATATCTCCGAAGCTCTTTAATGCCACATTTCAGGGTGTTTTTCAGTCGCTGAGCTGGGAAAACAAAGGGATAAAGATTAATGGAGATTATCTAACCCACCTTCGTTTTGCTGATGACGTAGTCATTTTTTCAACTACCCCATTAGAGCTGCAGAGTATGATCCAGGAACTTGCTGACAAGAGTAAAGAAGTGGGATTAAAAATGAACTTTCAGAAGACAAAAGTGATGTTCAATGCTTTTACAAGAAATAAAGATTTATCGATTGATGGAGAAAAGCTGGAGATAACAGACACGTACGTTTATCTTGGACAGCAGATATCAAGTGAGGGTCACATTGATGAAGAAATTAATCGCCGTACAAAACTTGCCTGGAGAGCTTTTGGAAGAAACAGCATAACTTTCAAGAACAATATGCCATTATGTCTTAAAAGAAAAGTGTTTGATCAATGCATCCTTCCAGTGCTTACGTATGGTGCAGAGACGTGGACCTTAACTAAAAAGAGACATACAAAGGCTGCAGACAACTCAAAGTAGCATGGAGAGGTGCATACTTGGTGTAACCAAGAGAGATAAGAAGAGGAACTCGTGGATCCGAAAAATGACAAGAGTGGAAGACATCATGATCAGAGTTAAATCCCTGAAATGGCAATGGGCTGGACATACTGCCAGAAGGACAGACCATCGATGGACAGCCGAAATTTTAGATTGGATTCCAAGGGACAGGAAAAGACCCAGAAAGAAGACCACATGGGAGATGGGTGGATGAAATTCGAAAGTACGCCGGGGTGACATGGAGGAGACTGGCACAAGACAGACCGTTGTGGAGGAAACTTGGGGAGACCTTCGTCCAGCAGTGGATTGATAATGGTTGACAATGATGATGATGATGATGATATATATATATTATCGGAAAAAAATATTTAATTTTTTTTGAGGTGCCCGTTGACCGCTGTTAGGAGCTTTCATTGTTCGGAGTTTGTCGATTGCGCTAATCCTATGCAAGCTGTTCGGTACCAAACTAAACTTAGCGTTGCTCGGAGGTTACCCTTGTTAGGTGTTGTCCATTAATGGATGCATGTAAAAATTTAAACGAAGATCACTGACGTTTCCAATCGGTAATTCATTGTTTTATGGAAAACAATGGAAATAAATGTTTCTTTTTTCTTTTCTGTTAAAAAAGTCGTATTCTTCCTGGCTCCTAAAACAAAACTGAACTTAACAGTAACAATTTTTGAATCAACCTCGAAACTTACTTTGAATTGGGATCTGTTTTTCATCATGTCCCTGTTTAGAAAAGATAAAAACTATCACGCTTGACAAATTGGGCCATTCAAGGCGAAAATGTAACGCACAAAAGGCTTTTTGCTAAACGACAAGAAAAATATTTAAATTTATATATATATTTTTTTCCAGACATTAAACTATAAATGTTAAAATTGTACTTAGGTTATTTATACTTTATTTTTCAGTTTCACTTCAATGACATGTATCATACTCAATTTATCAATCAAGGTATCATCAATTTTAATTTTCCTGTTAGAACTAATTTCTTGCTCAAACTATAAAGATAAATCAGGTGAAAATCAAGAACTTAATTTCATAAATAAATGTGTGAAACTTCCCAAGATATGAAAAAGGGTGACTTAGCTTTTGGTAATTCTTCCATTACTAATCATTTACACAAGATTATTTGCAGGATCCCTAGTTTGCTTTCTCACACAAGACAGAACATTACAGAAAACCGATTTTAAGCAGACAATTCGTTTCCTTTTTTAGTGTAGAAGGTACATTCATGTCAGTATTTATATACGTAAATAAATCCTTCAGCTTTATTTCAAAAGTCACATGCGGTAAATACATCATGAAATATCTACTAGCATACTTCATGTACAGCCAGTAGGTTTCCGTTAGAATTCTAACAAAAAAAATCAAACAATTAAAGAAAATATAATTTTTCCACGTTTTTTTTATTTTTATTTACATAACATTTAAGATTACACGTTTTAATAATACACGTGAGATACGAATAGAGAATAGGAACAAGAAATATCCCCTTCGTATTTCAGAATCCATTTGAAAAAGTAAGTATATAATAAGTGACATAATCCCAGTCCGTCAGTTTTTATTTATATATGCAGGACAATAATGACTTACTTCCTGAGGAATAAAGATCGGTAATGCGGACCTATAGTATTCTTTTAAACCAACACTTTAAACACCGATGTCTTCAGAAACTCCAAGCTGTTACCGGTGGAACGTTTTGTGTTCGAAATTTTCCAGAAATGGTAATTTTGTAATTATATCTTCCTTTTTTGTTCACTCTTTTTTTCTGTTTACGCTTGTTTGTGCTAGCGGTGAAAGTAGAAAACACAATTTCCCCCTTTCCTGAACATGTTATTCTCAGTGGGCTCAATGAGATCATTGTGCCTCTCTCTCTCTCTCTCTCTCTCTCTCTCGAACGTAAAGCACGAAGAATTGTACTGATTGACAGTAATCATAGAAATCTTCCAGACGTTTAGCTATTTAATGTTAATAAACTCATCAGCGATAATACCAAAGTCGAAAAAGTGCTTTTCCTCAATCCTGATTGCAATTAAGGGATTTGAAGTCCCTGACGAGAAAATGAGCCAAACTTTTTTCGTCTGCAACTATTGTTTGAAATCAATTATCTTTCTTTTCACAATCATTCCAGAATCTCTGTCAGAGTGGATGAAACACTGACCCTAAAACAAGTTTCTCAACTCAACCTACTAGAATCCTTGCTTAATCATAAGATATATCATTGGCTTTATCATCATCCTATTTTTGTTTTGGGAGGCACAGTTATTAGCCCGTATGTGTGCCTTGTTTCTTATAAACACGTCCAGAAGGCATAGTCTTGTAAACATATGTTGCAAATTCAGTTCCTCCACATCCACTTGCACCTTCGTACCGTGAAAACTGCCCAGGGCGTGAAACGATATCATGCAGTGAGATGTCCATGCCGTGTTTGCCACTTTAAGCACATTTGACTTAACCTGTGTAATAGACGAATTTATTACATTGTCCAAAGTGCACAAGTTACCACGTTATTTAGGTTAACCCTCAAGTGACGCTTCATATAACTATTTACCTTTTCCATGAGTCTCTAGTAAACTCGAATATGTTACATTGTCTAAAGCGCACACGTCGCCGCTTCATTTTATTTAAACTTGCCATCACGTTTGTTCTTGTAATTTCATTTACCCATAGTGCTTCGCTGTTCTAACTGCTTCTGCTAGCCCTCAGTCTGTGCCATTGTAAAATTTGTTATCATATATAACATATCATATCATATCATATTTAGAGGATTTTAGGAAGGAGTGTCTTACCCCAGGTCTTAAACAACCCTTAGAAGTAGGAAGCTAAGAGATTTGGGGAAGAGTGCCCGATAGGAAAGTGACACGGAAGCGAGGTAGAAAGGGGGAGGAAGACGCCCTTATTTATTACCGGGGGGCCAGTACCCGGGGTCCGACGTCTTAACGTGCCCATCCGACGCACGGCGGGTATTCAGTGGTTTGAACGTTCATACCTACCCAGGATCGAACTTGAGGTTATCTCCCTGGCAGTTACGAACGATGACCACAAGGCCATCCGCAGCTAAAATCTAAAATCTTTATTTTCTCAATATGTATACTTCCTTATCGAAATAAAATACTGTAAGAAAAATTACAATAAACGGGATTAAGTTATACCATTCTACCAACGAAATATAAGCAGTCAAACATTTCGTCTTTAAGACGGCGTTCATTAAAAAAAAATCCGTGACTTAACTAAATTGTTTTTCTTGGGGAACAACAAACTGTTTCCTGCTGACAAACTCAAACTGTTTTTCCTGGCATGTCATTATGTAACATCAAACAGAAGTGTATGTTCATAACTGCTAAGATATTTAACAATTTTTATTGTCCGTGGTTGGACCTGCATGTCATTTTGAAATAACGTATTAACCTATATCCATAAAGAATTTTAATCAGTTTCAGAAATAATTCTTAAAGTAATTTAAATATGTCATAGTTTTATAAGCGAAATTCCTTTAACGTGCAGATTTACTCTTACTATACGACATATTTGTTCTATAAACCAGGTAATCCAATGATTAAAAACCGCTCTTCAAAAATGTTATCGGATAATCTGTTTATTCCTGCAATGTACTTTTTGAAAAAATGTAACCTTTTGCTGGGCTGTTTGTGTGTTGTTTAAAACGACTTCATTTTGTTGATTGAATTACCCGAGTCACTCTGAATGTATAAGGATAACTAAAATCCTGAGAAACAGAAACTAATACAGGGATTAAAAAGTTATTTTAATGATAAATTTTGGAATATTTTATCGCACAAATAAGTAGTTTCTTCTTCCGAACAATTCTTTAAAGTGTTGATTCGCAACATCAAACAGTTTTCCAGCAAGTACTTAATGCATATTAAGTCAATTGATTCGTCCCGAAGGATATTAAAGCACAGATTGCCGTCTATACACGATTTTAAAAACTACAGTTAAAATATGTATACCCAAAGTTAAAACATTAGCACTTTCAAGTCCACTGTGGACCTGTCATAATACGGTGTGGTTGCGTTATGCCTTGGAAGGTTATACATAATTATATTTTTATTCACCTTAAAGGGCAATTTTTGTGTGAGAAAAATAAGAACGTGTGTATACAAAGTTAACCACACTACCGACAATACTAATAAAATACGAATTTACGAATTATTCTTTTGGAAACAGCGATCTAAGGTGATAGTAAATAAATCCGCTGTATCTATACATAATTGGTTTAAGATCAGAAAATCAGTTGCTTAAGAAACCGCTTGTTGTAACATCATCGTGGTGAAGAGTATCGGTTTTTGACAAGAATTTTCAGGTGGTACGTCAAGGTACGGATCGTGAGTGGATGTTAAATATATCTTTCAATTCAATTGATATGTTCCTTTGAGTTAGACAATAAGCTGTTCCATTGAAAGTGATATTAGAGACGAAATTCAGGTGCCTGTAAGTTTGTTCTGTGATGTGAGGCGATGCTCTTGAATTAGTCGGTGCTATTTTCTACTGAAAATATGCGTGGAGCTATTCGTGTTTCCCAACATTTGCTCTCTCCCCTCTTCCTGGAACAAATAGTACACATTAAGGACGGGCGCTTGATTTTAAATTACTGAATTGGTCACGCAGAGTTTAAACTCTGAAAGAAAGATTGAATCCGCTCTGCAGCGCACCCCAAAAATTTGAATATTGTAGCAAAATGCGGTACTCTGAATCGGTCCTTAAAAACTCGATTTTTCTTAGACTGTGGTCACTTTCACACCAACTAGCTAAAACAATGCAGCAATACTTTATGCAGAAAATATTCTCAAATTTTTTGGTTTTCCACATATTCATGTGTTTATATTATTAGCATTTTAGCCACACATTAGAAAGACTTTGTTTTGAAAGTAAATATTATACATTTTCCTAATAAAATATCAGTAACTCTCATTAATTGGTAAAAGCAAGTTAAAAATATTCACAGACGCGAATTCAATGTACCACAGGAGGAAAACACACATGGTCATTTCTTTTTCTTATTGGAGGTTTACCGACCACCGTGAGCAACTCAATGGGCTATAAGCAGTCGCACGTCCCTAATTTAGGGACACTGGTTCTATGGAACGGAGAAAGCCAGTGCCGTAAGACAAACACAACATCGATGCCTCACCGAGATTCGTACCCGGGCTCTTTTCGAACGAACGATCAGAAGCCATCGCTTAGACCAGTGCGCCACCGGTGCGACCATGGTAATTTTGAGAACACAGGAATAAATAAATTTTGCCACATTCTTTGGGAAAACATGGAGATCTCTTGCTCCTAGCGTTGAAAATCATCAGGGCATTTGTTGATCAAATATCTAGTAATTGTAAAACGAGGAGTTCTAAGTTGTCAATTACTTCCGTGTAACAAAATTTACGGCCCGGTAACAAATTTGTCCTATATATTATTGTATCGCTACATCATCGTAATTTTCCAAAGCCGGTGTAAATTTCGTAAATAAGAGGTAAACGAAAATACCTTGCTTGTATTTGTCTTTGTTTGGAAAATTGTAGAAAAGTCTAGAAACAGTTTAAACTCATTACAAATTTTTGAGGATTTTTATTTTACTAAAGTTAACCTTACAGATTTTATTCTGAAAATGAGCTTTGTCCGTTTTCTATTACACTATGATTAATGTTTGTAAGACATAAGGAATAGATGTTTTTTAACTTACTTTCCACCAAACCCATTTATTCTTTTCAACCATGAACTGTTAACTATTTATCACTTCATTACCGTTTCCATCTGAAGTTACAGTAATTCTTCAAATATTTTTTTCCAACCTGAACTGGTTAATATCCTTATCTGACAGCAAACACTCCAGAGCTAAAACTAAATGTATGAGGAAACTTCGTTTGTAATTAGAATAATCATACACTGACGGAAAAAAAAAATCCCAACACCTCGAAAAAATAGTTGTAGAGGAATGAAATGGCGGCAATACTTTTGTATAGGTAACATATTTAATCGATTAAGGTTTCAAGATCACAGTTTAATGTAAGCGCGAGAGGAGCCATTTTAAATGTGAAATGCTGGTACATCAATAACCGGTGTAACCGCCAGAATGATGAATGCAAGCACGCAAACGTTCATGCATTGTGTCGTACAGGTGCTGGACGTAAGTTTGTGGGATGGAGTTCCATGCCTGTTGCACTTGGTCGGTCAATACAAGGACAGTTAATACTGGTTGGGGATGACGGTGGACTTGTCGTCCAATGATGTGCCATACATGCTCGATTGGAGAAAGACCTGGTGATCTAGCACGCCACGGCATCATGTCGACACTCTGTAGAGCATAATGGGTTACAACAGCGGTATGTGGATGAACGTTATCCTGTTGGAAAACACCCCCTGGAATGCTGATAATGAATGGCAGCACAACAGGTTGAATCACCAGACAGACGTACAACTGTGCCGTCAGGGTGCGTGGGATAACCACGAGAGTGCTCCTGCTGTCATAGGAAATTGCTCACCACACCATAACTCCAGGTGTAGGTCCAGTGTGTCTCGGCCGCAGACAGGTTGGTTGCGGACGCTCACCTGGCCTCCTTCTAAATAACACACGGCCATCACTGGCACCCAGGCTGAAACGACTTTCATCAGAAAACACAACAGATCTCCAATCCGTCCTCCAATGAGCTCTACTTTAACACCACTGACGTAACAAACCGCAGTGGTTTGGAGTAAGTGAAATGCACGCTACAGGGCGTCCGGCTCGGAGCTGTCCTTTAAGTAACCGATTGCAACAGTTCGTTGTGTCACTGTGGTGGCAACTGCAGCTCGAATCGCTGCCGCAGACGCAGTACGATGCGCCACGGCCATACGCCGTACACGGCGGTCTTTCCTCTCAGTAGTGGCACGTGGGCGGTCGGAACCCGGTCTTCTTGAGGCAGTACCTTCCCTTCACCACCGCTGCCAACAATCATGCACAGTGGCTACATTCCTGCCAAGTCGTTCTACAATATTGCGGAAAGAAAATCCACCTCCTCGTAGGCCTCTTACACGACCTCGTTCAAACTCCGTGAGCTGTTGATAATGGCTTCTTCATCTTCGTAAAGGCATTCTTGACTAACATCAACACACTAAGTCGAATCTCAACGATAACTAACGCTCACGAACGTTACAGCGCGTATTTTCAGAAAACCTGCTTTTCATGTTCCGAGGGGCGCTACTAGCGAAACACGTATGCGCCGAGCGCGAAATTTGCATAGACGTCATCTTACAGATGCACTCTTACCGCTTACCAACTGTCGTTTATCTAACACAACCACTTCTTGGTGTTGGGATTTTTTTCCGTCAGTGTATTTTTCCTCTTGCTTCCTCCAGAGCTAGAAAAGGAAGAATTTAAAAAAATGTATTATAAAATAATATATTTATTCACCTAATGTGAAAGCATGTTACGTTGAAGAAATTATGGAAGTGTTTTGTACATTGAAATGAGGCAATTCTAAAATTAGTTCCTTTGTGTGATCAAATATATGGCATTGCGTTACTCGTCAGAAGATTATTAGTGCGATATTACGCATATTTGTCAGGTAAATATTATCGATTGTCACGAGAATATATTAAATACATTTGTTAAGGACAATTTACCAGTTTTTATCTTTCATGCAGCATTCATATTTAAAGTGGAGCTGGTAGAGAAATACAATATTCACTGACGGTAAAAAAATCCCAACAACAAGAAGGGGTTGTGTTAGATAAACGACATTGGTAGGCGGTGAGAGTGCATCTGTAAGATGGCATCTATGCCAATTTCGCATTCGGCGCATACGTGTGGCGCTAGCAACGCCCCTCGGAACATGCAAAGCAGGTTTGCTGTAAATACGCGCTGTAACGTTCGTGAGCGTTAGTTATCGTTGAGATTGGACGTAGTGTGTTGATGTTAGTCAAGAATGCCTTTAAGAAGACGACGAAGCCATTATCAACTGCTCACGGAGTTTGAACGAGGTCGTGTAACAGGGCTACGAGAAATTGGATTTCTTTCCGCAATATTGCAGAACGACTTGGCAGGAATGTAGCCACGGTGCATGATTGTTGGCAGCGGTGGTAAAGGTAAGGTATTGCCTCAAGAAGACCGGGTTCCGGTCGAGCACGTGGCACTACAGAGAGGGAAGACCGCCGTGTACGGCGTATGGCTGTGGCGCATCGTACTGCGTCTGCGGCAGCAATTCGAGCTGCAGTTGCCACCACACTGACACAACGAACTGTTACAAATCGGTTACTTGAAGGACAGCTCCGAGCCAGACGCCCTGTAGCGCGCATTCCACTTACTCCAAACCACTGCCGTTTGCGACGTCAGTGGTGTCAAGATAGAGCTCATTGGAGGACGGAGTGGAGACCTGTTGTGTTTTCTGATGAAAGCCGGTTCTGCCTGGGTGCCCGGGATGGCCGTGTGTTGGTTAGAAGGAGGCCAGGTGAGCGCCTGCAGCCAAGCTGTGTGCGGCCGAGACACACTGGACCTACACCTGGAGTTATGGTCGGGGAGCAATTTCCTATGACAGCAGGAGCACTCTCGTGGTTATCCCACGTACCCTGACGGCACAGTTGTACGTCGGTCTGGTGATTCAACCTGTTGTGCTGCCATTCATTAACGGCATTCCAGGGTGTTTTCCAACAGGATAATACTCGTCCGCATACCGCTGTTGTAACCAAACATGCTCTACAGGGTGTCGACATGTTGCCGTGGCCTGCTAGATCACCAGATCTTTCTCCAATCGAGCACGTATGGGACATCTTTAAACGACAACTCCAGCGTCACCCACAACCAGCATTAACCGACCCTGTATTGACCGACCAAGTGCAACAGGCATGGAACTCCATCCCACGAACTGACATCCAGCAGCTGTACGACACAATGCATTGACGTTTGCGTGCTTGCATTCAACATTCTTGCGGTTACACCGGTTATTAATGTACCAGCATTTCACATTTAAAATGGCTCTTCTAGCGCTTACATTAAGCTGTGATCTTGAAACCTTAATCCATTAAATATGTTACCTATACAAATGTATTGCCACCATTTCATTCCTCTACAACTATTTTTTCGAGGTGTTGGGATTTATTTTTCCGTCAGTGTATATGGAGAAGGGAATGTACGCAGAGTGCTAATGTTTTTTTGTGTACTAAGATATAATCCCTTTTTCCTGGAGGAACAATACATGATAACAGAGTGAGCGGGATGTTTCCTTTTCTTCCCTTCCTGTTATAGTGGCAGCCTACCAGGGAGTGACACCTAACAAAAGGAAACCTTTGCTTAAAATAATACGGAGAATGGCCCTGCCATATATTTTGCTTTAAAGACAGGAACCATTTTTGAATCTCTTTCTGTAAAATCTAAACTAGATCGACTGGTTTGTGCTATATAACTGAATAACAAATGAAATATTTGTGGAAATTTCTAGGGGTAAGTTTTGACCTGTTCGCCATACTGCAGCTAACCATTTTACATGGATTATGTTCATACAGGATTTTCAAGCAGCATTTTGTACATACCGTATTTACGGAACAAAATGTAAAGAGACTTAAAAGTGCTAATATTGGTATTTTTTTGCACCTTTATACGTGTTAAACCATAGCATCGTAAATATCCAGTGGCAATATCATTTTAAAGAAGGAGTAACTAATTTAAAGTTAAGAATATGTGGAAAGAGTTTATTTAGCAAATATTATACCATTGTTATTTTTATTAGGTTTTTATAATTGTTGAAGTTATTCTATGATCATGAGGAGCGGTTCGATTTACTTTTAGTATTGTTTTCCAAAATATATGTATGTATATTACTGGCGACCCAAAAAGCAGCACCAAGAAGGAAGCATCCGATTGGCCTGAAATTCGCAGCATGCGTCGCCCGCGAGAGGACATGCAAACGATTAGCATTGCAAGGCATATGCAAATCATGTGAGCTGGGCACGCCTCAGAGAAGCACTGTAAGAAGGGTGCACAGCAGGCGGGGTGTGAGTAGTGGAAGTGTGTTGTGCTACCGAATCTGTGCGTATAAAGCTTCCTGATGCCTCTGCGCAGAATTCGGCAGTCATTCCAGTACGTTTCGGAGTTCGACAGAGGACGAATAGTGGCTTATCGCGAGAGCAGTTTATCATACCGAGACATCAGCGCCCGTGTGGGACGACATCCAGCCACAGTGAGGCGAGTATGGATTCGATGTGTGCAGGAGAGACGTACGGACCGACGTGAGCGATTGACGCATCCGCGGCACAACACCAAATCAGAGGCCCGACATGTTGTGTGGCGGGCAATGTCGGCTCGCACCGCCACATCACGAACGTTAGCGCAGGATTTAGGGTGTGTTGCACAACAACATGTGTCAGCACGTGTTGTTAGACGTCGTCTGCATTAGCGGGGACTTGTCGCACGGCGCCCGTTGCTCCGATTACCAGTGACGTTACACCACCGGCGAGTGCGGCTGCAGTTGGCCGTTGAACGCAGCACCTTGACTGTGGAATGGCGTCACATTTTCTTCTCTGACGAATCCCGCTTCTGCGTGCAACACTGCGATGTTCGGATCCGCGTGTGGCGTCACCGCGACGAGAGACTGTATGACGCCTGTATTATGCATCGCCATACCGGTCCGTCGCCTGGCGTTATGGTTTTGGGAGCAACTGGATATGACACCCGCACCCCTCTGGTACGCATCGCCGGTACACTCAACAGCCACCGCTACATCTCCGACGTTTTGGAGCCTGTCGTCCTCCCTTACCTGCAGGATCTGCCAGCGGCCACGTTTCAACAGGGCAATGCACGCCCGAAAGTGCCACGCATCGTGCAACAATTCTTCATGGCCCACCAGGTGTCACTGGTGCCGTGGCCCGCCTATTCTTCCGTTATGTCGCCCATCGTACACATCTTGTCGCTGATCGGCAACCGAGTGACCCGGTAAGCAGCGCCCGCGGCTACGCCTTATGAACTGTGGCAACGCGTGGAAGCATCCTGGACCGACATACCCCATGCCCACATCCAAAGCCTCTTTCGTTCGATGCTGTGGCGTGTAGCGGCCGTTATTGCAAGCCATGGGAACAACATGAATTGTTGATGTCTGCGTGTTCCACAAGTCCCACGGGCCTGTAAGCTCAATCGTTTCATTTTTGTATCTGTTGTTATGTGTCCAGTAAATCTTGTTTTCTTATCTCGTGTCCTTCTTGGTGTTGCATTTTGGGGGACCAGCAGTGTATTTCTTCCGCAAAACAACTCCTTTCTGTCAGCTGCGTCTTATCCTGAACGATGTAATAACGCTTGTTCAAGCGCCTATGCTTGCGACCATTGGTAGCTTTGGAAATCCACAAGAAAACAATCGATAGTAATAAAGATAATGTGTTGGTATCTAACAAAATGTCAACCACTTTAAAGTTTCTTCCATGTCATTCAATCACTTTGAAGTTTTTCTATATCATTCAACCACTTTAAGGTTTATTCCATATCCAATAGAACAAGTACCTTCTCAACGCGGGTTAACCTCTTCAGGATGATGTGTGGCCCATTCTTCGAAAACTCCGGTGTATTAAGATTGTGATACCCGGTTATTTTCGCTCCACATGGTTAGGTGTGACGAGAAGGCTGGGTCCTTGATGGTGCCCTGGATGAGCAGTTCTCACCTCATGACATCCAAAATCCAAGTCACTCGGATAGGGTCATAGAGGCTTTAGCTACGTACGATCTCTATGATACGGACAAGGTCATCTCGCCTGTTAGTTACCTCGAGGTAACTCGACACATCAAAAAGTTAAAGGTGATGAAACCTTCCGGAAGAGATGGAGTTTCGGCAAAATCTCTTCAACTATTCCCTGAGAGCCGGATTCTGGTACTGGTAGAGATTTTCAACGAGTCTCTGCTGCTGAAGTACTTCCACAGGGACTGGAAAAAAGTAGTGGTAGTGGTTGCCCAGACCTGGAATAAATCATACCGTACCGGAGAACGACCGTCCAATATATCTTGCTCGTCCTGGGTAAGCTCCTGGAGAGGGTCATCCTCTCTAGGCTTCTAGAGTTCTGTGAAAGTAATGGTGTGATTCCTGACGAACAGGGTGGTTTCCGGGCGAGGCATGCACCGTCCCACTAGTTAATCAGACGTACGGAATTCGTTTCTGAAGGACGAGATAAGAGCGAATATTCCACTGCTGTCTTCTTGGACTTCAGCAAGGCTTTTGTCCGCATTTGGCATGATGGTCTCCTGCACAAGTTGCAGAAGCTTCGATGCCCTCGCCCACTTGTTGAGCTGATTGGCTCGTACCTCAACAGCCGCAGTTTCACTGTTAAGCTTAAGGGTGAGCTTTCTTTGGAAAAGAAGATTCACGCTGGCGTTCCTCAATGTACGGTTCTTGGACCAACGCTGTTCTCCATTTATGTGCACGACTTATCCGACCCCAAACAAGGGCAGGTCATGATGTACGCAGATGATACAGCTGTTGTCATCAGGTACCTGGACAAAGGCCGAGCAGTGAAGTTCCTCCAGGTCTTTCCCTCTCAGCTGGAAACCTACTACACTGACTGGGGGATCAAGATCAATCCGTCTAAGAGCAGTGCGCTGTTGTATTTGTTTTTGAACTCTTCAAAAGGTACTGAAACTCGTTATGTTTTAAAAGACAAGCCCCTGGGCTACTTCAACTAAGTACGTAGTGCTCCAACTAGATTGTCGACTTTGATAGGTGGCGAACACCGGCTTCCGCACGGATAAAGCTAGACAATGCCTTGGGCAGCTAGCATCACTATTCCGCCGGAGAAGATTCCTTGCAACACGGCACAAAGTACTGTTGTACAAGACGGTCGTCAGGCCGGTGCTTACCTACGCCTCCTCCATCTGGTTCTGTATTAGTAGGAAACAGCGAGAGAGAATCGAGAGGATGCAGAGCCGAGCACTTCGAATGATCATGGCGCTCCCCCTTGGACCGCACTTCGGAACCTGAGGAACAGACTTGGAATCGAGAAGGTACATGAGCTTTCCACCAGACTCGCCAGAAATTTCTTCAAGAAAGCGTAAACACACACTAATGGTTTTGTTAGGGGCGCGGTAGATTACAATCCCAGCAAATTCCTAATTATCCAAGAGCTAAGGCGGCGATCATTGACCCCCCTTGACAGAGAGAGTAAGTATTTGAACACTGGTGGGTGTTAGAGAGACAATCACCACCTTCTTTTTCGGTTTGGCATCGAGATGGTGAAAATGCATTCTGCTGGGACATTTGAATCTGGTATCGTTGAGTTTCACTCACACCCTGGTCCGTCGGCGGCTGGTTAGTGCTGTGGTTCTCTGTGATGTTGTGCGGTGCTTCGCTCCCTTTGCCCTTTTTCCACACGGACTGGTGTCACGGATCACACTCTCCTATCACTACATTTTTCTGTTTGTCTTTCCTATTGAGTTCACTTACTCAGATCTACTAGCTTCTTATGTCTAAGGACAGTTTTAGACCTGGGGTCAGTTTTAAGCAAATGAGCTATGGCTGCAAACAGTTGCCGCTAGATGGCGAGGCTAGTATAAAAAGGGAAAGCTTAGTGCTTGCGACAGTAGTAAAATTAATATTTGGGTGACGAGAGGGGTAAAAAATGCGATTTTACGGACTTTCAACGTGGGATGATTGTAAGAGCTCGGAGCCATGAAGCGAGTATCACCAAAACCGCCGCATTCGTGAAATTTCCCAGAGTAGCTGTTGTTAAAGTGCTTATAGACTGGACTGTCCGCCAAGAAACTGGGTCTCTACGTGCAACGTGTGGTCGTCATCGACTAGTGACTGCTCGGGCGGAACGGAGAGTGTCCAGTTTGGTAACAGAAAACAGAAGGGCAACAGTGCAGCAAATTACAGACCATCTTAATCAAGGATGCCCTCAAATGATTTCTGCACGCACTGTTCGCCGTATACTGCGTCGGGTGGAATATGGTAGCCGAAGGCCTGTTCCAACACCATTGTTGTCTGCAGTTAACAAGAGAAAACGTCTCCAGTTCGCACAGGAGCCCAAGGATTGAATAGTCGATAATTTGAAACAAATTACTTTTTTCCGATGAATCAGGTTTTCAGTTGCCCCATGCCGATGCCTGAGTGATACTTTGGCGGAAACAGCACAAAAGCATGGACCCCAAATGCATTGTTACAAACCTTCAAGCTGGTGGAGGCAACGTTATGGTTTGGAGAATGTTTTCGTGGATGCTTTGGGCCCTCTGATTCGTGTTGCTCAACGTCTGACTGGCAAATCATATCTAAACATCGTTGCGGACCATGTGCATCGTATTTTGTGGATGGTTTATTCCAATGGCGATGGCTACTTTCAACAAGATAATGCGTCCTGCCATAGTGCTCGTATTGTACAGGATTGGTTTCAGGAACATGCCGGTGAGTTTACTTTGCTTAGGTGGCCCCCCACAATCTCCAGATCTCAATCCCATTGATAATTTGTGGGATAAAGTTTAACGAGCCATCAGACAGCTGGATCCACACCCTGCAATCTCACACTCCTGGAAAGTGCTATTCATCAAGCATGGTCTAATTTACACAAACCAAATATCAACATTTCGTGGAGTCCATGCTACAAAGAATCGACGCAGTATTAAAAGCAAAAGGTAGCCCACCGAAGTACTTAGAGGATCGTTATAACAAAGTGACCACTCATTGTAATTGTATAACATATCTCTCTCTTATCATCATCATCATTGTCAACCATTATCAATCCACTGTTGGACGAAGGTCTCCCCAAGTTTCCTCCACAACAGTCTGTCTTGTGCCAGTCTCCTCCATGTCACACCTGCATACTTTCGAATTTCATCCACTCATCTCCCATGTGGTCTTCTTCTGGGTCTTTTCCTGTCCCTTGGAATCCAATCTAAAATTTCGGCTGTCCATCGATGATCTGTCCTTCTGGCAGTATGTCCAGCCCATTGCCATTTCAGGGATTTAACTCTGATCATGATGTCTTCCACTCTTGTCATTTTTCGGATCCACGAGTTCCTCTTCTTATCTCTCCTGGTTACACCAAGCATGCACCTCTCCATGCGTCTTTGAGTTGTCTGCAGCCTTTGTATGTCTCTTTTAGTTAAGGTCCACGTCTCTGCACCATACGTAAAGCACTGGGAGGATGCATTGATCAAACACTTTTCTTTTAAGACATAATGTCATATTGCTCTTGAAAATTATGCTGTTTCTTCCAAAAGCTCTCCAGGCAAGTTTTGTACGCCGATTAATTTCTTCATCAATGTGACCCTCACTAGATATCTGCTGTCCAACATAAACGTACGTGTCTGTTATCTCCAGCTTTTCTCCATCAATCGATAAATCTTCATTTCTTGTAAAAGCATTGTACATCACTTTTGTCTTCTGAAAGTTCATTTTTAATCCCACTTCTTTACTCTTGTCAGCAAGTTCCTGGATCATACTCTGCAGCTCTGATGGGGTAGTTGCAAAAATGACTATGTCATCAGCAAAACGAAGGTGAGTTAGATAATCTCCATTAATCTTTATCCCCTTGTTTTCCCAGCTCAGCGACTGAAAAACACCCTCCAATGTGGCATTAAAGAGCTTCGGAGATATGGTGTCACCTTGTCTCACTCCCTTTCCAATTTTTACGTGTGTTGTATTTTCAAACAGCCTAATCTTTGCACTTGCATTTTCATAGATGTTATTAATAATATTAATGTATGCATCTTCAATACCGCAGGTTTTCAGAGCCATTGTAACTGCTGATGGTTTCACCGAATCAAAGGCTTTTTCATAATCGATAAAACCATGCACAATGGAAGTTCATATTCCCTCGCTCTTTCAATTAGTTCTCTCAGCACGTGGATATGATCTATTGTGCTGTAGCCACTCCTGAATCCAGCTTGTTCTCTCGGTTGAGATATGTCCAGTGTTACCTTCAAGCGGTGTGAAAGAACTTTAGTGAAGATTTTACGAACTACTGATAGGAGGCTGATAGGTCTGTAGTTTCCAAGATCCTCAATGTCACCTTTCGTATGTAGCAGGATCATTGTAGCGGTGTTCCAATCCTCAGGAATCTTTCCTTCATTAAGGCATCGAGTGAAAATTTGGGCGAGTGCTGTTTCGATTTCTCCACTTGCTTCTTCTATGATGTCTACAGTAATTCATCTTCTCCTGGAGCTTTCCCCCGCTTCATGTTCTTGATTGCATGTGCAACTTCTGCTGGAAGGACTGGAGGAACTCTGGTACTGGTATCTTTCATGATGTCTGGAGTGCATGTATCATCCCTTTCATATAATTTGGAGTAGAAATCTTTCACTCTTGTCAAAATTCCGCCTCTATTTCTTGTTACAGAACCATCTTCTTTTCTCAGTGCCATGATCTGTTTTCTTCCCTTACTGAGATGTCCCTTTGCTATCTTTAGGCTTTGGTTGTTTTCAATTGCTTTCCTCACTAGTTCACAGTTGAATTTTCTTACGTCTTCAGTGATACTTTTCCTTACTGTTTTGCATAGCTCTATATATTCCACTTTGGAAGTTACATCTTCTTTAGTTGTCCTCATCTCTCTTCTTTTTTGCATCAACATTTTCATTTTTCCTGATAATTTATTTACATGCAACTTGTTCTTAGACCCAGCTAATTTTGTTGCTGTTTCCATAAGAGCTTTGGTTACTTTTCTGTTAACTTCAGAGATGTCCACTTCTTCCGATGTTAGGCCTTCTAAAGCAGAGAACTTGTTCTTCAGTTCCAACTTGAAGGTATTATGGTGTTTTTTAAGGTTGGTTATGTCAATAGATTTTGTTTGTCTTATGAGCTTGCCACGTTCAAGTTTAGTGTTGAGGTGCATCTTACATCTCACCAATCTATGGTCACTACCTGTGTTGAACTTGTTTAGCACACTGCAGTCTTCTATGACGAATTTTTTGTTACACATAATAAAATCAATTTCATTTGTCGTCCCATTTGGATGTCTCCATGTCCATTTCCTGTGTGGCTTTTTTCTTGAAAAAGGAGTTCAAGATGAAAAACCCTTCTGCCTCTGCAAACTCAACGAGAGTATTTTCACGCTGGTTTCTGTTGCCGTGACCGAATTTACCTACTGAAGTTTCATTCTGTTGCCGTTGCCCTATTTTTGCATTGAAATCTCCCATAATTATTTTCAAGTGCTGCTTACCTTTATTATTTAGATGACAAATTTCCTCGTAAAATTCTTCAATTTCTTCTTCAGGATGACTTGTGGTGGGTGCATAAGTTTGAATAATCTGAGCCTGGTATCTTTTCAAAAGTTGGATAACAAGTCGTGCAGCTCTGTCAGAGGAACTTTCAACTTCTACAACTTTATCCTTCAGTTTCTTGTTTATTATAAATCCAACACCACTATTTCTGCCAGTATCTGTCCCACGATAGTAGAAGAGATGTCCACTTTTCAGTTCAATGAGATCTTCTCCTTTTCTCCTTACCTCACTTAGCCCCACGATGTCCCACTTGATCCTTTGTAGTTCCTCTTCCAATTCAAGAAGCCTTGAATCAGAAGATAGGGAGCGTCCATTGTACGTAGCCAAGGTCAGCATCAGATGGCAGCCTAGTCCGGTCCTCCGGGGATTCTTAGCTCCCTCTGCCTTCATGTCGCACTGGCAGCTGCCTCGGCCAGGTACATTCCAGCTGCCGGAGACTGAGGGCCAAGATTTAAGTTGTGGAATCATTTTGGAGGGTTTGGCCATAACTCACCACGCTGGCCAAGCGGGTTGGTGAGTGTGGCATAGAATTTCCTCTAATCCCGATGGTATAGTTATACCGCTATTGGCGGTCGTCAGAGCCCCTTTAGTGGGAACAGGATGCACCACGAGAAGGCGGGGTTGACATTTGTCAAGGAGAGGCTGTGATGTTACGCATCACCTGACCTTACATCCCTCTCCCTTATATTAAAGTATATATAAAACATTAATTTAGAACAACGCGTATTTGTAAAACTAAATGAATTATAGGAACTGCAACATTTTTAAACAACATATCCCGTTAAGTAAATTTTTGGAAAATGATCCAGCATTTTCCAACCAGTAGCTGGATTGTCCTTGCTAAACAATGTAGCAGTAACAACCAATGACAGTTGAGGAAATGCAATATAAAGCCGAATTATTATTTCCCAACTCATTCGGGGGTGGAAATTTTCGCCGTTACGCAATAGAATTATGCCAGTGAAACTCTTTTTAGAAAAGGAGAAAACGGAAACTATTCTTTTAACATCATGGACATCTTAACACAAAATTATTTACTTTTTGAAATCTCTAACGATGACCAAGGAGAAGGTCGTCTATGAAACGTTTGCGTCTTTTCAAGCCGAGACAATTACCTCATTTGGAAAATAATTTATGTTTTAGCGAACTTTACTCTCAATATTTTTCTTCTCTCTCAGATCAGGATTGTTTTATTGAAAATAGCTGAATCCCTTCTGTATGTCTATATTTTCTGTGCAAAGCTGTAGCTTAATTAGAAGCTGGACAATATTTGTGATGGTAGGTAGCAATATCCCCCAATAAATATTCCTTATTAATTGCAAAACAATAATGCGAATATCTTCTTTGTAGATAAAAATAAAGGTTTGCATTATTTCACAGTAGAAATTAACACGTGTTCATTCTTTGAGCTTTAGTTCTGTATGGCATTACACCAGAAATTTAAATTGAAATTACGCTTAAAATTTACTTTCCAAGTCGCTAAAATTTCCAGTAACTCTGATTTTTACTGCAGTGAATGAACGTTAGTGAACACCATTATGTTTAAGAGAGTGAACAATTTTTCTTGTAGCCACATTCATTTCCGAAAGTTTGCGAGTAATTTTTTAGGGAAAACAGTTTAACAGAGCATTACTCAAAACTTTAGAGAAAAAATATGCCAACTCTCAACTGCACCAGCTAAAGTTTTTGAAAAATTGAGGCATATAACTAAGTTTTCAGGAGTTATGCATACTTACCGCGTATTCATTAGGGAACTAGAGTAGATCACAATGGATTTCGTCGATCAATAAGCTAGAATCAAAGATTTTCCTATTCAACACGTGTTAGATTCATTCCAACTCGAAATGTAAAACGGAGATTAAGAAAAGTAAAAAATATTTATATGAGATTAAATGGATAATAACATTTTTGTTGCGAAGACAAGGATTTCTGGTAAAAAGGCAATACAGAATTGTTTAGATATTTACAACGAAGATACTTGCCCTATTGTTATACACCTCAATCGCCGTTGTTTCACTCTAGTTTGTAAAACATTAGCGATTCGTACTCCAATAACTGCAGTACGAATCGCTAATTTCATAATTGGTAGCTAGTCATGTGGAAAATAAATCCCATACGCCTGGCTGCTTCTTATCATGTAACGCACGGGAGAGAACACCCATCTCGTATGAGACAACTGCTATAAAATATCCAGAAATTGCGATAACACTAACAAAAATTAAATGTTAGACTCGATTTTCATAACTGACTACGCCTGCACTGGAGTAAAATGCAGACAGAACAAGACACCTTTGTTAGAAAGACATACTATTTTCAAATAATCCTCTTTATTACATATTAATACACTTTTTCGGTTTCTTTACTGCGCGATATATGGTAATTAAACCACTCATAAAAATGGTTTAAATATGCCACATCACGAGATCACAAAAGGAACAAA
Organism: Macrothele yani; assembly: GCA_039090855.1. Taxonomy (NCBI): domain Eukaryota; kingdom Metazoa; phylum Arthropoda; class Arachnida; order Araneae; family Macrothelidae; genus Macrothele; species Macrothele yani. The sequence continues at coordinate 130,748,429 of CM077034.1, forward strand.
TATAGATAAATATTATTAAAAAAAAACGCACCTTGAAAACTCAGAGTTTCCTTGAATATGTTCAAATCGCTCTCTAATTTTGAAATTAATCGCAAAGATAGGGTAAAAAATCAATTAATTCAAATTGGGAGGATTGCGATTCATAGAAAAAATAACTAGTATAACAAATAAGGACATCGCTGTTTACAAGTTTTAGTAACAATTTTTCGGTTGCTGTGTGTTGCTAAAATGCGGAAAGTGCGATGTCTTTGTTTATTTACTGTCGCCACGGATTTGGAGGATTTTCAATAATTATTACATTTATGAAATATCTATTATTAATGAAAACCATTGCCTCAGATTTCTTAAAGAAGAATAGCGCTTCGGAGATGCTACGCGTGTCGCGGCCAGTAGATTAGGTTTCCCATCCTTTCCTTTTTTGTGTATGCTAAGTGATGTAAATAGTTCCAACACAAAATGTAAAAGAATTCAAATGTGGTTCAGAGTAAATTAATGAGAATAGACTTTTGCAAAGTAAAATACAGCTTTTCCATTGACTGGGTGGTTTTTAACAAGCACTTGGGCTTATTTTCTAAACTTGTTTAGGACTAGAAAGACAGCCTTTGCCAGTAGCGTTTACTTTAGGTTTGGTGGCTTTTGTCTCATTGGATTGGATTGGATGCTTTGAATGCACATGTACGACATTGTATTGCCAAAGCTCTAGTTTATTCTCAGCTGTTTTGAAACTTTACCGGGGGAATAAGGGCGTCAGAGAAGAAGGTATAACTCATCAGAAAATTAACGGTTGTAACGTATACTCTAGATTCAGTTTCCTTTTGATTTTACTATCTCTTGTTATTTTATTTTCCTATGCAAATTATCTTCTCACTTAACGAGATGTTATTTCTCCCGCTGAATTATATGTGGCAACGAGTGTAAGTCATGACGTGGTGGTATGCAGTATATATAGGCGCGTTCAACTATACCAAGCAGCTTCGTTTTAGATGTGATAGGTTCTTCCATTATTTTTGTTATGTGATTTATCTACGATAGTACGAAAGTTCGGAATATCAGTAGTTGTGTTTTGTTGGAGTGTGTTTGAGTAATAATAGGAGTTCCCCAATAAAAGGTTAAAAGTGAGTACGTTTTCTTAGTTCATTTTATTGTCAGACCTCTGTCTGGCCGTTAAGTCTATTTCATGGACTGTCTACGTTAAGTCCAGGGTATATTGTGTTTACCGCTCTAATAAGGAGCCTTCAAGGTACTAATGTACTAAAACCGAAGTTATAGTACTGATATACAAGATAATGAGGAACGCTGAGTAAAAAGAAGTTCCATATTCAATGAACGTATTGCACGTGCGTGTCTTACCTAAACAAACTCTAGCACTTTGAAGATTAGGCACAATTTAGCAACGTCAAGTAACCTTCCAATAACCCTAACATGACTTAACGTAAGCTTCCCTGCACTACACGTCCAGCGGAGAACTTTATTCATTATACGGTCTCCGGTTTAATACGGAAAAACACGATCTCAATCTAAACAAAGGCGTCTGCAAAAGTTGCAGAAGGTTTGATGTAAAACTTGCTTTAAAATGCCAAATAAACATTTGAAAAAATATACTACTATATTCGGAGCTAACGTAAGCTGTGGAAGCTGAAAACGTCGTTTCATTGAAATGAAGCCGTGGTTTCCCAGCATTTCTCAGCACTAATGAAGTGCAAAATACGGCTATGCCAGGAGCAAGTGCCTTCACGATTGGGGTTAGAACAAAATCAAATTTCGCGTTAAGCCTGCTGTCAGCAGTATTAACCGCATGAAGAAAAGGAGAAAGGCATCTAAAACACATAACCGTCAGGTTACCTCCCACCAGCAGTAAATATCCTCCAGGTATGGCATCTAACGCTCATGGCCGAAAGACTCGAGTAACAATGACGTAACCAAGATGTAATATTTGTATACTTTACAGATGTAAGATATTCAAAATTTTTAATGTAGTATCCACATTGTATTGAACAAATGTGAGATTCTGAGTCAAGTTGAAGCTAAAATATCCTAGCTTTTAGACTGGAATATTATTATGCAATGGAAGTACCTTCAATTCCATAACGAGGTTGGCTTTCCTCCAAATACTTTAGTTTTAATTTATGCGTTAATTCACGTATTTTAGTTTTTGCATTTGAGGTATTAATTCTGAATGTGATATCTACGTGTGAAATTACTGGTTTGAGGTAATAAATAACTTCATATGTATATTTTGTCTGTGATATGTTCCTATTGTTTTCATGCACACTTCGTTGATTTCTTTGTTTCTTATTTGCAGTATCCCGAGGTGGAGTTGTATTGCGAGTAACACGTCCTGGACACTGATTCATAACTCTTCAAGGAGTGACTTCTGGGACTACTTACTTGGCGAGTAAAAATGCGGAACATCAGCGTTTTAAACTTTTTGGTAAGCTTATCAGATTTTTATTTAATAACAAGTTTATTTCTTTTTTTCTCGTTGTATAAATTATTTCTGGCTATATTTTCTATCCAGTTTGGTATAGGTTATATTTTGTTTGTCTCGTGAATGCGTAAATATTCTTTGAATGAAACACCTGAGTGCTATAGGTATTTATACTTTTGGACCACATAACGTACTGTGCAAATAACAAAATAAAACATGGCAATACGTTTGTAAAAAACATTTACACTTTGAATTTCTGTGCTTTCACAGTAACGAAGATTTTTGAAGAAACGGCCATTAGCCCTCCCATTTCAGAAATGCATAAATATGGCAGGAAGAAATCACAGCATAGAACACGGACTTAGCAATTCGCGTCGTACTTCTTTGAATTTCTATTACGGTTGTCTAGTTTTATGGTTCCTGACTAAACAAACCATGCAAATTATTTTGAATAACTCAGTCCGAAATAAATGAGATATAGCTTCATTCATAGGTTACTCACATCAATAAACATAGCTTTAATCATTCACATGTTATTTATTTAACTTATTCTTCCTAAAATCAATTATTACTTCGTGAAAAGCAAAACAGTAATGGCTGATAATTATGCTAATTTTTTGAATTCGAACTGTCGATGAATGGAAACCATTTTCCAGGAATTTTATTGTTCAGTTCTGTTGAATGAAATTCTTCAGTTACGAAAAATAGCTGTCGCTTCGGCTATCTTCCTTCTGTTCGACTGCTTCATCGACAGCAAATACAGAGGGTGAGTGGGAATTTTTGCAATATTAGCATAAGCGCATGTGAAGAGGCGGGTATATCACGTGTTTAATTTAGTTCAAGTAGCGCACTGCAATCAGTCGAAAGGGCTACAAAGAAGTAGTCGTTGCTGTTAACAGCATTGCATGTCGTCGTTCTGTCTGTGCTTGGGACGCCTAAATGATGAACAACCACAACCGGCTAATTAGGGAACCTTTTCTTTACGAGTTTTAACTCGCCCATAACGCTGCTCAAGCAACACAAAAAATGTGTCATCTGAAAGAGAAAGGTTCCGTGGACCACAGCACCTCACCCAGACGGTTCAAGAAATTTCGTTCTGGTGACAGAAACCTCTGTGATCAGCCAAGATCAGGTAGGCCGCGAACCGTGGATTTGGAGGACGTGCGGCAGGCAGTACACAGGTAGCACAACCTTGCAATTTAACGTAGGCACAACAATGAGCAACCGTCTTTTACGAATAAAAGACGGTGGCTCCGTGTTCAGCCTACGTGAAATTGCAAGGCTATGTTACCTGGGTAGAGGCAAATCGGACAACCAGCACTCGAAGATTATCAGGCGAGTTCGGCTTATCCCATACCCCTGTGGATCATCACATTCAAGACCTCGGTAAGGACTATCCCTTTGCTCAACCACAGCCGTTGTGCCAACACACAACGGCTGTGGTTGAGCAAAAACCAACTTCCAAAATGTGCTGCCAAACGTTGCACTTCGAGCAAAAGATTATGCTCTGCGTCTGGTGGAATTTCGAGGGAACAGTCCATTACGATATTGTCCCAGACGGTCAGGCCATCAACGCCAACTTGTAATCTGAACCGCTAAAGTGTATGTATGGCCTTTTTTAGAAGAAGAACCCGGCACCGGTGAATAAAACGCGCGCTCTCCTACAGCAGGACAACGCTCGGCCTCATACCGCGCGAATAACTAGGGCAAAACTCCAGGAATTCGAGGTCATAGAACTGATGACACACCCGACATATAATCCGGACCTTGCCCAATTGGATTAGTACTGGTCCCGGTCCATGGCCCACTTCCTTCTCGGGCGGCACTTCAACAACCAGGAGGTGGTTTCAGCTGGGGTGAAGGATTTCTTCGTCTCGAAGGACAAGAACTGGTATCGCTGCGGAATAGAAGATCTCGCAGACAGATGGCTAAAGACGGTGCAACACGCTGACCTATACTTTTAATGCTAGTCAGGTTTCGTCGGAAAGGTACGTATGAAGATATAAAGTAATCCAAATATTACAAAACTTTGGATTCACACTCTGTGGCAACTGCATTTCGAAATCGTTCTTCTTTCATGTAATGTACTTGTATCGAAATGCTCCTGCTCTGCTGTTTCGCACATTGTTCCTTTTGAAAATCACAGAAAAATTTCCCTGAAAAAAATTGTCGTATTTCTAACCGTGTTTGCAAGTTATTATCCACAGTGTTTCCCGAAACTACAATGTGCACAGCTGGGTATTCTACTGAGAAAAGGTACGAAACCTAGTGTGAGTCATAGATATATCGTAAGAGAAATCTTAGGATCACCCGTAAGACACCTAATGCCGGTAGGTGAGAACGTATAGGTCTGAAATAATCTAAATGTTCGATTATCTTTCAGTATTCATTATACTGAAAGATAATCGAACATTCTGCTAACTCGTTTGCCTTAACAAAACTTAATTACTCATTTTAAGTTTTTAAGTTTTGTTAAGGCAAACGAAGACAATTACTTTGAAATGTCCCTAAAACACTGTACTCTAAATTTAGTGTTCCGTTTTCTAAACTTCACTGGGTTTAACCGCTTGCGAGGGTCATCATATGCCTGGAGTTGTTGACGTTTCATGCATGGACCCAAAGCTACACTCATGGATAATGATATCTGCGCATCAAGAAGGAAACGTCGGAATGAACGGAAATTTTATGGATGTAATGATACAGATGAATGATACCCATTATGCAAAAACAGAGCTGCAGGACAGTTACAGAGGGATATGGGGCACGCAGCCCTTTATCACTTTATCCGGCATGGAGGCGAACAGACGCCTGATGTTGTCCTGCGGCAAGTTGGACCACCCGTGTTGGACGGTGTGTTCCAAATCCAGGTTAACGCGGCACGGCGGGGTTGGCGTTTCAACTGGTCCCACGCATGTTCGATAGAGGAGCTGGTAGGACATAGAAGTATCTGGACATGAGTTAGGCAGTTCTGGGCAACCCGAGCCGCGTGCGGTCGGGCATTATCCTGCTGGTATTCCGCACCTTGAATCCCGGCCTGGAATGGGAACACATGGTGCCGTAGGATCTCATCCACATACCGCTGACTTGTCAAAGATTCACGTATCCCTACTAGAGTTGATAGGCTACCGTAGGCAATGACTCTCTAGCCCATAATGCCTGCAATCGGGGTACTGTGGCTCTCGATTGCAAGGTTGGGATTTTGCAGTTGACCCGTGTACCTCCACTCCCCGACACGATGATGAACTATCCCCAAAATGAAGTGACATTCACTGCTAAACACCAAACGTCGCCAGTCTGTGGCGTTCCACGTCGCATTGTCCTGGCACCATTGCACCATTGCACACAGAGGCTGGGATGTTCCTGTGTTTTTGGCAGCACGTGTAAGAGGCCCTGGTATCACAGATTCGCTTCCGCGAGGCTTCGGGAAATGTATCCTGGGCACACAGGAGTTGTTACATCTGCCTGTATATTGTACCAGGCCCCTAGCGATCAATACGTGCCCGGCGCGCGATCTGTCGAACCTCTCTACCGGTGGTCATCCTGGTCCATACACAGAGCCTCTCCGCAGTATGGCAGTGGCGTCACGATTCGACTGTTCCCAACATAGATGGACAGTATGGTCAGAACGATCCTTGTGACGGGCTATACGGCGCGCCGACCACCCTACGGGTTTCAGCCGATGATCCCGTCTCTCTCAAAGTCTGCACGTTACGCAAATAAAAGTCCCTGGCATCTGCACCGCATACTTGTCTCTTTGTACTCTTGCTTGCGTTGGCCAGTGATTTTCAGTTTCATGGGGCATCGACTACACGCCGGTTTATAAGGCTTTCGGTTCTTGTTTGCAGCGCCACCCCAGGGTGTGTAGTCATGCGCAGTAGCACCAAACGTGTGTCTTTTGCATGCCGGCAAGCACTATAGCTATTCTCATAGTTTCGCGGTTGTAGTTTTCTTCTAGGTGCGCAAATTTCATTGTCCGTGAGTTAATTAAACATCTATCGGAAGAAGGAAGTTTTCAAATCGAATCCAAATGCAAAGGAAATAGACCCATCTTGGTTCGAATTCTACCTGAACCTAAATCTCCACGCTGCTGGCTACACTTAAAGGTATCAGGAGGTCCCCAAAGTATCTAGTGTTAAGCAGCAATAGATTCCTTTCACAACATTTTCAACATGCAAATACGTTTCTTGTAAACTGTTCAAAGTAGATACTTAACTTTCGCAATATCTTTGAAAGTAATGCACAAATAAATACAACTCACACAAACTTCAGTTTTCAGTGAAGAGAAAATCAATTTCGATGAGCAGTGGTGGTCATATTTTGGAGACTGGCACAAGGCGTAGTTGTGGAGGCTGATCATTTGCTTGATTTGTTTATATGAGGTAACTAATAGTCATGCGTTTATTTAGTGGTATTTAATCAGTTCTTTGTGATCGAGAGTCATGTATTTATATTGATAGGGTAAAGATAACTATTGTGCTAACAAGAGGTAATATTTATAACTATTGTCGTAACAAAAAGAAATCGTTCTATTGAGGCGTGGTTGTTTGCTAGATGATTTCACGACTCTACCGTTCTTTTGTTATTATTTTTTTAAGAACGACACCCTAATTGCGGCGTGCTCTCTGTCCACCGCAGAATATGAAAACAAAAAGAACTGGGACTGTATATCAAGCTTTTTCAAAATATCAGATCTTGAAAAAAAAAAACGTGGCAAACCAAATGTAACGAAAACGTGTTGTCAAAGTAAAACACGCCAGAATTTGCTCTAACATTTTGCTGAAGATGATTATGTATGTGATTTAAATAAAATAACTATTGGCTAAATGTTGGAAATGAAATTGTTTAGAGAAAAAACTGTTCAGTGTTCTAAAGAAAACGTTCATTCACTGCAGTAACAGTCAAAATGTACAGGTTACATACAGGAACTATTAGCTACTTTTTAAGTACATTTCAGGCATAATTACATCTCTAATTTTTTAAAAATGCTCGACATTTCGAGGTCGAAATGTAGAATAAGGATTATAAAGTAACAATGTCATTTTGTAAAAGAAGGTCGACTACATTTCGGTAGCGAACAGAAACAGATTAATTTCTGGTTAAATTAAATACAAACCTTCATTTTGCATCTATATTTTATGTCGTATAAGCTATTTGTGCAGTTTTTATAACTAGTTTTGACGCTAGTTATAAAAACTGCACAAATTAGAAAAGATTGCAGAATTTTGTTTGTCGATAAGAATTCCTTATTTGTTTTGGTAAAAATATCATGTCCACACCTTTTTGTTTCACAAACGCATATGAAAAACAATGTGCGTAACCCGATTATGATACACTGCTGGCCACCTAAAATGCAACACCAAGAAGGACACGAGATAGCAAAGCCAGATTTACTGGACACATAACGACAGATACAAAGATTAACCAATTGAGCTTACAGGCCCGTGCGACTTGCGGAACACGCAGACATTAATAGTTCGTGTGGCCCCCATGGGTGGCAATAACCACCGCTAGACGCCGCGGCATCGAGCGAAAGAGGATTTGGATGTGAGTTTGGGGTATGTCGGTCCAGGCTGTTTCCACACGTTGCCACAGTTCATCAGGTGTAGCCGCGGGTGGTGCTTGCAGGGCCACTCGGTTGCCGATCAGCGATCAAACGTGTTCGATGAGCGACATATCGAGGAAGGACAGGCGGGCCATAGCAGCAGTGATACCTGGTGGGCCGTGAAGAATTGTTGCACGATGCGTTTCACGTGCGGGCGCGCATTGTCCTGTTAAAACGTGACCGCTGTCATGTCCTGCAGTTACGGGAGGACTACAGGCTCCAAAACGTCGGAGATGTAGCGGTGGCTATTGAGTGTACAGGCGATGCAAACCAGAGGGGTGCAGGTGTCATATCCAATTGCGCCCCAAACCATAACGCCAAGCGACGGACCGGTATGGCGATGCATCGTGCAGGCGTCATACAGTCTCTCGCCGCGGTATCGCTACTCGCGGATCTTACCATCGTGTTGTTGCAGGCAGAAGCGGAATTCATCGGAGAAGACAATGTTGTGCCATTCCGTAGTCCAGGTACGGCGTTCAACGGCTCAATGCCGCCGCACTCGCCAGTGATGTAACGTCAATGGTAATCGGAGCAATGGGCGCCGTGCGAAAAGTCCCTGCTCCGGCAGACGATATCGTACGGTGTTTGCTGAAACAGGTTGTTGCGCAAAACACCCTAATTCCTGCGCTAACGTTCGTGATGTAGCGGTGCGAGCCGTAAATGCCCGCCGTACAACATGCCGGTCCTCTCGTTCGGTGGAGTGCCGCGGCTGCGGTAATCCCTCATGTCGGTCCGTCCGTCCTTCCTGCACCCACCGAATACATACTCGCCTTACTGTGGCTGGATGTCGTCCTACACGGGTGCCGATGTCTGAGTATGATAAACCGCTGTCGCGATAAGCCACTATTCGTCCTCTGTCGAACTCCAAAACGTGGTGGAATGACTGCCATACTCTGCGACGAGGGCATCAGTAAGTTTCCCACGCACAGGTCCGGCACCACAACACACTTCCACTACTTACACGCCGCCTTCTGTGCACCCTTTTTATAGCGCTTCTCGGTGGCGCGACGGGCGCACATAATTTGCATATGCCCTGCAACGCTAATCGTTTGCATGTCCTCTCGCGGGCGACGCATGCTGTGAACTTCAGGCCAATTGGATGCTTCCTTCTTGGTGTTGCATTTTGGGTGGCCAGCAGTGTATTTGCAAAAACTTCGTTCTGAACTGGACTTTTTCCTTTTCTTATGTAATTGCCTGACGAAATAAAAAATCTTAAATGATGAAATTTTTTAGCGTTTGCTCATATAAACTTTACGTTCTCCTATTGGCCTTGAATTATGTATGATCCCTGCGTTTTGCTTTCGCTCCGTACTTCCACAGTGACGTCATATGAAATAGCCAATGAGAGCGTATATTGCTAATGAACCCAACCTAAGAGATATTTAAGAAACTTCTCAATATTGACTTCAGAAGTAAAGTGGGAGGGTACGATATGATTGCCGTCCGCGTTCTTTGCTGTATTAACGTGTGAAATAATTCAGCCTTTATGCTGCATACCCATTCCAATCGTTACAATATACTCCCAAGGGCCGTTTGAAATGAAAAATTGTGCTGATTGGTGTATGAATAAATCATTACTGGGGTAAGTTACAAATGTTAAAAGAAATAATAGGTTTGATTTTCCTTTAAGGCTGATTCTGTTAATTCAGATATTTTAGTTAAGCCAGCAGTATTTAATTCTGAAAAAGGTTTTCACTAAGTAAATTTTTTCAGTAACTGTTAAGGGAAATGCGTTTCAACTTACTGTGTTAAAGGAGTTTTCCTTTCATTACAAAAAAATAAAATACTTGAATTATTTGGGCAGTTGTTCTGGCCACTTTTTTGAAGTCAAAACGTAAATGGTGTTCGAAGTTGTCAACCGATCGCTGTACAGTATAAAAGTATTTGGATCTGAGTATAGGTTGTGGCACAGAAGTTGGGTTTGTTTTAAAGAAGTGTCGCGCTTTACGTTGTCAGAGAAATCGTATTTCTTATCTGACATCTACTGAAATATCAAAGTTATATACGTATATGACAGATGAATAGCCCTTTCTATAGATTGCACATCGTTTCATATGTGGAAAACACTCTATGCAAACTTCATAAACGAACGACGAAGATCAAAGAAAGGTTTAGAGTCCACTCACTATCAGCGGGCTGCACGTCTGGGAGGACTGAAGACAATAATTTTTTTTAAACGTTGAACAAAACGCCCACATAGGAAAAGACAGAATGGCACAGGGCAGAAAAAAAGTGAATGTAGGAGTATACAGTTTCCTCGTAAGTAATGAAGCTGTAATCTGTCCTATATACTTACCTGCTCATATATAATCTGAAAACCTAATAAGCCGCCACGGTGGCGCAGTGGTCTAAGCGCTGGGTTCTGATCATTCGTCCGGAAAGGGTCCGGGTTCGAAACCCGGTGAAGCATGGAAGTTGTGCTTGTCTTACAGCTCTGTCTCTCTTCCTTCCCTGGAAGCAGTGACCCTAATTTAGGGACGGGAGACTGCTTATACCCCATTGATTTGCTCACGGTTGTCGTTAAAACTTCAATAAAAAAAACTCATGGTGCAGGAGGCCGAAAAGGTTAAAAAAGGCAAGAGGAATGGGATGTCAACACGCTACCGGTAGATCCTTCAGCTCATATAGGCCATGTGGCTCATCTACCGCAGTTCGGATTTGCTGTTCCAACACAAACGAGCCACCACAGATGTTTGATTGAATTAATGTCTGTGACATTTTTAGACCGGAGCGAACACCAGTCTTTCCCGATACTTTGATCGTCCGGTACGTAAACAATGTGCAGTAGCGATGTCTTTGCGTTGCCTTAAGCAAACTTTCAGTTATTCACTAGCAGTGAACGTGAGAAGGGAATTGATGCAATACTTTTGTTTATACTCGTTCATTACTTCGGTCATGATTGACTAGGTAGACGGCAGAGCATCTACAGTTACGCAGTTAGGATATCAATGCGCCATAGTTATGATGCACATGTTAAACTTATGGTGGTAAGATGTGCAGAGGGAAGCAACTATTGGTTCGAAGCTAGAATATACACCGTAACCTAAGCCAATGCGCGACGTTGGAGAATATCCAAGAAATCATTAAAGCATTTCCATTCAAAGGACAAATTATTTTGTGAACGAGAAGGACTGTTAAAGTTTAGGAGCATGTCGTTGCAGAGTATGTGCATGAGAAACGGATGAACTGGTTCCCAATATCACCGGAAACGTTGGAAGATGTGCCACTATGCAAGATATGGCGGCAGCAGTTTAGAGATAACATAGATTGGACAGGCATATTTCCGCGGAGGCAGGACTTAGCATTCCCAGATGAAGTTTTTTAAGACAAAATTAGCCAAATGACTTCGAAGGAAAATTTGAGGAATAACTGAAGAATATCATTACTCTTTTTCAGGAACGTAATTATTTGCAGTCTCAAAAAGGAAAAGCAGGCGGGAACCCTTTTATTTCAATATGCCGTGTAAGTAATTACTGGATAAAATGGGTGCCGTGTATTCAAGACTAGTCGGAATGACACATTTTGGGTAACAGGGATGCTAGCAGTGCCATATTATGGAGGAAAGCTTTCACAATATCGGATTCTGGAAATCCAAAAAATCTGCACAGAGGCTACTTAATGGGATCATTATTAAATGCAATCCATGGCCTTGGAACTTAAATGTTGTAGTGGAAGAAATCAGCAAGGAACAATCGACCAGCTACATTCCAAAGACATTTATTATATAATAATAATGTATTATGTTAATAATGTTATTATTGACATATTTTCACTGCATTCTGTTGTAACAACTTCCTTGAGAATACTTATAAATTACATTGTTCTGGAGCGGAAATCGAATCCGCACCTACCGATTTCCGGTCGAGCATGCTGCTCATTAAACTATTCACGACAAGGAAATTCCAAGCAACTGAGCACCGATATCTGAGAACCTTCAGATCTGCTCTAGTGTAGGCTATTCCTTCCCCATCGTAGCGTCACGACATTTTCTGACCTTCAGGGTTGGAGGTAAATCACAAATTCCAGTGATCAAAGTACATCATATACAATTGGGAAACGAATTTTCCAGAATAAATAGTTCGTCATTACTGCGAAGAAAGAGGAGACAGCTTCGAGTGGCGCGCAAATATGAAAGGTTCTCAGATATCTATGAACAGTTCCTTGGAATTTCCCTTGTCCTATGAGTTTTGTAATGACTAGCATGCTATCCCGAAATCTTGGAGGTATGGGTTCGATTTCCGCTACCTAGGGACAATGTAATTTTTAAGTGCTTTTGGGAGGAACTGGTTACATGGAATACAGCGAAAATATGCCAATAATACACGGTCAGAGTCACATTATTATTACCAGCAGCTAATATCCAGAGTAACAGCAGTGTGCAGCGCGGACAGCAGCTAGACAGGCTGGTAGTGACTCAATAAGGTGCTGGAAGATGTTTAACAGGTATGTGGAGCCATGCTGACTGCAGGGCATCTGACAGGCTGCTGGAGGGGTGCGTTGCGGAGGATCCATAGAGCGAACAACACAATCGAGGTGGTCAAACAGATGCTCAATTGGGTTTAAGGTGGGGAATAAGTGCACCAGGGTAGTACTTCAAATTCTTCATCGTACTCTTTCCAACCACTCTTGGACATTTTCTAGCTGTGTGACACGTCGCATTGTCCGTGCTGGAAGATCCCATCCGCCCCAGGAGTAACGAGCATGGGTGTACATGGTCTTGCAAGGGATGAATTTATAACGAATTCCGTCCATAATGCCTTCCATTGCAAGTATCCTCGAGTGGTCACAGTGAATGTCCACGAAAACATTTCCCACACCATAACGCTTCCTCCCACAAGCTTGTGTTCTTCCAGAAATGTTTAAAAATTGTTTGTTCACTGGTGTTTCTCGCTTCATACTCCAACGTCCATCCGTTTGACGAAGCAGAAAAAATTGATTCATCTCAGAAGACAGTTCTTTGCCGATCAGCGGGAAGTCCAATTCCGATACTGCCGTGCAATGTAAACCTTTTTATGCCGATGCACCTTCGTTAGCACAGAAGTGTAGAAATCATCCGTCTGTATCGGAACCCCATACAACAGCAGGATTCGCTTCGGACTGTCGTAGCCAGACACACTTTCGGTAGCTCCCTGGTTCATTCGGCTAATGCTTGTTTGCTCCACTGTAGCTTGTCGATCGGCCCTAACGCACCTTCAGAAGCCGACGTTCTCCTCTGACATCAATGACACGTGGTGCTTTGCAGTTTCCACGTCGCTTATTCGCAATGGGTGCCATTTCTCGAATCAGGATACACTATAACCACAGCAGCACGCAAACAGAAATACTGCCACCCTTTCCCCGAAATCCGATAATCATACCTTTTTGCAAATCTGATAAATCGCTCCTTTTTATCCACGACAGCAGCGAGTGATATGTTTTAATAATGCCTACCGCACATATAATATACCCTCCAAGCCAGCTAACGACATTGGTGCCTTCTTTCATTGGCTACCCGCTGTTGACTTCCAAAAGTAGGATGTGGTCACAATAATTGTTTGACAAGACTGTGTAGCATTACAATGCCTACCGTGTTTTATATAGATAATTATTTCTTCGTGGGAATTCGTTTTCCAATCATATATGAAGTAAACAACACTAACCAAGGAAATTATCATTTTATTTGCCGCCTTAAAATTCCTGTATTTGTTCAATATATTTGTGATAAGTTTGAAGGCATGTCCTACTTTTACAGTTTTTATCCACACATACCTATACGTAAATCCCCCAGAAACGACATTTTCCAAAACTTAATAACTGGAGTTTTTCTCTGCATAAGAATATAAAAGCTTCATTAATGATTCGAAGGCGTCAACAATTTTCTATGCCAAAAGAGAAATCTTCAACTGTGCAGCATATTTGGAATTACACTGACCTTCTAGAAGGAATAGTTCAAATAGAGCAATACAAGAGTAATATCCTTGTTGAAAAGCTACAGTATGCAATGATGACTCTACTTGTACTGAATTTTTTAAAACCTTATTAAAATTTCGTAACAATTTTTATGGTTGTTGAATCCTTTTCTCTAAAAAGGGGATTCCAGAACCATAAAATATCTTTTGTAAATAAAAAGCTATCAGTATGACACTTTAGCTTGTTTCCCCCTTTTTAATGTAAACATTTCACATAAACTGTCTAACTCTTTTTCTTTCCCATTTTTTTTTTGTTTTTTTGCTTTCCTATCTTGGGCGTTTGTCGTGTCCTACTTTCGAAGGTCTGTTGACTGGGTTTCCATAACATTTCTGTTTGACCAGTGTACTTCCACAGGCTAGGTTTCAGGCGGCTAGAACGTTTAAGAACGTAATGTATTATATTGGCTAAGAATCAGGTGTCAAGTATTTTGAATCTTCTGATTTAATATGATGCCGTTAAAAGCTGCACGTGTGGTGATACGCTGAAGTTGTACTGGAAGATTATGAGTTTCTTCAAAAAGTGGAACATGTTGATAGGCAAATCGCTTACTGTGAAATAATTTACTTCACTCGCCAAAACAATTCGTCTGCACAGACTTCTTTTTCGTTACGACTTCCTGTTAACTAAAGATATTTCTTATTTGGAATGTACCTGGAAAATCCATTCTGAGTCGGATCTCAACTGAAAATGTTTTTACTCATCCGGTTTTGTGGAAACGTTTCACTTTAGATTTACTTTAGAAATGTAATACGGGAGACTTTTTCTGAACACTCAAATACGTGTCTTAATGTTCACGAAATTTATTGCATGTTGCATCGGAAAGCGGTAATCTCTGCATGGGACATAAATCTCACAGACAATACTTTGGTGAATGTTTTCTAATGTCAAATGAAAATTCATTCTGGCCCATTAGCGGAGAGATTGGTTCTTTTGCGGAATCGACAATAATTGTTAGTACTGCTTGTCATTTTTTTCTATATTAACCTGCACCTATTATGGGTGCATGTGCAGAAAAATTCATAAAAGCTGGCATTTTGGGGAATTTTCTTGGAATCGAAAAAAAAGTAAGGAAGGGAATCATATTATATTTAAGGGAATACTTGCACCAAGAATACATTACTTCTACGATAATTGGGTTTAAAATTGCATCTTCTATAATAAGTAAAAAAAATAAGATTTTCGTTCGTATTGTTAATGCTTCTTAAGGGACATCACTTAGATTTGTCCTGACTATGTAGAACCGATTTAGTTCGAATGCTCCAGCTAGAACTGCGGCAAAAGAAAATTTCAAGCACATTTTTGCAAAAAAACTAGAGTGAATATCGTTAGAAAACGTTTCAATGACCTGGAGGGTGTAAAACATATTTTAATCAGATTTTGGAAACAAATTGCGTTAGCTGATTTCTCTTCATATTTTGAGCGTAGCTTTATCATTAGAGGGGTATATGTGTCTTTCATCCAGCATTTTTATAACAGTGTAAGCGATGATAATGTAATGCAAATTAATGTCTTTCTACTGAAAATTTATGTATAATGTACAGGGGTTGTTAAAAATTATAGAAACACCTCGCTGAAAACAGTGACATTGGCATTTCCTGCTTTTTGAGTTAAACCCACATGTAGCTACAATGGTTTTGTAAAACGGTGTTACTTATAGTCTCAAAAGGTTGGTGTGTTTTCATTGTAAATCAGTGTTTGCATAATTTCGTTCCAGGTGAAGGTGCACAATGAGTGACCTGTCGGAGTTCCAAAGGGGACAGATTGTAGGAGCCCGTCTGGTTGGTTAGTCGGTAACCACATTGGTACAGGTATTGAGGGAGTATCGAGAGGTATAGTGTGGAAGGCCATGGCAGGATACAATGTTCGCTCATGGCACAACATCTTCATGGGAGACACAACTGTGGAAAGGAAAACCAAGCTCACTGCGAGAGACAGGAGGACATCAAAGAGGATTGTGACCGCAAGGAGGAAGACCTCGGCGACGAAAGTGACTGCTGAGCTTAAGGCACATCTCCAAAACCCAATGTCGACACATACCGTGCGAATGGAATTTAATAAGCACACATGATTTACGGCAGAGCTGCGATTGCAAAAACCCCTGGAGACACAGGTGAATATGAAACGCAGAGTACAGTGGTTCCAGAAACATAAACGTGGACTGCGGATCACTTGAAAAAATGTCTTGTTTCCCGATGAATCAAGTTTCTCACTATTTCCCACCACAGAACAATGGTTTAATCTGTGTAGAACAACGCAGAAGCCTACAACCCAGACTGTCTACTTCGTACAGTGAAGCACAGCGGTAGCCGTTCCGTAATGGTTTGGGCCATGATCTCGGGGTTTGCAGCAAGACGCATTATCACCCTTACACGGACGGATGACGAGCGAGTGAATATGTCACTCTTTTGGCCGACCATGTGCATTCAGTGGACATACTTGATTTCTGTCAAGGGATTGCACTTTTCAATATGATAATACCCAGATTCACAGAAGTCGAATCATGGTTTGTGTGAACATATGCAAAACTGACGTTGCAAACCTTCCCTAGCCTGCACAATCACCAGACTTAAAACATCATTGAGCCCCTGTGGTCTATGTTGAAAAACAGAGTGCGGTCCCGTTATCTTCCTCCAGCGTCTCTCAAGGAATTTGAGCAGTTTCTGCTGGAAGAATGGCACAACAAACCATTTACTACCATCTAGGACTTGATTGCGTCCATTCCGAGGAGGATTCAACCAGTTTAAATGTCAAGGTTGCTCCCACACCATATAAGGTGCGTACCACCTGTTGTTTCAAGGTGTTTCCATTATTTTAGACAACCCCTGTAGTATTGCATTCCTGAAATTAGGGTGAGTTCCCAGAAATATTCGACCGCCTGCTGATTCTCCACTTCAGAATGAAGATGTAAGCCACCGATTATTTTGAATAATCTTGCCAACAAGTCCTACTCCGAATAAAACCAAAAACGGTTTTGACATACTTTTACCTTCTTCACTGTGCCCTTCGTATCATTTCTGTGGCAAAATGGAAGTGAGATCCATCTCTGCCCATGGAGCGAATCACATGACATGTAATATATAAAATGATGTTTCTAGAAGCGCACTTTTCAAGCACCTGTGAGATAAATATTCACATGTCTGAGGAACGAGCCAATAGAAAAATGTAATTCATCTTTTAAATGTGCTTAATTTTTCGAATACTAAACTCAGTACTATTTTTATATAAAGTTTTAATAGCATGTGATTTAATTATGTATGGTGCATGCAAATATTCTACCCGTGCCTTTATAGCAGAGAACGAAGCATTTTTTTAAATAAATAACATCTGTATTCTTTCACATAAGTGCCATCAATATCTATGACGTCATGCACATGTTTCTGGTAGTAACTGAATTTCCCTCCTGTAGAATTCTATTTTGGAGGTAAAAAAACTGCTGTAATTCAGTTTCGACATCTTCAACTTCATGGAAATTTTACGAGCGAAGTTGCTTTGAAGGGATCTGAAATGGTGGTAATCCGTGGGTGCAAGATCTGGGGAATATTGGAGGCGAGGTAATGGCATTGCCCACCCAATGTCCAGTATTTTTCTCTGAGTGTCTAAATCCGTAAGGGGTACGGTATTGTCAATTTGGAAGATGACGC